>JAOXNO010000002.1:38973105-39003327 GCA_028565335.1 Limnodromus scolopaceus
AGGCTCGAAAACACTGAGACCTTGAATCCCACAGAGCCTGGCTGGCTATAAAGTAAATATTTTCACAAATTCAGAGACGAGAGTCTTCTAGAAGTGCAGTTTTCCCCAGCATTAGAAGAAAAGTTAGTCCTGTGTCTCTCAACCCAGGACACCTTCTTTGCCTCAGTCTTTAGTAGTAGGACCAGTTGTTCCCTGAGCACCCAGGCCCTGAGCTAGTAGACAGGGATGGGGAGCCGAATGAAGCCCCCATAATCCAAGGGGAAATGGTTAGCAACCTGCTACACCACTTAGACATACACGTCTATGGGGCTGGATGGGATCCACTCAAGGGTACTGTCATGGTTTAACACCAGCCAGCAACTAGGACCACGCAGCCATTCACTCACTCCCCCAACTCCCCTCAGCAGGACAGGAAGAAGAAGAAAAAGGATAATAATAATGGTAAATGAATATGCAAAATAAAGTGATGCAACACAAATGGCTCTCACCACCTGATGATCGATTACCCAGCCTGTCCCGAGCAGCGATTGCAGATCCCTGCCCAACCCCCCATTTATATACTGAGCATGACATCTATGGTATGGAATATTCCTTTCGCCAGCTTGTCCTGTCTATTTTCCCTCACAGCTTCTATGGGAAGCTGAAAAAGTCCTTGACTTACTAGAAACATAATAAGGCTGCAGCTCAAGCTGGGAGGACTGCACCATCCATCCCGGAGGTGGCCAATGCTTCAACTCAGACAGAGCTGCTTAAGGGAGAGGCTGCAGTGCAGACCCCAGACTGCAGGAGGTGCCTCAATGTTTCTCCTGGGGCAGAGATAGGTGGCACACCTGCCTGCAAAAGGTGTGTAGATGGAGGATCTCCTGCAACAGGTGGCTGAGCTGCAGGAGGCAGCGAGGAGGCTGTGTAGCATCAGGGAGGCTGAGAAAGAGCTAGACAACTGGTTCCAAGCACAGTCTGCAGTGGACCCAAACACTCAAAAACTCCCACAATGGCACACACAGAAGCGAAGGGGGCCAGTTACACGTAATCACGTAATTGTCAGAGTTGGAAGGGACCTCTAGAGATCATCTAGTCCATGGCATCCCTTCCCTCTAGAGTATCAACCACGCCTTGCAGCTTGGTGTCATTGACAAACTTACTGATGGTGCACTCAATACCACTGACCATGTCACCAAGAAAGATGTTGAACAGGACTGGTCCCAGTACCAACACCTGAGGAACGCCACTCATCACTGGTCGTCACTTTTGTATGTGACCATCTGGCCAAATCCTTATCCACCGAGTGGTCCACCTGTCAAATTCATGTCTCTTCAAGGTTGTCGTGTGGGACAGTGTCAATGGTTTGCACAAGTCCAGGTAGATGATGTCAGTTGCTCTTCCCTTATCCACCGACCTTGTGACCCTGTTGTAGAAGGCCACCAAATTTGTCAGGCACAATTTTCCCTGGCTGAAGCCATGTTGGCTGTCACCAATCACCTCCTTATCTTCCATGTGCCTTAGCAGAGATTCCAGGAGGATCTGCTCCATGATCTTGCCAGGCAGAGGTGAGACTGACCAGCCTGTATTTGCCCGGGTCTTCCTTTTTTTCCCCATTTTAAAAATGGGGTTATTTTTCCCCTTTTCCAGTCAGCATGAACTTCACCAGACTGCAACAACTTCTCAAACATGATGGATAGTGGCTTGGCAACTTCATCTCCTAATTCCCTCAAGACCTGCGGATGTGTCTCATCAGGTCCCATGGACTTGTGTACCTTCAGGTTCCTTACTTAGATGGTCTTGAACCTGGTATTCTTCTACCATGTGCACACACATCATGTGTGTGGTATTCTTCTACCTCATTCTCCCAGTCCCTGTCTTTGCCTTCTGTGACTTGGGTGGTGTGGCTGGAGGACTTGCCAGTGAAGACCGAGGCAAAAGAGTCATTGAGCACATCAGCCTTCTCCATATCCCGGGTGACCAGGTCTCCCGTTTCCTTCCAGAGAGGTCCCTCATTTTCACTAGTCTTCCTTTTGTCACTGACATACCTAAAAAATCTTTTCTTGTTGTCCTTGACGACCCTGGCAGAATTTAATTCTATCTGGGATTCAGCTTGCCTAACCTGATCCCTAGCTGCTTGGACAATTTCTCTGTATTCCTCCCAGGCTACCTGTCCTTGCTTCCACCCTCTGTAGGCCTCCTTTTTCTCTTTGAGATTGTCCAGGAGCTCCTTGTTCATCCATGCAGGTCTTCTGGCATTTTTGCCTGACTTCTTTGTTGGGATGCATCGCTCCTGAGCTTGGAGGTGATCCTTGAATATTAACCAGCATTCCTGGGCCTCTCTCCCCTCCCTTTCTTCCATAGAAGGCAATCAGATTAGTCAAGCAGGACCTGCCTTCCATAAACCGATGCTGACTGGGTCTGAACACCTGGTTGTCCTGTACATGCCACATGATGGCACTCCAAATGATCTAATCCTTAACTTTCCCCGGCACCAAGGTCAGACTGACAGGCCTGTAGTTCCCTGGATCCTCCTTCCGGCCTTTCTTGTAGATGGGTGTCAGATTTGCTAGCTTCCAGTAAACTGGGATCTCCCCAGTTTGCCAGGACTGCTGACAAATTATGTAAAGTGGCTTGGTGAGCACTTCTGCCAGCTCCCTCAGTACCTGTCCTGTTTTCAGCTGGGATAGAGTTAATTTTCTTCCTAGTAGCTGCTGTGTTTTGGATTTCAGATGAGAATCATGTTGATAACACATATTGTTATAGCTGTTGCTAAGTAGTCACTTGGAGAAGGAAGTTATTATCAACGCATTCCAGAAACCTCATGGATTGCTTATGCCCTGCTGTCGTTTCCCTCCAAGAGATATTGGGGTGGTTGAAGTCCCCCACAAGGACCAGGGCTTGTGAATGTGAGGCTGCTCCTATCTGTCTATAGAGGGCCTCATCTGCTTGGTCTTCCTGGTCAGGTGGCCTGTAGCCGACCCCACTGTAACATCAGCTGTCCTTGCTCGCCCTTTAATCCTGATCCATAAGCTCTCAGTCAGCTCCTCATCCATCCTCAGGCAGAGCTCCATGCACTCCAGCTCGTCCTTGACATAGAGGTCAACACCCCCTCCTCCTCTCCCCTGCTTGTCCTTCCTGAAGAGCCTGTATCCTTCCATTCCAACACTCCAGTCATAAGAGCCATCCCACCATGTCTCTGTGATGCTAGAGCCCTGCAGGCGTGCATACGTCTCTAACTCGTTTTGTTTATTCCCCATGCTACATGCATTTGCATAGAGGCTTATAAGTTGGGCCCCCAATGAAGCTGACTTAGTGGCTGGTATTCCTTTATGCTGCACTCCAGGTGCTCTCCTGCTGACCTGGAACCCTCCTCCAGGCTCTAGGCATCTATTACTGCTATTGGTATCATACTGATAGGAGTGGGATGGATTTAGGTTCCACTCCCCCAGCAACTCTAGCTTAAAGCCCTCTTCACAAGCTTGGCAAGCATCCTACCAAAAATGCTCTTTCCCTTCTCTGACAGCTGGACCCCATCAGCCCCCAGTAGATCTGGTTTCTCAAAGCAAGTACCATGGCATAAGAAGCCAAACCTCTGGCTGTGGCACCAGTCCTGTAGCCATTTGTTGATTTTCCAGATTTGATTGGCCCTTTCAACCCCCTTCCCTTTGACCAGGAGGACTGATGAAAAGACTACCTGCACCCCAAAGTCCTTTATTGCCGCTCCCAGGACTCTATAATCTTTCTTGATAGTCCTTAGGCTGCTCCTTGCTGTATCACTGGTGCCCACGTGAAACAACAGCAGCAAACAATAGTCAGAGGACTGTATGAGTTTTGGTAGTCTCTCAGCGACATCCCTAATATGTGTCCCCAGTAAGCAGCACACCTCTCTAGAGAGTGCATCAGTTTGGCAAATGGGTGCCTCTGTACCTCTCAGAAGAGAGTTGCCTACTGCTATCGCCCATTGCCTTTTCTTAGTTGTGCTGGCTGTTATAAAGGGAGCAGATCAGGTTACCTTACCCAGCTCCAGCACCTCTCCTGATGCAGCGCATCTTTCCTCTTCACTCTGCAGAGTGGTGAAGCAGTTCTACAAGGGCCCCTCAGGCTTTGTTGGAAGTCTCTTCCTTCTGCTGGTCCTTGCTGTCAATAGCTTCCATTCACAGAATCACAGAATCACCTAGGTTGGAAGGGACATTTTAAGATCATCTAGTCCAACCAATGGAAAAAAAAAAAACCACAAAAAAACCCCAAAAAAACCAACCCACACAAACACACACACCACACCCACACACAAACCACCACCCAACACTAATCCATATCCCCAAGCATCATGTCGACTCGTCTCTTGAATACCTCCTCCTCTGGGTTCTTCTTCTAAAGCAAAAATACATGTAGTTCCTAGCATGGGAAACAAAATGGTGCCAAGACCCACTCGTGTTCCTGGCCAGGCCACTACCAGCACATTGTTCCTCTGCTGCCAACCCTGTCTGCTCCTGCTGCCCAACATCTCCCGGGCTCTGGACACCATGTGTTATTGTGCCTCCACCCAAAATCCTCTTCTCAGAGCAGGTCATAGAATCATAGAATCATACAATCATTTGAGTTGGAAGGGACTTTAAAGATCATCGAGTTCCAACCCCCCTGTCATGGGCAGGGACACCTTCCACTAGAGCAGGTTGCTCAAAGCCCCATCCAGCCTGGCCTTGAACACTTCCAGGGATGGGGCAGCCACGACTTCCCTGGGCAACCAGGGAACTTGTTTATCCCGTGACCTTCATCCCAGGTCATGGGATAAACTCCAAGGAGAGGGACCGAAGAACTGACCCAAGTGATGAGCTGAGCATCTCTCATCGATGCCTCCTGCAGTGGTGGAGCAGAGACCTCCCCTTGGTCAGGCACCCCTGTGGCACGGGGAGGCTGTGAGGCAGGGATGGAGTCGGCTGCAATATGCTGATCTCAGTCTATAGAGGCCAAGGTTCAGGCAGTTCCCAGCTTAGTTTCCTAACCAAGGCACAAAAACAAGCAAGCTCTTAGCAAGAAAAGAGGAGCAGGTCTACTCTTCAAGCTGTACTCTAGCTCTACTCTTGAAGCTCTGCCTTCCAAGGAGCTCCACACATCAGTGCTTGTGTGCCCAGGTGATATTTCCCACCAAACTTGTGTCTGTGTTCTTCCCCTCTGCCCTTTTTTTAAATAAGAGTTCTATATTAAAGATGTTTGAATGTTTCGAATGAGCTTCGGAGAACATTGGAAGCTTTTATCTCCGTGCGCAGACACTTCATTGTTTACCTATATTAAACAAAACACGAGCAGACCATTTAGAAGCGGTAATAAAGTTCTGTCGGGAAAGGTTTAGTGTTATGGACATCTCCATTAAAGAGGACTGTGGCTGTTTTCCTGCTGTTCCTTATTCCACAGGCTGTTACACCCGAACGCTCGCCACATTGCACGTGCTGCAGTCGTGTGTGGGAAATGGCCCTTACAGAAGGTGATGGCAGCACACCTGCATTTTTACCTGCCCGTGGAGACTCTGTAAAACAGATAGCCAAAATGTCCTGGTCATCTTGCATCCATTGCAGGCTTTAACAGTTTGTTTTCTGCGGGCTTTGGGCTCACACCCTCTTGCTGTGGCTCCCTTGGGGCGAGGACGGGCCAGCGTCATGGCTTGTAGGGCTCAGCTTTGGAGCATCCCCCAAGGGTAGGATACCAGCAGTGACCTCCTCGAAAGCAAAAACCACAAGGCTGCTCGTCTTCTGTGAGGACGTGTCCATGAGAATTTGGAGACACTCAAATTCACAACACAGCGTACTGTAAAACTGATTAATTGCTGCTGATGCAGTTTGCACTAAGTCTAATTTCAAAGGCAGCATATAAAAAGTCAGTATCTCTTTTTAACAGTATACTTTAGAAAGCCAGAAGGACTGAGCCCTGATACATGATAAATCAGAGCTGTATAGGGCTTGTGTGGGAAAGAAATGGAGTAGTGGGAGTAATTCCCACAAAGGGACAACAATGATGTTGATTGGAAGTCAAACAGTGCTATTCTAGGCTTGTAACAAATAACATACACCTTAGTCTAGCCTCTGATTTGTAAGGTAATAAAAAAAAAATCTATGAGACCTGTGGGCAACTCATTGCTGAGGTTGCAAGGGATGTGACATCAATGTCTGCATCTTAACTGGGTGCCCAAGTGTGGCACCATCATCTTTACGTTACCAAAATGGCCTGTCCCATCCAAAGTGCTGTACAGAAATAGTGTAACACAAAGGCAGTAGAAAAAAACCCACCACTATTTCATGTCCTTTCAGCAGATTCTGAGATAACACAGCTGCTGGAGCACTGCATCCAGGAGTGGCCTCCTCGGCAGCGGCAGCACTCTGCGGGAACAGTCTCCGGTAGCATTGAGTTATTCCAGGAAAAGCTGATGAGTCAGTGAATTCTGTAACTCCGTCTCCTCACGGCTGTAAGTCCCCGGCTGGTGGCACTGTGAAATTTCCTCTGCTCCCAGGTTATTTCAGAGCCAGCACTCATTGCCACCCGGATGGCACATTCGCTGATGCAGTGATTGGTAATTACTCTCTTTTATTTGAGAGATTAACCAGAAATTGTGGCACTGATTATGCAGGAAAACAGAGATGATGGAGGAGCACTGCCCAGGAGGGACGTGGTGTCATTCCCTCCATGTGCCATCAAACTCCACCCCATGAGCATTTTCTGCCAGGACGTGCTCTCCAGGAAGAGCTGGACTGATAGAGATGCTGGGGGCCTGATTCCAGGTGCCAACACTGTCTAGAAAAAGTAAAATCATAGAACGGTCGAGGTTGGGAGGGACCTTTCAGATCATCAAGTCCAACCATCAACCCAACACTGACAAAACCACCACTAACCCATGTCCCTCAGCACCACATCTGCCTGGCTTTTAAATCCCTCCAGGGATGGGGATTCCACCACTGCCCTAGGCAGTCCACACAAGAGAAAAGAGGGTAAAAACACACCATGTGTCCAGAAAGCTCCTCCTGCTACGTCCATCTGTGCCCGAGCACCCGTCTGCTCAGAGCAACCGAAACCCTCAGCCAGGACTGAGCAAACCTGGGCTAATTTACAATTTCTGTCCAGCAGGAGACCTGCTATTTCCCCCGCCGGTACAAATGTGATGAGTAGCAAATATCCTTCCCACCCGCCTCTCCACGCACACCGCACCGTGGGAAGCACCTCTAATATATTCAGTTATTAAGGCACAATTTAGCAGGGGGTTTTGCTTTCTCAGACTAACAAAACAGTATCAGAGAGCTTTTTTATGATTAATATAAACATGAATTGAAAGTGCTCTTGTAAAGTTTGAATCGAGTTCTCCTGAATAAAAGGGAAAAGGCAAATTGTCCCCAGTTGCTTAGTAACCAGCCAGAGCTCATTTCTCTTCAAGGGAAACCAATTAGGCCTTTTAACCTATTTTAATTGGGGGGGGGATGATCTATAAAAATGAAATTTCCTGGCTGTCTCTCTGGTCTTGAGGGTACCCTTTTCTAGGGGAAACCCATACAGTTAATTTCAGGCGTGTGCTCCAAAGGAGGTGTTCCCAGACTCCTCTCAAGTTGACTTCTCCAAAGTCCATCCACCTTCAGGACATGAGACCACTCCTGAAATACTGCTCCATAAAATATCACAATACTACAGGCAACCACTCTACATAAAAACCAACTATTATCAGGTACATACACATCAGGAATCAATTAGATCTTTGCAAACAGGTCTCTGAAATACCTGGGAGCTAGAGCTATGTATATGGCAAGATAGACAACCACATATTTGAGGTTTTGGAGATGTTCCTTTTAGTTTGTGGGTGTGGGTGTGTTTCTACTTGTCTGCCAGGTCCTGATTTCCTGAAAACTGAGAAAGATCAGTGTACGTTTGTGAGTTAAATTTCTGAACTAAACTTTTTAGGTCAGGCTTGTGGTATCTAAGTTGATATTAGATGATTTATTAGGTCCTGTCCTGCTCTAGCTCAATATAGTGACAAATTTGCAATTCATCTTAATTCTCCCAAAAGTAACTACGCACAATGGTAACAGGAGACATTGCTTTAACTGAGTCCTAATAGATGAGAATATTTACCAGGCTGCCAGGAGCCAGCTCTGAACCCTGTGAGGTTTTCCTGCCGTCTCAATCAAATTCAACTGATCTGAGCTTGAGCAGTTTATTTATATAGAACATTTACAGGTTTTGATTTCTATTTATTTTCTTGGACAATGGTGGCTAGCAATTGGATAACCAGTTCTCAGGGCATTTTCTACGTGCTGACGGTACCCGTGGCCATGAGGAACTCCCAGCTCCGGGGACCGACTGCATCATTATCGACAGCCCTCAGCAGGGAGAAAGCTGGAAAAGCAAATTCTTTGGTACCAAATTGCAATAGCAGGATCTCTCAGACATTTTTCCACACAACACTGAACTACCTTAAAACACAGACTGGAGGATTTCACCGGGAAGGATCTCTGCTTATAAATCCCTAGAATTTTTTGTCATTAAACATATTGCTATTAGTACATGTTTTGAAGTTACATTCCAAAGTACATTATTTTGTGCTCCGTTTGCTGGTCCTGCAGCAAAAAATAAGAGAGCAGGTCTCTGCTGCCCACCCTGACCATGACAATGATCACCCACATTGGGGTACACACACACACACACACACACACACACACACCCCTTGTTAACCCCTTCCCTGCCGAGGCAGCACCGACAGCCACGCGTGGCAAGGAAACGATGGCAGATGTAATTAATCGTGTCCACGAGCAGACTAATACCTGCTGCTCTCTTTGTTACAAAAGCCACGGGCTTGCGATGATTAGTAGTTCTTATTATTCATCCCATTCTCACGGATCCGATCAGTATTGCTGAACAGCGGCTGCAATATGAATATTTATGATTAACAACTCTGAAAAACTCTTATTTTGGCTGTGCTTTAACATCAGCTTCAAGATGACAACAAGCTATAGCGCAGCCAGCTAAAACCCACGTGTAATGCAGGAATTCTTTCAAATCACGTCTTTAATGAACGCTGCCCATGATTTTGAACTGAAATCCTCATCTTGGAGGCTTTTTCAAACACACAGAAGATGCCCAGGAAGGATAGATGCTGCGTGTGGGCATGAGGAAGGAGCTGGAGAAAAATCCTCCCCCACAAGCTGCCATAAACATCTCCAGGCTCCTACCGCAGGGACTCCTACCCTCTAGCAGAAGTTAAATTAATAGTAAGGGTCAAAACCCACTGATCATTGTCAAGGGATGCAGAACAATATTTTTTGTGAACAAACCCTAAAACGAGAGAGAATAGCTTCCTTATAGATAACTGAAAACATAGCTATAAAATGCATTATCCAGAAATCATGAACACAATGCGAAAACAGGGCATTCTGATGTTTTTCTGTAAAGTCCTACCCTTGGTAACTGTAAGGACCCAATCTTACCTTAAATACCGATTAATGGACCTAGGCAAGAATTGTTCTAAATCTTCTAAATCACTTTTAATCTGGCCCCCCTCCTCTGCCATGTACAGAGTCCATTTTCCCATTCACCTCTAAATACTTACATTCTCTATACTGCTATTTCAAAACAGTTTCACTCATCTGAATTTCATGCTACGCTCCGAACACATCCTGTGACATTTATCTTTCAGTTCCTGCTCTGTACTGATGCTCTTTTTATTTATTCTATCTGATATTCTCAAATAAAGCAGTGGATCTTCAAAAGAAATCTTCAATCAAAGTGCAGTTCAAACTAAATCATGGTTCTGGCCAGGTTAAACATGTGACTCACCGTCCCTAATGGAAAGATTATGCTGGAATATTTCACTATTGGTGTCTAAAGGAAATTCTGGCAACTGGTAGTTTTCTATTTCATTTCTATTCCCTCTTATCTTCTGGACTAAAATGTAACATTCTTCTTTTTGATAGAGCATACTCTGATGTTGCCGGGAACTTTGAGTTCAGCTAATTCTGAAAGATTTAACATTTATTTTTCCTGTTATTATCAGTGGCTTGGAGATACCTACTTCTTCAGGTCTGAAATAATTAGGTGCTAATTCTGTTCCAGGAAAGCAACAAGTATGGGACGCTTTGGGGGCGTGAAAGGAAAGGGAGAACAGTCCTTCTAGCTTCAAAAGGTGATGAGAGAGGGCAACACGGCCATCTCTAGCATGTCTTTCTCATAAACTGCAGGTTAGCAGAGACAGACATTTGGGGGAATTTTAGGAATATCTGTAGCCACAGCCAGAGTTCATTGCCATGCATTAAATTATACATTGTAATAAGGAAAACCTCCAGGAACCTACCATCAATCACGATGCAGGAAAAAATCAAAGCTCCCAGTTTTCTTCATCCTGAACATTGCTCTGAGCTGGAGAACGGCTCTGACACAAGTGGAGATGGGAAAAAAATGCCCCATCCAGATTTTTTCAACAGAGGATGTTAAAAAATAGATGTAGCAGGCAGGTAGGAGGTGGTGCTGAAAGAATCACTGGGTGATGGGCAGTACTTGAGAGGAGAAAGCTGGTGAGAGGAAGATCGTGGAAAGGATCATCTCTGTAGGATGTTCCTACCCACATTTTTCCTTCTGGCTTCAGCATGGTTAAGACTGTACCTGCCACGGCCATCTGTGAGATGTACATTACCATTACTCCGCTATCTCAGGAGGTGCTGATAAGATAATCCTGTTACATTTATGAATTTCTAAAATATAAGTTTTCTAGTCAAACGGTCATGGGTTTTCTAGTCAAAATAGCCACCGATAACAAGAAAATTGGAATAAGCCAACATATCTGGGTTTGCTACATAGATCTTTACTGAGCTCTCCATATCTACCTTCTAAATGTGATGAACTTATTTCCTGAGTTTTTAGGGCATTAAGAATTTTTATTGATTTTTTTATTTTGAGTAATTTATATGGTATAGCAACAGCCAAATGGAAACAGGTGTAAGTAGAGTAATATCAATCATTCCTCCCATGACATTCAAAAAGAGTCCAAAGACTTCACGAAGGCAGATTTTTAAAGGATCAGGTCTGAAGGCAGTCAATTTACAGGGACATCACCATGGCTTGTCTCCACTTGCCAGGAACGCACAGACCATTCCCGGGGAGACCAGCCCCACAGGGCTTGGGTTGGTCTCTGGTACATATTGAGTCAGAGCCTCACTAATCAGTTAAGAAGGAAGAGATCTTTTCATCTGTTTTTCCTGAAGGTCTCCTTTGAAGTGCTGATCCAGCCAGGGTCTGACCTCCCTAAGTTATGCAAGTACAAATTTCCTTCCTTGACTTCAATGAAGTCAATTCACTCTTCCGCTATTTATCAGGTTTAATAAGACTTTTTAACTTAGTGAAATCGTTCAACCTGAATAAAAACTCTTCAAAGGACTGATGCCAATTACCATTCCCTCCTCACTGCAATTATCATGTTTGGGTGGGTTCAGGTCATACATCCCCCTCTGCACGTGCAGCTCTCATGGAGCTGTTGCTCCTCTGTGCATCCAACGTTGTCCATTGAAAAGGCAGGACAACTGCTTCCAAATGAGAGAGCGATGCGAGATTTTTATAAGACAGAGAAACATGTGCTGGTTTAAGTCAGAAAAGGTTTTGTGTTCATTGCTGTTTCAATGAAAGCTTGGATATTGACCCAAAATACCATGGAGCTACAGTTGTGCCTTCTGCAGCATCTCGATGCAGAAGCAGAGCATGGTCCCTCCTGCAGCATCTGGGTGCAGAGGAAGAGCATGGCCCCTCCTGCTCTGCCCAGGGGTGAGCCTGACCCTGGACAGACAAGAGGTGCTCACACTGATGCTCTACAACTCTCTTCTCCCTCTGAAAATTGTTTCTGAGGTATTTAATTCATAATTCAGGTTGTTTGCAGAGATGCTGTAAGGCTTAAGGAAAGCCAACAGCGTAAACGTACATCCAGCTGTGTGTTTCGCCTTGCATCTCAGCACAGCTCTTCACCCTTCTTGTATAAACTCCAACTTCCATCAGCGGGTTTTATTCCTTTGAGGACCTTGGTGGAGCTACTGCTGTGCACGGACACCTCCGAGCCTGGGGCCACAGCCTGAAATCGCTTTAGTGCAGTTTGGAAGGTCAAGACACTAAAATACTTAGATTGAAAAATGTTAATATTTTAATTACTCATATTAAAATAGAAGACTTTTGCACTTGTCTGATTTTAAAAAATAATTTGAATAGCTATTTTGCCTACAGTTTTTTGCAAAGTATAGACGCCCTGAAAATTACCCAACAAAATTTCCATAAGCCTTTCTTCTGCGTCCTTTTTATTGCTGTGTTTGCTGTTATAGAGGGTGCTTCTTTTAACATCTTTCATTGCTGATTTAGCAAAAACATAAAATGGAAGATATAGGCTAGTAGCAGATCTGAAGAATGAAGGAGAAAAGTTCAGGTAAAGTTTAGTATTTGGTTGAAAAGATCAAATTGGTTATTCAGGGGACAGACCTGTTGCTCTAAAGGTGAGCTGAAAACACACACAACATGTACCCTGTCACTTCATGGCTAGAGGACTTGAAGAATGTGATGTTACCATATCAAAAAGAGTAAAAATATTGCTTTTTCCTGTTTTCAACAGAGCTTGTCTCCTTTCCACTTGTTTCATGTTGTTCTGCTCACAAGCATCCTCTGCAAAGAGTGCTCACATGTTCTGTTGAGAGAAAAGCCTCCTTAAAATAACGTATTTTTATGGTTGATGATTTTAATACCTGAAAACACACTCTACCATGTGCATTTGCACAAGAATCATAAAAAAGAGAGATAATTGGGATGCTGTAAAAGAAGAATTGGAAACATTTTAGAAAAACAACTTAGGAAGAGCCAGTAAAGTGTCTCTGTACTTTACAGGTAAAGAACAAAAATATTTTATCTAGACTTTTGTCAACTTGAGGAAAAGTCATTTTGTAGATAACACGCGTGAGGGAAAAATATGAAAATTGAAAGTTCATTTGAGAGGGCAGTATTCACTGGTTAGGTTAAAAGAAAGGCATCAGACAATTTAAAAAAAAATAATAAAAATAAGGAGATAATTGTCTCCGGTGTGTATCCAGCATCACTCCGCAGGCATTGCTGGAGTTGCAAGGACAGAAAAAGGGTGAAATCATATTTCATACCTCTATTTGTGGTAGCGCTGAGATCTGAGACACAGAATCATAGAATGGTTTGGGTGGGAAGGGAACTTAAGGCCCCCCCAGTGCCACCCAGGGACACCTCCCACTACACCAGGTTGCTCCAAGCCCCCTCCAACCTGGCCTTGAACCCCTCCAGGGCCCAACCTCTCCTCCCCTCCAGGGCCAGGCTCTCACCACCCTCACACCAAACAAGTTCTTCCCCACATCTCAGCTCAGTCTCAAGAAACACCAGAACTTGGAGGAAGAGGATTCTAATGTCTGAGAACGATCCAGAGCTTGCTCCCAGTTCTGCTGAGGACTGTGGTCTTTGGCAGAGCAGGTTCCTGGCGCGTCCCACCTCCGAGGGCACCACAGCCAGCCTCGGGAACAGGCGACATTCCAGCCCAGGAAACAGCTTCATTCCAATAATCTTGGGGAAAAGAGCAAAAGGGTTTGCAAATACTGCTGAACTGGGTGACCATGTTTACTTCCAAGCATATTCCAAACCCATGTTTGGCTTTAGTCACGCATCTTGAAAAACAGCTGACAACACTGGCAGCTAAAACCCATATAAAAGTGTAACAGCAGTTTACACAGAATTAGGGCAAATTCTCCACATGTTTGGAAGTGTGCTGCTATCCTCTTTTGAGGTATTTTTCTATAGCATGTAGCTTGCTTCCTTGTGAGGCTATCAGCAAGATTACTATGTGATTTTATTTTTTAAGGCGTATAAACTGCTCAACTTAGAAATCTGCCCTGAGACCGATGCACATCGCAGACACACCTCACATATGCGCCTCTACACCTCTTAAATTATCAGAACTGTTCTCATCATTAGGAATACAAAGTTATTTCAACTACCAAGCAACGATTCCGATATCTACATGGAGCACCTATTTCCCAAGCTTTCAGCAGTGGTGGGCTTTTACAGGGGGTGGGCAAGGGACAGGTGTCTGGTCTGTTGATGATGATGATGATGGCAGCTTATTCACCTCCAGCTGTTTACACCCTGTTTTTCAGCCCAGGACATCAATGGGCTGGTCAGCAGGGATCCAGCTTTGATGAACAAGCCCTCCTACATTTATGCTTTCATGACATTAATCTTACTGTGTTGAACTGAGCAGGTTAAACTCTGCACTGCTTGTTTCTGTCTGAGGCAGGATTTCTGCAAAGACAGCCTGTGTTTGTACCCAGAGATATGAAATGCTAGAATTTCAACAAGGAATAGAAGGATTTCTGCAGAATTCTGATCAAATAGACAGCTTCAGAGAGCTTCGAGGGGAAAAGAAGCAGTTTATATACGAGGTATGTGTTGAGAGGCCGTAATTAAGCATTTGAAAACCAGCTGATGACTGTCACAGGCAGCCTGACTGTGCAAGGGAATTCATAGAGAACGATCACAAGTTTTCCCTCAAACTCCGTGCGATGAGATGATGACAGGGGATGGGAATTTCATGCATTACTCACTGAAAGCAGAAGTATCTGCCTTCTGAATTTAAAAAAAAAAAACCAAAAAAAACCCAACCCACAAAACCCAAGAGAGCTATTTTTCAATAACCTTGTCTTCCAGCATCCACCCAGGGGTAACTTGCCAGCGAACACACAAGCCAATTAAGTCTGGACACATTGCAAAAAAAGAAATATCAGCCAACAACCTGTTTCTGGTGACAGATTTCTGCCATTTCAGCATATATAAAGAGGACAGCAATACATATCTTTGTTTCTCCAAAGCAACAGAAGGGGCCAACTCATTATACATCTTCTCCATCTCCATCCGAAGAGCAGCTGCTTGTCCTGCCCCCTCCGCGTTCAGCAACGGCGAGCCCAGAAGTCGGAGCCAATTTGGACCCAACTCTGCTATTCAGTGCCCAAAGGCACACGTGAAGCTTGGGCTGCTCTTGCAAGAAAATCGCCCGTTGCAACAGAAAGGATGGAGAGGGGGGAAAAAAAAAAAGCTGCATTTATTACTTTTGTCTGTTGTACGGAGGGATTCTGAAAACTTATGAACAACACGGATTAGTCTCAGAAACTTTAAAGTTCAAGTCATTATTCATGTTCTTTTATACATTTTGTTGAGGATCATACATTTATTTTTGCAAAGCAGATGAATCTCTGCTCAAGGTTTACCCAGAGGCACAATGATCTCTGCCAGGCAGATACAGACGAGCTCTCCGCGCATCAATAACACTTACCACGTCAGCTATGACTACAGAAGACAAAGTACTTATTCTAATATGGATCACAATAAAAAAGCATAGATCATAAAACTTGGTCAAGAAATTTGATCACTGAATAAGGCAATAGCTTTGAAATATGTCTGCTCCACACACAATCTTAAAATCGCTCCCAAGACAGTTCAGGTTGCTAAATTGAAAGTCTCTGGCGAGTCCATAAAGATTAACGTGGTAAGCTGTGTTAAATACCATTACCTGCCACCCTGATTGAGTTAAGCAGCGCCACTAAGATTTGGTTATGATAGTGAAGGAAAACTAGACCGTGATGTAGATGTATGACAATTTTAATTTTAAATTTTGAAGAATAAATTTAAACTAATTTGCTAAAGACCACTTAACAACATGGGAAATTAGTTTCCCTGAATTAACTTCTTATCAAATCCTTTTGTTTATGAATATAGGAACCCAACAAAGCACAAGGGCTCAATGTCTGAGCTTTTTGCTACCTTTATATTGCAAATTATATATTGCTACACGAGCCAGAGAGAGTATAAAAGGCTGTGCATAAACTGGCCTGCAAAAGCTGCTCTTTAGCTATCAAAACTGCTCAAAACAGTGGTATGGGGGTCTGTGGGTTGGGGTGAGCTCCCCCAGGAGACCTACCCTGGCACTGGCCAAGGACCTCCCAGTGAGGACAGGTCAAGGTCGGGGCTCACAGGAAGCAGACAGGGCTCAGGCTGGGAAAGATGCTCACAATAACTTCTTTGTAGGCAAAAACATGAGGTCGCTCATCTTCTGTTTAGTATTTGCTTGAGAAGATCAAGACTTCCAGCCCATCCTTTCACATCTCCAGTCCCTCCACCAGTTACATCCTAGTCAGAGCAGAGTTCAGCATCCTGCACTGAAGTGGTTTCCATCCTGCTGGAGTGCAAACTCTCTGAATGAGAGTAAACCTGCTGAGATGACGGAGAGTGTAACAGATAGGTGAGTGGGAAACCCACAGAGATCAGTGCAGAGCCCTCATTTCAATCCAGGAGTGGTTTTGGGGAAGCCAGTAAGAGCCTGCATCGAACTGGGGTCCCAACACCACTCTGAAACTTCATTGTGGGAAGTGCCAGGGAGACTCCTGGTGAGCCAAGTGTTCTCTTGCCACAGGGCAGAACAAGAGCCATCCTTCACATTAGTGAGAAGCTTGAACACAACAACAAGGAGGCTGTTAGGTGGCAGGAAGGGGCTGAAGTGGCAGCGGTGACCCTGCCGCTGAGCATCTGCAGGGAGCAGGGGCTCAGGGAGGGATGCGGGAAGAGCAGCCGAGCAGAAGGAGAAGCAGCAGGAGACATCAGCCCAGCAACAAGGGGCCTCGGCAGCGCGCCCCGGGCACAGAAACCAGAAAATAGAGAGGTGAAAAAAGACAGAGAGAAGTGGTGGATGAAAAGGGTTTTGAACTACAAGCAAAGGAGAGCCCGGCCACTCGAGCCCAGCTGCGTGGGGGGGAATTGGTGCCTCGAGCAGCCCCTACGAACAGACATGCATCACAACCTCTGACTCCATCTCCAAACTTCTCTTCCTCAGAAACCTAATTTCAGCTAAATGCCGGAGTGACAAGTGTAATAAAAATAACACTATAAAATGCATGAAGAATTTCCTTCCCTAAATATCAGATTTTAAAAGCAAAATAAACATTAATTCTCTCCTGTCCTGCCAGTGACACTGATGTGATTCATGGCTATTCTGCTGCACAAGGCTATGTTCTTTTCTTTGAGAAAAAGAATATAAATCTTCAGATGAGCTATCAAATGGCTTTATGATTAATTCTGTGTTATCCTTGAATTTAATGGCAATGGGTGGGAGGAAGAGAGGAATATCCCACAGAAGAGGAACGTGGCATCAGGCGAATTCAGAAGTTCCCCAAGGTTAATCCGGAGGAGTTTCTCATCCCTCCTGCCACGTGCGATGCTTGGGGATGCTCCTCCCCGAGTGCTCCCGGGAAGCGAGCCCTGCAGAGGAGATCCTGTGGGCTGGGGAAAGCTCGGGGAAAACGTGGGGCTGGTGCCTGCTCCCTTTTTTCCTGCTGTGCCCAAACACTCCCAGCACATCTCGCCTTTGACAGCAGAGCCCTGTTGCCACCACGGCCCGTGGGGACGGTCGCTTTGCTAAGGCTGGTCAGGCTCAGGCCGTGCCTGCCCAGCTCCCGAGAACACCCACCACCGTCACAGGAAAGGCTGAACCATTCTCTTTCATCATCTGCAGAAATCTAGGAGGATTTTCCCTAATTTCAATTTCAATAGGCGTGGAAAATTCTTTTTATTTGGTACGAGTTTAAAATTAAAGAAAAGAAATGAAGGCATGCCTGCGTGTCTGATGTAAGGACGGAATTTAACTGAAAGTGGTAAAAGATTTTATATCAGCTCTTCCTTGCACAGACCACAAATTAGCCACTGTCTGCTCCGGTCTCAGGGGGTTCACCTTCCTCTGATCACTAGGTTGTACCCTGTTAAGAAGCACCATGTCAAATAAAACGGATCAATAGCACTGACGGTATGTGACTCCCTGGTAAAATTCGCTGATAATTTTATTTTTGAAGTTCTTGTTCTTGCAAAAAGGCACAGACCAGTGTGGAAAGTCACGTTTACAGGAAGAACAGAGCATAGGGCAACCCTGTCCCCTGTCCCACACCCAAGAGACCTCAGGGCAGGGACCTCTCCAGCCTCCAGCCGTGTATGGGAGATGTAACCCACACCAGCCCTCTCAGCAGAGAGACAATTACCATGAGGACAGGGATTTTGTTTTTCATGTTGTCACCTGTGTGTTAGCAGCTGGAGAGAAGCTGCCAACCCCTCCGCCGAGCCAAGAAGCTGTCGGATCACGTTAAGGAGCATCGAATGCCACTGACAGATTGTGAATGAATATTCATGGCCATTATTCTGCAGTCTGCACCCTATATATGTATTACCTGTAAAAAAAAAATATATATAAAAAAAGTCTGAACTGATCCCTCAAGCCTAAGCCGCAATTTTTTATCAAAATAAAATGTGGTTAAAAATACCCAAAATGGTAGACTGCATCACCCTTGGCACAGCTTGATGCTTCCTCGGGCATCTCCGGTCCCCAAGAGTGTAAAACACCCCAGGGAGAGGCTACAGATGGGTGTCGCAGGTAGAGCTGCTGTACAAAAAGAAATAGTTCCACATTTCTGGGTATTGGGTAGTGCTCAGGGCCCCTCTGCTAATTTTCACAGCGGAAGGAGCGGCCACCCCCACCAGGAGATCCCACCGCAGCTCTCAGACCTCTGACCCCAGCGAGCTTTTAAGAACCTTCTGGGAATTTTCTCAGAAAGGTCAGGCTTTTTATTTGTCATGACTCAGAAACCAAGAGAAATCAAGGTCAAAGCACAAACGGCCAAGACTTCCTACAGTTTAAATTGGGGTCTTCTGCTGTCCGGGCTCTGGAAAAGAGACTGAGCGATACAATGGGAAAATTGCTGATGCCACAAATTGCTTGAAACCAGTCAAAGGTCAAAAAAACCAAGTAGACTGTGAGGACATTTAGTGGGTACCAAACAAGTCCAGGTTAATTGGCAGGATGATGGTGGAGGAATCAGCATCTTGCCAAGGACACATTAGGCTAAATTTTGGATGATTTCTTGCAGTTGTGTAGTGATTAGACCTGGGAATAATTTGTAAGATGTTGGGCATTCACGTAAACAACTGAGCAGGAGAAGGCTCTAAAATGGGCCAGAACCGAACTGAAACAGTCGATGCAACTCCAAGGAGCAGTCAAGAAAACTCATGGGGTCTTTGAATGCAAAAGGCAGAAGAAAGAAGAGAGCAAAACTCCTGGCACTTCCCAAAAAGAGCTTGTCTGGGCTGCTGTACAACCTTGAAGATTTAGAAACTCAGTGTTTAGGAAAGTCCCCAGAGCATCACAGGACAAGAAGAATAACCAAAACTTTCCACTTTCACCCAATTTTCAATGAGGAGGTGTCAGCAACACATCTGCCATAGCTTCCCCATCCATCCAGGGCAGAGGATACTTTAGCTCTATATAAGACCTCGCTCTTTAAATTCTATTTGTGTTTTCGAAAAAGAACAAATTTTAAAGAAAATTTTAAATAAATAAGGAGAGAAGAAGTGGCTGGTATACTCAGGAGTGACCCATATGAAGAGCAAAGAGACACCTGCATAAATAATGGCTAAAATATCCCACAGAGGTGGTCAGACAGTGATGGTACCAGTGACCACGTACTGTTACTTGGCAGGTGGAAGATCAAATACACCACAAGGTGAGGGTTTCCTGGAGAAGGCAAATGTTTGGGAGAGCTGCAGAAAGGGGATACACTGAACCTCAGGGTGCCAGGCAAAATCCTGCCACACACTTCTTCATCCATTCCTTTGAAAATTATTCTCTTTCAGACAAAGGAGTACAAGACAGAAATTAGTGACTGTGTTGCAGACTGCTAACACACGAATTAGAATTACTTAAAACATCATTAAATTATGTTTTAATGTTTATTCCATTTTGCTTATGATATACTTTTTCTATCTATTACAGTCACAGAAATAAATGATTTAATTTCTCCAGCCTGCACTCCAGATAAAATACTGCACTTGGGAGCTATGGAATATATATGTTAATCAGCTCCGCTGCTGCCCATGCCATTACCAGCCCTATTCATTTGTTTCCTGTTGTCATTCTTGATTACACATTTTTAGAACAGATTACTGTAATAACAGGGGGCGGGCAGGCAGTTCCCCTGCTACGAGTGTCCTTGGATCAATCTTCTGATTGCAGGTGAAATATATTTTTTCTAATAAACTGCCCATCTGCTTTATGTTTTCTGTAACTTTTTGGTTTTGGGAATCAATTAATATTAGTGATTCCAAGGAGAGGCAGTTTGAGCTTTGAAAACAACATAAAGAGCCGCCATTGAAAGAGCAGGTGAAATGCAGCACTGGTACTGCTTGAAACAGCAAACTGAGGGATTGAGTGATTTTTCTGTGCCTCCTAATTCAGCACCTTTTGAAAATAAAGCTCTACTTGGCCTCGGAGCCAGAGATCTCCAGCAAGGTCCTCGTAACAGCAGCCTTTTCCTGCTGCTTTGTTCTGGGACTGGTTGTTTGTGTTGCCTGTTGAGTTTGTTATCGATTTCTTCATGTTTTAAAACCATCCTGAGCAAATTGTCCTCCTGAGTGAGTCTCTCGGTGCAGAGCTGGGCTGGACTCTCTGCGTGGGTCTGTACAGACACACGGACCACCAAATATTGCTGCTGAAACAGCTCTTCCTTTCTGGGCTTCTCTTCAGCAAAGCTGGAATGATGCTGATACTGATGGGTTACAAATACCTGCCCGTGTACAATTCCCAGCACAGCGTACGTAGCTGCTGCCTTTGAAACCAAGTAATTGGGGGTTTTGATCACGTACACCCTGTCAAAATACCAAAAAGGTCTTCACCTCACAAGAAAAGCCAACTAGCAATTTATGAGCGAGCAGGTGCTCCTATGGCTGTTAATTTATCAGAAAGTCACTAATTAATAACAGAGACCAAGACGAACGCACCACTATCCAAAAGGCATCGTTGCACCTGGATTCCCCTCTTCCTCTTGACCAGTCTCCAAAGACCACCTCCTCCATCCCTGCCACTGAGCAAATACCCAGCTGCTCCCCAGGCAAACAAAGACTTTAGGACTCAAACTGCACAAGAAGTTTCCCTGGAGCCGTGGGAAGCCTGGTCGTAGCCAGACACCACTTTACACAGCACATCTCAGCCTTTTTAGTTGAGGCTGGAGCAATAAGAGACTTAATAGACACAAGGATGACTCGATGGTTTCCATCAGCTGAAAGAAAATGGGATCGGAGCCAGTCGGAGCTGATAATTAGAGCATAAACTCAGACTCAATAACAAAGAACAGCAAAGCTGGAATAAGAGAACAGGCTGCTTCACCTTCTCATTTCTTTTATTTACATAGCAGAAAATTACTCTCTCAAAACACTCTCTCAAACCCCCATTTTTGGAGGTGTGGGTCATGAGGAGAACAGACTCCTTCCATCCTTCTGAGGTCTAGCAACCACCAGGTTAGGTTGAGACCTTCTCGCCACAAGCCACCGCGTGGACACAGGTGGTTGATGCAGGTGGGACTGTGGTCACCCATCAGCTGAGGAGCTGAGCACCTCTTGGTGACCACACCATGGAGCAGCCTTGGCTCCCTTGCCACCAGAGGGGTGTCCTAAGGCACCATCCAGACCTACAAGGGCTGAGCCAGGGCAAATGCTGGGGCTCTGCCCGCTGAACAGGCATTCACTGAAGGAGAAAACCCACTGGATTTGCACAGTTCAATAACCCCTAGGACGTGCTGAAGGCAGATTCTGATTAATAACCAATCCAATAAAGACCTTCTCCCAACATTAATGCAACCTCAGCAACCAGTTCAGCCCAGCAGCTTCCACACAAGCCTGGCCAACTGGGAGAAGCACCCCTGGACACAGCATCTCCCCTCTCCGTTTGACCTCTTGATGTTGCAAGGTGTCTTAAAGGTCTCTCTGGTGAGCTTTGCAGTCTAACAGCAGAATACTAAAGTATAAACTATTTTCTACTCAAATATAAGAAACGCATCCCATGGTAGGAGCAATTTGTTGGGAAGCCCCATGGCAGGAGGAGGGCAGAGCAGCAGGCAGCAAGCCGCCCCTCCAGCATCTCCTCCAACAGACCCACACCACCCTATCTCCCCCACGTCCATACACCCTGTGGGGCGAGAATGGCACCGTCCCCGTGGCTGACCCGTCCCAGGGACCTCGCTTTGTAAACGCAGCAATTTCCTTCATTTGCCACACAATGCAATAAACCCCTCAGTGTCTGCCAGAACGACTCCGTATTCATATTCAATAAAGAGCTTTACTGCAATTAATGACTTTCTTTCAATAATTACTTCACTTGTTTTGAATTAGGAACCGTGAATCCACTGATAAATTGACCGATTTGAAAGATTTATTCCCACTGTAGCTTCTGCAATCTGCTTTTCGTGCAGCGAAGCATCTTGGTGACTCACACCCTGCGTCGGTGGGGAGGAGAAGCCCAGACCCCAGTGCCCCAGCCCCACCAGTGTCTGGACGCTGCAGAGCTCCCTTCGCCTGTTCCCTGCTGTCCCCATGAGCCTGGTGTGGGGCACAGAGCAGCGAGGGACACTGTGCCTAAAGACCCAGTGCTGCACGTGGGTGAAACATGGTCATGCTCCAAAAATAGTTTCCATACACCTGAGGTCAAGGCCTCTTGCCTATTCCAAAGACAAAGACAATTAATTATCTAACTAATGTAGATATTAATCTAAACCCTGGCCCAGGTTACCCGGAGAAGCTGTGGAAGCCCCATCCCTGGAAATGTTCCAGGTCAGGTTGTATAGGGTTCTGAGCAACCCGGTCTAGTTGAAGATGTCCCCAACCCAGGGGGTTGGACTTGATGGCTTTTAAAGGTCCCTTCCCACCCAAACCACTCTGTGATTCTGTGAACTTCTCAGCCCGTTTCACTCTTGTAGATCATTCTGCCAGGTGAACCAGATTTGCCTCAACCCATGACAGCTTTTGGGATGGCTGGGAGATGCCTTCCCCATTGCAAGGCTCCACGATCGTTATCTAATTCCCTTTTCAAGTGCAATTATTAGAAACAAATTTTTTCTGTGAGCCGTATTTACCTCTGCTACTTCACCATATTTCAGTGTGCTTTTTTTTTTTTTAAAAAAAGGTGGGTTTTTTTGCTCAAAAATGGAAAGTCTCTTAGAGCAGTAGCAGACCCGCAGGATCTCTGCTTCAGCTCAGGGATGTGAAGGGAGCCTGGGAACATCCAGGGGCTCCAGGAGAGGGGAAGTCCATCTGCCCCCATGCTCAGAGCCAGCTGGATTCGGGGGGGATGGGGGAGTCTGACTGGGGCCACAGGGCTCAGCACCCTCTGCCATAGCTGCTGCTTGCAGGAGAGATGTGCATAAAAATACTACGAGCGGTTAAACACCCAATTTGTCAGTAAGAAGACCTCTACTAACCAGATTTAGATTTACATCAATTTAATCATTTGAGATTAGCACGCGTTATTACTGAATGTGTGTGAAGTGCGTGTCTATAAAGGCATATTTAATCATCTCACTGCATTTAACAACTGGAAATTTTTACAGGGATCAGACTGCTCTCCACGCGCTTCCAGGCAGTGTCCAACCAGCTGGTGGCAAAGGCACACGGGTAATGGGTAAATGCCAAAATAATTGTACAGCATTGTAAAGTGCTGCCGGTAGATTTAAGGACACGTGCTTTACAGTGAATCCTTCTCCGATCCATTTGGTACAATCCTGCTGCATTGGAACAATCCCATTTGAACTATGCCATGGTCCAGATTTATAATGAACCTGGGTATGTCTCTAAGTGCATTTAGCACCTTCTGAGCAGCACTTCCAGCTGGCTGATCTCTAATGAAACAGCTTTACCCCTTAAGGCACTTGCTGTTACATTAAAAAGATGTTATGCCATGTAAGAGGCATGCACAGCTGCACCTGTGCATGCAAAACAGTTTTTTAAAAGTCTCTTTTTAAACTTTTCCCAATTCTTAAGCCATCCCAACCCTTGTCCGATCTCCCTCTGCATTTTCCTTCCCCTGCCCCAATATTTGCGGGCGATGTTATTATACGCCAGCTTCCAACAACAGGAGAAATAAAACCCTGACACAATATTTTCAGGGAGCCTTTTTCAGGTTAAATGTAAGTAGATTTGGTACGGAGGAGCTAATCCTTTCAAGGCATATTTAGCTGTCTCCCCAAGGAGCGGATCAAGTGGTGCGTGTTTCAGAGCTCACCAGTCACGTTAAAAAACATTTCATTCCACTGTGGATACCCTTAACGCCTCCATGCACGACATAGGAGCCCAGGCAGAAATTTCAGGCCCTTTCCCCCTCTGGGCCAGTGTCATGGGTGTCACCTGGATGGGGAACACCACTGGCTGTGGATGTGGTGCCCAAAACCACCCTCTGCCTGCCAGGAACTGGGGAAAAGAAGGGATAATTCTGCCTTGCCCTTCTAGTCTGATCATTCACGTGCTCAGTGAAACAACCTGCTGAGCTACTGAGAGGAGAGACCTTGCAGTCGTTCATTCCCTACTCTAATCTACACCAGTTTGTTGCCAAACTGCTTGCCAGCTCTTGCAAGACACATGAAGGTTTGTCATCTCCACTTGTCCCTTTTCTACTGTTTTTTGCTGAAGGCAAGAATCACAGAGTCCCAGCCTGGCAGGGGTGGGCAGAGACCTCTGGAGACCATCCAGTCCAACCCCCTGCCAGAGCAGGGTCACCCAGAGCAGTTACACAGAAATGTGTCCAGTGGGGTTTGAATGTCTCCAGAGAAGGAGACCCCACACCCTCTCTGGGCAGCCTGTCCTTATGCATCACTCCGCACGCAGATGATGCTCTATAGGACTTTGGTGGGCAGTGAAGGGAAAGGGCAACGAAATTACTCCCAAATATACTCCAAATATCAGCATTCTGATACACAGAAAGCCCAGTCTCGTTCTCTTTTCTCATCGAGCCACGTTAAAAGATTAACAAAGAAGATGTGATCGCCAGGAAAAGGGCATATGGGATTTCTGTTAAGAAGTCTATAAGCCTAACCAGATCAGCAATACCAGCAGTAATAAAATATCTTTCTGTGATCCTCACAACTGAGATTAAAGCCTTCAAGCTGCCCACAAGATTAAGGAAATTACTTCCATAAAGCATAATCTGTTGTCCTTTGACTAAGGACTAAGCCAAATCCAGAATCAGGGACAAACATTTTCTCCTACTAAGAAAAATAAAATTTTTTTTACAGTGAAACTTCTTTGCAAAAAAACTAGAATTTTTAGTGATAACAAAATCCAATTTTCTTTGACCTGGTTTCTGCAGAACAGCAACTACAGGCTGGATGTCATAAACCACTTCTCAAACCTCCCAAGCCCTGGGTTAGCTGAGTCCCTGCTGTCAGGTTTCTGCCGCAGGCTGGAAGAGAGAGTCCCTCTTCCAGCATCAGGACAGCGATGTCCTGCTTGTTCCACTCACACCACGTTAGATGCACTTTTCAACCAGCTACAGAGGAAAACCACTTTTCTGGCATGAAACAAACTCGATCTTTATATGACTGAAAGAGCAAGAAATCTGCCTGGAAACGCTTTCAGGATCTCAAACCAGATCAGGCTGTCTGCTTTAGCCACGTGTGTGCAGGGCATCCAGAGCCTTCTCCAAGCCACCGCTTTTCACCAAGACCTGTCCCTGGGCACTAGCCACTGCCCCCAAGCCAAGTGGCCACCACCGCTGCCCTCGTCCTTTGGCTCTCACAGGGCAAGAGCCAAACAAACCAGGAGAGTCCATTACAATCACAGTTCAAAGTTCTGAAGGTTATTAGAAAGATTAACGCCTGTGCACAAACTTGTTGAATTAGTACCCAAGTTAATTGAGGACTGGGTAATTGTACAATTTCTATATACATAGTTAAGCATATATATCATGCAAATGAATATTAATAGGGTAATATTTTGAATTTGACCAAGAAATACAGAGGGAGGTGGGGCAACGAAGAGAAGCTGGAATATGCAAAGCCAAAAGTGAAGGAGCAGCGGGGCCACCCACCCCCTCCAGCACAGGGCATTGCCTCCGGATGAGACACTGCCAGCATTAAAGGCAAATTAAAAGCACATTAGGAGGAATCTCAAGATTTTCGACAAAAGGTTATGGAGGAGTGACGCAGGGCAAACAGTTTCATTTAATACACACTTACAAGAATTGCAGAGGGATGTAAGCATCAATTTGACAAAATTATCGCAGGAGTAAAAGACCCCGGGGAGCCAGCTCAGCTGGGAAGGAGCACAGCTGATAGGAGCAACGCAGATGGTAATGGAGATTTTGCTCCGCTAAATGACACAATGTCAATAAAAGTGGGCATTACAGGAGAGTGATGCAAATTTTAACAACCAAAGTGATGAACAACCCTTGCCTGGCCCATGGGAAAGCTTTCCCGCCTGGCACTGTGGGAATTTGTCACACCAACCTCCATGGGAAGACGAAGGAGGCCAAGAGATGAAACTGCACCAAGGAGACCTTCCGTTTGTGCTAGAGTAGGAAGAAGAAAAGATAATAATTCAAGTAGGCAAGAGAGGATAACGAGCAATTGCTGCACGCACAGAGAAGGGGGCTTGGCCCACCTTGGCTGGGTCAGGAGCAAGAAAACGGAATTTTGGAACAGGAAACCACAGTCCAACCTACATGAGAAGCAGCATCTTAAAACCAGGGAGTTTTTCCCCAGGAAGCTGGTGCTTTCCCACCCTGAGTGAGAGCGGAGAGGAGCAGGGGCAGCAGCTGTAGGAAGCGGCACGTCTCCATCGCTCCCCGCGTTACCTCCCTGGTTAATTGGCCGTAACCGCGGCTATTTCTTGTCTGGAATAAATGAGGTGTCACTTTTCTGGGACAGTGCTGTGGAAGCAGCTGTGTGCTCACCCTCCCAGCATCAGCCAGGGGGAAAAAAAAAAAAAAAAAAAAGCAGTTCTGAAAGCACTGCAGGAAAGGAGACTAAGGGCAAAATCTAATTTGCCTTGTACCTCCAATGTCCTCCTAGAACAGCTGTGAACTTCTCCCCGAGCATCCTTCAGTTTGACACTTAACTATTTCCGAACCAGGCAGCACAAAAGCCCAACAGAGTTGGTGGCTGCCAATGTCTCAGAGACATTGGAGACGTGGTGCCGGGGGACGCAGCAGGGTTTGGGGGGTGAGTGGAGCTCCTTGGAGCACCCACATAAGGGCAGTGAGGGATGCCCTGATGCCACGTTTAGTCCATGCCTGCTGGACAACCAGCTCTCCCTCGCTTTTCCTATATAAAATCTACACCAGTTATGCTTGCAAATGTAATTAATCATTCTCAGCACACCATTTCTAAGGCTCTTAGAGCATACATTAACTACAGCCACGTGAGGGACATACTCGGGCCATAGGACAGGAGATGGCACATCCCTCCTCTACTCCACAGATTGCAGTATAACACCCATGGAACTGCAGCCAAGGGGATACTGCCCTCGGCAGCTCTCCTGGGGCATCTGCACATCACCCAAGGAAACAGGATGGGGTTGGGCAGCCAAAACTTCCCATCCCTGGGGAACCGCCACGTGGGGAACACAGAGTTCTCCAAGTTAACACGACAGAGAGCAGGTTTTTTGGCAAGAGCTCTCTCTCAAAGAACAAAAGTAGCTTAAATGGCAAGTCTAAAAAGACCTTGCTCATTAAATGGGTTTATTATTTCCTGAGCTCTGTTTAATCACCCTTTTAAAGCCTCAGTTTGCTAATTGAATGCTTCCCCTTTTATCAGGAGATAAAAAGGAATGGGGAGTTGCTGGAAAAGGTTGATTATACATATGTATAAGTACACGGGGCTGCTTAATGGATCTGGTAGATGAGAAATTTCTATTTACCCAAAACCAATCAGCTGCTTTGTTATCCCTGTTTTCTGGGGACTTTGCAAAAGACCTTATTGGTGAAACACACTGCTCATGACCATCAGCCACTCGTGGTGGCTGCAGCTCGGGGACCTCTAGCACCATGCAACCATGGGGCAGGTACCCACTGCCTCCCAGCGTGTCCGTGCCCACGCAGGTGACTGACAGCGGGACGGGGACAACCGCAGCGAGCCACAGAGGTAGGGCAGCAACAGGATACCCCACACTGACGTGGTTGTGACATTTCTCCTTGTCCAAGGTTTGATGCTTGCTGTCTCGTGGTTTATCTCAACCTATGCAACGGGGAGGTCACTTTGCCTCCATCTCTAACAATCCAGATATAGCAAGTCTCACCAAGGATTGAATGAGAAAAAATGTACAAACATTTGGTAAATGCACTCATAATTTTTACAGGTAATGTCCTCTGACCACATTCTTTCCCTGTTTTATTTGCTCTGAGAATATTTGTGTGAACTCATCTGCACAACTCTTTGCAAAAAGCTAACTCCAAAAGTTCTATCTGTGTAATAGTTGCTGGAAAAGAGAATTTAAGGTCATTGACACCAGTGCTGCCATCACAACTGTGTCTTCCTCTCCGCACAGCGGCAGCTCCATAGCTCGTGAGAACTACTTCGGTCCCCTGATACCAACTGCTGCAGATATCAACCCAGCCAGGGTTGACACCCAGCCCAGCTAGAGATTCACCAGTAGTGGAGAGCACTTTGCTAAATAGCAAGGCAGTTCTGAACAAAGCATCCCTTTTTTTTTTTTTTATCCCCCCCAAGCATAAATTATCAGTTATAACACATAATTGCAGCGAAAGAGAGAGGAAAACAAAAGTTAAATGAGCTAAACTGTAAACAGAGACACTTTTTGGAAAAGATAAGTGTGAAGTAAGTGAACCAAAACTGGCTTAAACACAGGGGAGAGTGGATAATCGAGTTCAGGAATTAAAGTGG
Organism: Limnodromus scolopaceus; assembly: GCA_028565335.1. Taxonomy (NCBI): domain Eukaryota; kingdom Metazoa; phylum Chordata; class Aves; order Charadriiformes; family Scolopacidae; genus Limnodromus; species Limnodromus scolopaceus. The sequence goes on from JAOXNO010000002.1 coordinate 39,001,842, forward strand.
AAAAAAAAATAGGAGATGGAGTTTAGAAGGATGTCTATAGAGCAGCATACCAAAAGATCAGGAAAGTCAAGTCAAGGATAACCCGATCCCAGCAGGAATTGTGCAAAGCACTGTTCTCCGACTACAAACACTCTGCTCCAACCTATTTACGACTCTCACTGTTATTTTGGCGTGTTGATAAACACAGTTGCACTTTCCTGCATGGTGACGGGTTTGTGGAAGAAGAGGGACTGGTGAGGGATTATGATGGACCAACCAGATGATTTTGCTCGGTGAGATCCTGCCCTGAGCCCACACAGGTACCCACCAGCTTCCAGCTGCCCACCGACAGCTTGTCCAACACCAAGAAACGTTTCAGTTCTGGTCTTAAAACTGAATTATACATTTACTGGGGGTTCAGGGCAGCACGGGCAACAGTGACTGAACAACATGACCAAAGAGGCGTCACTGCCACGGTTTGGGAGCAATGGGGCACACACTCTTCCTTCCCTGTGCTGTTTCTCCTATTTTTAATGCACTCCTGCAGTTGGTCTAGGAGCATCCTGAGGGGAGGAGGAAGCAGAGGAGATGGTAGAGATAATATCCTTTTGTTTTTCTAGTCTCCATAAAGCAGGATGACTTCCAATTTGTTAGCTCTCATTTTCAAGCATACTGCTTTGACAAGGCTGTACCCAAACATTAATGCATTACAGGTGGGGCTCGTGCTAGACTGCAAAATGGATTTACAGCAGCCTGAACTCCTCAGGGAACCAGGCCAGCAGCTAAATAGTTTGGGGTTTTTTTATATATATTTGCCTTTTTGGAGGACAGGAGCTTTGTCTGTACATGTTTCGCCCCAGCAGCCATGTCAGAAAGCAGCCATGGGAAGGCGTAGAGCCCAGCACCGGCTTTCTCCAAGAGCAAGCAGCACTGTTACTATCTGCTAAGGGTAGATGAAACAGTTGAGGGTCTGAAGGTCCACAGCCTGGTCGCTGGCCCTGCCTGCCTGGCCTTCCAGCATCCCCCATTAATCTGGCACTTGCTTAGGCATCCCAGAGAGCAGAGAGCTCCCCGCATCCTGGGCTGCATCCCCAGCAGGGTGAGGAGGAGGGGGATTCTCCCTCTCTGCTCTCTCCCCCCAGTGCTGCCTCCAGTTCTGGGGCCACCAACATCAGAAAGATGTGGACCTGTTGGAGCGGGGCCAGAGGAGGCCACAGAGATGCTGGGAGGGCTGGAGCCCCTCTGCTGTGGGGACAGGCTGAGAGAGTTGGGGGGGAGTTCAGCCTGGAGAAGAGAAGGCTCTGGGGAGACCTTAGAGCCCCTTCCAATCCCTAAAGAGGCTCCAAGAAAGCTGGGGAGGGACTCTGGATCAGGGAGGGGAGCCCTAGGAGTAGGGGGAAAGGTTTGACACTGAAAGAGGGGAGATTGAGATTAGGAAGAACTTGTTTGGTGTGAGGGTGGTGAGAGCCTGGCCCAGGTTGCCCAGAGAAGCTGTGGCTGCCCCATC
>JAOXNO010000002.1:39003508-39021903 GCA_028565335.1 Limnodromus scolopaceus
GGGGGCTTTACAGTCCTGTATAACCCAAACCATTCTACAGTTCTATGATAAACGCGGTGGTGTGAGGAAACAAATTATTTCTTAAAGACTTTGGAAACGCTGAACTACCTCCAGCCACTCGTTTAGCAAAGCAGTGGCTCAGACAATGGGGGCTCACTGGTCCATGTTGTCATCTGCTGCCTGCTGTGGGGAACAGCAGAGCCAGGACCAAGCATGCTCACCCTAGTTAACAGCCTAAACTAAGGGCAACCATCCAAGTTACTGGCATTTTTCCTTGTTTTTCGGTCCCTGCTGATGCCATGCTTTGAGGCTGTACCATCAGCAGAGCATTTCCCTGTCCTTCAGGCTTAACACATTCAAGTGCTGCTCTCCCTCCCAATCCCTGATTAGCTGATTTTCTGTGGCTAGATGGAAGAGACGAGCTTCTTGTTTAATTAAAGCCAGGGAACATTTCCCTGAATTGCTGGGAGGATGCAGGGATGCGGTGTGAAGGTACACGGTATATTTTCTTATTAAAAGCATCATGTCAGAAGTACAAGGAAGAACCAGAGCTATTGCATATTTCATACTAGACTACCCTTAGCCACATGCGAGACAGTCACGAAGATTGCATTAGAAATTATTCTGACTGTGGAGCATCAACTAAAGGTGGCTCAATTTATCATTATTTTTTTAAACTTTGGAGTGATGTCACTATATTCATAGATATATATATGATATATATATCATATACTCATTTGCTGTAAAGTAGGTGTCAGACTTTAGCTATAAACCCAACTCACGGGTTGGGTAATTACCATTACTCACGGTAGCAGCTAAGACCATTTAATAAACTATATATATTTAGCATAGCAGTCAGAATAAATGTTTGTTTATAGAAATGGAAATAAAACCCATGTGCAAACCCATCTGCTTCTGTCATTACTGTCAGAAGCATCTGAGTTACTACCAGCCACTGAACCATCAGCTTTACCATGGGTTTGCATTGGTGCAATTGAAATTATCAAGGGCATCAGTCACAACAGGTTCCCCGGTGTGTTTTTCTTGGCTTGGCTCTTTTTTCATTTAACTGGGAATCAGATTGGCGCCGGCTGGACTAAACCCAACCTTTATGATTCACTTGGACTAAATCATCTTTTTGCTGGGTTTTCTGCAGCAGGTTCCTATGGTAGCCCTTGAGGATGCTCATACAGCAGTGGAGATCTCAGTGCCCCCTCTACTTTGGGGCTAACCCCACAACATGCCCCAGTAAAAGAATACGTTGATTTTTTTGCCTCTTTCTTAAGATAGAGGTCCCATTGCTGGGAGACAGTCTCCTAAGTACACATCAAAAAGCCACTGAGATTCAAAATATAACATCTTGTCTCCTGGGTATTACAGACAGACCAGTGGAATAAACCTTATCATCCTGTCTGCTGTTTCAAAAGGAACATATTAAGGAAAGTACCAATAATCCCACCTCCTCCTTATTCTGTCCAACACTACCAAATATCAGCTGGAAAACACAATGGGTTTATCACCATGAAGGTTTTATCATGGAAAGATAATCACAGGCTACTTATATAGCCTGAGAAACAGCTGGCAACTCCACCAAGGGAAACAAAATTCTTTTTTCTCATAGTTAAAGCCTAACAACCAAGATTAAAGACATCCAGAAACAGGGCCAGAAATCTAGAAACATGTTTTTCCTGCAATGAGATTTCCCACCCAAAGCTCCAATGAACGGACATGAGACTGGAGCGGTGGGATCCTGCCTCGACAGCAAAATCTGGATTTCTGGCTGTGGCAGCAGCTACTGGTGCTGGGATGAATAAATCAGTGCTGGGATGTAAACCTGTGATTCTTTCTCCTGAACGCATTTCAGCTTACTTTTGGCATTCTGCATAATTTGTATTATAATTCCCAGCATATAAAGTAAACAATCTTATGGCTTTCGTTTTGTTTTTCCCTAGTATCTCTCCCGTGGCAAAACTTTTCTCCTAACAGAGGACAAGCACAGAATACTTAAAGACACCAGCAAAGCAGAGAGGAAAAAGTTGCCTTTTCTCTTCCCAGTCATCACTTTGGAGAACAAAAAAACCCCACACAACTCCACACTCACAAGGCAAGTGACCCCCCCGATGAGGGTGGTAGGGCATGGCCAAGGCTGCAGACCCTTGCTGGAAAGAGCAACCCCTTCTTTTAATGGCAATATCCTGCACTGGGTAGCTCTAGGGACAGGCTCTGACAGCTGCCTGAGCAATGGGTATTTTCGGAAAGAGCCAAGGCCATGCTCCTGGATAACGCGGGTCCCCAGAGAAGTTGCTCTTTCACCGCATGACTCTGGTGCCACACTGGGAAACCCATGAAGTGCTCAAGAGTGGCCCAAGTACTCACTTGTCCTGTTTCTTTTAACATTTTCCTGCCCACAATTAAGCAAACCTGTTACCATTGACCAGCCATATGCCTGACACCCAATGTCAGCACCAACTCCGAGATCCTCAGCAGTTAAAAACTCGTTTCTGCATTGACACTGCGACAATAATAGAAAGCAGGGGACAAGTGACAGACATGGGGGATTCACAAAATTACCCGATGGCATTTCCAAAGTGAAATTTTAAAAATCAAAACAAAAAACTCTAAGTTTTGATTTTTGATTTTTTTTTCAGTGACACAGAAATTCCCCCGCTGCCCCTAAGGCCCCCCTGCGTTAGCCATGGGGCTGGTATTGCATCTCCTTCCTCCACCGCTTCACCTGAGCCCCACAGAGCCACTCCATCATCAGCAACAACTCAGCAGAACAAGGGATGAGAATGAGCGTTTGCCAGACTATAATTCAGTCAGTTTGAGTTTTATTTACTGCAGTGCATTTTGGGTGTTCTGCTTAAATTTTTGGGGGGGAAAAAAAAAAATGACAGAAAAAAGTCACTTGTGCAGCTTATGAAAACAGTGAGCAGAATATTCATACTCAGCACAGAAATTGGTAGCCTGCATTTTATTTTAAATTAAAGAGTCAAAATAGATTTAATTTTTTTTTTTAAACTGCCTAAGGCAAGTACTTTAATTTTAAAGCAGTCCACCGACCCACTTCCTGCACAGCGACCTAGGGCACAGAGACTTTGGTGAAACGGTTTCAGAAGCTGACGTGCTGGAAAACACTCCTCTTTCATAGCAACAGCAGAGACTTTAGCAACATAAATTGATGGCAGAGATTTGAAAGATTTAATACTCGGTAATTAGCCAATATCAGTGCAAATGGGCACCAACAAAGGCATTGCCTGTAGATGCATCTGCCACCCATAAGTCTCCCTCGGAAAAGCCAAAGCCCCCCCTGGCACCCTGCCGGAGCCTGTCTGCGCTAAATGTCAGGCACAGGGACCATCAGTTCCGCTTTGCTGGGACCTTTCATTGCTTATCGACAACAGCAATTTATTACTCGCTCAACCAATGCCCACCTAAGCGATTCCAATACAAAGAAATTAGCTTTGTTTTTAGGTCGGCAGCACTGGGCTGCAGCGGGGGGGGGGGGGATGCAGGAAGTGCCGTGGGGGCTGCTCCCCGACACACCATCCCCATGGGGACCATGGTGGCTCCGTGTACACAGGTCCTGCTCTGCAGCCTCAGGAGAGTCAGTGGAAAGGCTCAGCATCCACGTGTCCTTGCAAAGAGAAATGCAAGGCAGCCCCCTCCCACATCACCTGCAGCCCTGAAGGACCAGCGTCCCCGGAGGATATTGGGACAACGGCATGGATGGAAAGTTGTCCTGGGGGGAAAAGTTACAGGATCCGTCTTAAGCGACTGCTTTGAGGTGAGAATAACACATTGACAGCAACGTCTGCTTAGATTCATGGAATCATTTTGGTTGGAAAAGACCTTTAAGATCATTGAGCCCAACCATTAACCCAACACTGCCAATGCCACCATCAAACCATGTCCCTCAGCACCACATCTGCCCGCCTTTTAAATCTCTCCAGGGCTGGTGACTCCACCACTGCCCTGGGCAGCCTGGTAACCCTTACGGGTTGAAGAACAATCTGAACCTTCCCCTCAAAGCAGCAGAGGGTGAGGGTTGGCTTGGTACCATTTTTGCAGACACCACTTAGATATTCGGTGACCCAGAGAAGCATGTGTGCCAGCCCCACCATCACCACAGAGAGTTGTGTTGCTCAGATGTCAGGTAAAGGCTCCTTTTGGGCCGTTCCCCAGCAGGAGGCACACAGACTTCCTGGGGAGTATGATCTCCAAAAACAATCTCCAGGATAAATATGGACAGACTGCCTCATCCGTCTTATCTGTGCTGAATTCAGCTGCGCCTCTTTGGAGTTACCAGGTGATTATATATTTGGTCTTGAAGAATGAGGATGTTTCAGTGTTGAAAATTATTTCATCTTTCCTGCAAGGAGGCCAAATACTCATGAAACCTGTGGCTTTTCCGACAGAGAAAGGAGAAAAATTTATAACTTGCAAGAATTCAACACCATAAGGATGTCTCATAAGACAGGATCCCACCCCAGGAGGCCAGTGCTGCAGATGACAGGCAATAACTGCCCCCGCTCCTCGCTGCAAGCTAATTAAATACAGAGCAAATCACCGAGGGAATATATTTTTTCAGGATTTATTTTTTTTTTCTCCCCTCTACTGCTTCTCAGTGGGGAGATGAAGGGACGTCCAGGTTCCAAAGATGCAGCAATACACCCCAAAAAGAAGAGTAAGGCCCAACAGAAGCATGTCAGGCAGCCAGCCTGTCTTTTGGCTTCTCACTGGTTGGAGGAGGACAGGAGGGATCTCCCAGAGGAGCTCATCCCACCCAGAAAGACTGTTTGCTGGCGATGGTGGGCAGGAAGGCCTCCCTCGGCTGCAGGAACAGCCTGGACGGCCACCAGCACTGACCCACCAACCCAACCCTCATGCAGCGACACCCTTTGGATGCTGTTTCTCTCCAGCAGTCCCATGCAACTCAAGACCAGAGGAGCCTTCCTCCTGGTCACCGCCCATCATCATCTCTCACCATGATGAGCGTGGAGCATCTCACGCCATGCTGAGTGGGACTGGGGCTGAAACCACACAGGTACTCCCTCCAGAAGGTATTAGATGAGGAAGGGGAAGAGAAAAGAGAGCTCTCCAGTGGTCTGTAAAGAATATGTTTTAATTAAGGCCTGAATTTCACCTTAGGCCTCTCACAAAAACCTATGAATGAATTAAACACCCTTAATCTCCTTTAGGATTATAAGTATTAAATGGCAACAGAGTGGAAAGAAGAAACATCTCAGGTGGTGCTGCCAGAACCAGCTCACTCGCATTGCTCGAGTTCTTCTGCAGTTTCCGCTGTTGCTACTTTATGACCTTCCTCAACAAAACATCCAAACCCATTTCCTTTAACCCCAGACAGGTTTTGTCATTGTCCCTGTGTCTCTTTGTGTCCACCATCCCGCTCCCAGCAGAGCGTTCACCCTGAGCATCGCTGTCAGGTGCTGCTGGGAAGAGGATTTTCCCCACTTTCTAACGTTACGGCTACTCTGATTATTCTTGAGAAAATACCAGCAGCTTTTGTTTAAAAATAAAAACATACTGCTGAGATTTGTAAGAAGATCTATGCAGGTTAGAGATACCAAGCTCCAGTTGACTATGTTTGAATTATTAAATCAATATTTTATTCTTTTAGGAGAAAAAAATATCGTATCTTATGGAAAATTATTTTTAATGCAAACAAAACACAGGCCTTTAACATCTCAGCCAACCGCGCTTACAATCACAGCCTTTTCAGATGTAGAAGGTCTTTATTAAAAATGCTCTTTAAAGTTAAATATATTCTTGTTTTTCATGCAGTGCTTGTTCCAGCCAGAAACACTGCTTTCCTGTGATGCCAGGGAAAAAGCTTTCCTCTTCAAAATAGGAAAAGGAAAAATATATAATAAAAAAAGACATTTTGCTTCATCAGGCAAAGCCTGCTCTAGGAGCACAGGAACGCCAGGTTTGCAGCTTGGGTCCCAGACCAGGGCATCCTGGCACTCGCCTCTCCTTCTCCTTTCCTCGCCAAGTCATTCCGCTGCTTTTTGGGCAGTTATGACTTGATTTAGTGTCAGTAGCAATTTATACTGCTCACGAAGTTGGGGGAAGGCGGTGAAGGACAGAACTTCCAACAAGCGCCCCCTCAAGTCGTCGTATTTTGTTGTCTGTATTTGAGGAGGAGACACTGCAGAAGGAGTTTGAGGAAGGGCCAGCAGAGGTTCTTGTATCAGGAAGGACAATACTGGAATTTAAATCTCATCACAACTGGGCTCTGCCACAAAAGCAACAACAGGGAGGATTTAACAGGAGAGTTGCTCTAGCTGAACACATAACATAAAAATTACTAACACAGCATCATCTCTTGTTAAGAATAGGGTTGATAAATGCCAAGAACTGCATAAAAGAGCTATTTACGCATAAGGAAAAAAACCCCAAATCACACTGATTGGCTAACCCCGAAGCAGTTTGGTTCAAAGTCAAAGACAGCTAAAGAAAAATCAATTCCAACAGGCAAATGGGGAAAAAGTTAATTTAGAAAGATATACACTGGTCCTTACAGCACAGGAACTCGTATGTGGAGTAGACCTGGAGCCTCTTCAGCTGAAATGTGTCTGAAATTTGCATCTCAGGACAGAATGAGAGCTCCAAAGGACAGGCTTGTTTTCTCTCTAGATAAATAACAAGCTCACCAAGATGGGAGCGTTCAGAGCCTGCCAATTAAAAACAGGCTGAATCAGCAAGGAAAGATTCTGATAAAAAAAGAAAGGTACAGCTATCTCAAAAAAAAATCAACTACAGAAGACATTTTCAAGACAGCAGAGTTAAATACTGACAAATTATTCAGTTTTGTAAACACAAAGGGAAGAAAAGGCGGATGTGTTGTGATCTTCAGCGAGGAGGAGAGGACAGGAACAGCTGTCTAACCCTACCTTAAAAAAAGAAAAAACCTTCATTTTTCTCCCACAGGGTAAATGCTGCTGAAAACCTGGGTATGGAAGTACAAGGGATCAGAAACGAGTTGAAAGCAAACCCAGACATTTTTGGTATGATCACAAACCAAACTTCTTTAATGGGGAAAACCATCATGAAACGGGTGGAGAACAACCCCAGTAGAGCAGCTACAGCTCCACAGCTGAAGCAGGACAGAACACTGAGATGGGCTTTTTTTTTAGCCAATTTGTAGGCAAACGCTGTCTGTGTGATGCATCTGGGTTTCACAGGAGTTTTTGAGAAGGACATGGCACCAGCAGCTGCTGGGTTAGAGGTGTTGGGGTGCATGAGAGGTGGGAAGGAACTGGAAACAGCATCTTGGGACAGAAACACAGGGATGTGCCGCAGGAGGAACTCCAGGGCTACACGGCATCAAGGTTTTGCACCAACTCCACCACCCACTCATGAACCCAACTCCAACTTAGGAGGCTTAAACAGCAGAAACCAATAACCTGGGAGGTAGGATGGATAGCAAAGGGAAACGCTTAACACTAAGAATTGTGAGATCAGGCACCTGGGGATTAACTTGTGCTAAAACAAAGGGGATCATCAAGCAGAAACATGAAAGACTTAAATTTACTTTATACGTGTAAAATAACTGTATCTCATTATGCAAACAAACCTCCATGGATATGAATTGTGGTAGGTACAAAGAGAAACTGAGAGACAATTGCAAAAATTAGTGTCTAACCCGAGAGGCTGGAAGAAATCTGCCTGGTGAGCGATGGCAGGGGCACCTTCTACCAACACACCAGGCAACTGGCCACCAAAGGAGGGAAAGAACAATTGTTATCAGTTTTATATTGTTGCATCTGGATGGGAAATTAGATAAAAAAAATAATAATATTGTCAGCATGAAATGACTAAAATCTGGGAAGGCACCAGGTGCCTCTGCAGGGATGTAGGAGAACAGGAAAGAGCTGAGAAGTGAAGACCAAAGTCCTTATTTTCTTTGCTACTGTCCAAATTTAAGTATTTATGACCCAAGAGGTGAAGCCTGACTTTGCTGATGTCAGTAGGAACTTCAACAAAACCTTTTATCTACACGTTATTTAAGGCTATCAGTTATTAGGAGATTTGGAAGCTTAGAAAAAATTAAACCTACTGTTCTCAGTGTCACGTACATGCAGCGACCACGGAGGTGCACGTGCTGACACTCCGAAGCTGGGTTCCCAACACATGTCTTATACGTCCACCTCTTTACTTTACACAGCTACAGATTTTAACTTGCGTCTTGAAAAAACAGGTTAACACACATCAAAACTACAGACTGCAGAGTTTTGCATTAATATCTCCTCCCATGCCCTCCAGTAGAGGATGCTTGAGGAAAAAGAAAAAAAGACCAATTTATAGCAATTTTGATAGATTATAAAGCATTTGATCCGGGGTGGACTGAACATCCAGTTTATTGTCTCAAGGTAACTTTTCACAAACTCTTCAAAAGCTAAATACCCTGCATCACCTTCAGGTCTTGCCCTGCAGAAAGGTGCAAAACTCAGTCCCAGTTGGGAAAAGAAGCATTTTTCTGTGTGTCTAGTTGCTGCCCTGTTTTCCTTCCCAACGTGAAGACATTATTAAATTATAACAACTTCAAGACAAGTAAATGGAAGAAAACCACAAAAAACTGGATACAGAACAGCTCCAGTACAAGCAAACTTGCCAGAAGTGTATTCATTATGAAAAGCATGTGGAGAGGCAACAATTCTGGTTGTCACAGCCACTGCTGAAGAAATACAATATATAGATATTTCATTGACGGTTGGAAGGATAAATCAAGTTAAATTGCTCACAGAAGCAAACCCAAAGCATCTCACTGTGAATCTAGAAAAGTAAATTCGTAGTCTCTTGGGAACATTGCCATCATTTGTTTTCATTTCTTTGACTTCTCTTCATTTATGCTAGAGATTAGCTCTCCCAACAATGATCACAGCAATATAAAAATGTGTTCCCAGAGGAACAGGAAGAAAGTAATATTTACTAAAGTAAACCCAAGTGAAGAAATCAAAATAGGAAGAACTAAGTTTTTTAAAAGAGAGCCACAAACTATTTAGGAAAGGGAAACAAAATGACTTTAACTGTTGCTGAACCACTAAACATCTACCCAAGAATCCACAGCCTTGTTAGGAGACCAAAAAGCAGAGAAAAAAAACCAAGCCAAAACTCATAAAAACCTGTCATCAACAGTCTTTTCTATATTTTCACGTTGCCCATATTGCTCAGAATTTATTTACTAACTATGTTTCATTTTTCTTAAGTAAAAAAATCCAACAAGATTATCACATTTGGTTTTTTCCTCCTATTTCCTCATTTTTAGCCAAATATAATCCTGCTAAGGATGTAAACAAACAAATTACTCTTGAAACAGCATTATACAAGCTAAACGATTATTAGTATTTTATCAGCACGTGATGCTAATCTACAACAAGCTCCAGCCTTTGGCAGACCATTTCTCCTCAACTTAGTTTTAAATTATGACTTCCTTAATTTTTAGTGTTGTGATCATAGGGGAGGCAAAACCAGAGCTGCCTCTGGATATGGACCCAGCACAAATTCATTCCTCTTCCTTGAGCAGTTTCCCACTGACCCAGCCAACTTACAAACACATCTGCTGTATATGTCCTGCTTGGGGTATTTTTTTGAGGTTTCAGGGCTGTTTTCTCTATGCTGTTGGCTGAACTGGGAACCATCATATGCTTTGTAACATTGGGGGTTTTTTCCCAGCTTGAAAATTGAGAAAAAGGAGATAACCAAAACCCCTAAGGGACTTACCTGGACAAAAGAGCACCAAGTCCATCACAGATATGAAATCTCAGAGCTACTGAAGGAAGAGGCAGAGCAAATGGAGACTCTGGGTATTACTTTCACAAAAGAGCCAATGATTTCAAATATATAAAGTTTCCAGGCAAAATAAAAAGTATACACATTACTTTCTGTGCCCACATGGGTCAAGCCATAACGGGCTTAAATTGCAGCAAGAGAAGGTCACTTTAGAAGAGGAAAACCTTTCCTGCTAAAAGCAATCAAACATAAGAATGAATTGCCTGGGGATCACTGAATCCTCTATTTCTGCAGGTTTAAAGAACCAAAACAGCCAAATGCCCATCAGGAGGGATTATAAACAGCTGAGGCTCCTGAGCACAGGGAATGGCTTAAAGGAACAGGGTGGTGTTGAGGTTTTTTTTCCCTAAAGTATTCCAAATTCAGTTTCCATAACTCTTTCACCAAAGCAGAGCAGGGTCTGGTTTACTGAAATACAGGGGGGGTGAACAAATTCTCTAGGATGAAAATATTTTCATTTTGATAAAAGATTTTTTTTCTGGATCCTAAGAAATCCAATATGCTGAAGGTTTCACCAACACCAGCTGCTTCTTTCTGAAGATGTTTTAGCTCATTCTTGCTGCCCCCATTCCCAAACTCATTTTTAGTTCTGCCCTTTGCTGTTACGGCAGCCTTGGACTCTGAATGAAAATTTCATTTTCTTGGTACTTTAAAACATAGCTAAGGCTTTCTTCCTCTTCTGACAAAGAAAGACTGTATTTATTAAAAATCTTGTTGACTATTCAGTTTTAGTTATCTTTTTTCACTTTTTTTTCCCCGTGGTAGGTGTAGAAATAGCAAATTCAAGGCTATTATGCAGCTTTATTGGCTCCTTTAGGACCACTTAAGCTCTTTCTAGAATTTTTTCAACTTTAACAACAACAGGAAAGGCAAACCTCCCTCACATATAGTTTTTTTTCTTTCTCGTTCTCAGAAATCTGGTATAATTTAACCTTTTTCTGCTTTCAACAGCCAGACCATCACTGCTCATCTCAGGCTCAGGAGAATTGGCCCCAAAACACCCACACCAGAAGCCCCAAGTCTCCTCTTGCCCAGCCCTGGCCCAGGTGATTCCAGGCTGGGGCAAGTGGGACTCAGGTGAGCCCAGGACTCAAAAGATGGATTGCACTTGTTTTAACAGGTATTAGGAAACATGGGGATTCCTGGAGAACTAAAGATGAACAAAATTTGTAGCCAAATAATTTGAGCAATCCAGTCACAACCCACCCAGAGTACTACTCTGTTGAAACTACTCTAGAAAAAAAATTCAATGGGTTACTCAAGTCAGGAATAATTAGATTTTCCTCTTGGTTACCCAGATAAAAGGAAGAGTGCCCTCATTTCAGAAGGTAAAAAGAGAGTCCTGGAAATTAACTCCTAACTCATGAAAATCAGTTTATTCTGATTTGCTCTTGTGGAGTTGTTCAGGTCTGGTAAACACCATCTCCTGCTGTGCTCACCCCCTCCTGGTGTGATCATGCAGAATAATGATCTCCCTTTCTAGACTTAACTGTGCTGGGCAAACACAGTCTGAGGCTTTTATGGGGTTTCTTGTTAGTCTTCTCTTGCATTAGCATCTCCTCTTCTCCTTGGTGTCCTCTAGTGATGGGTTCTGTCTCCCCTGGTCTGGTTGCCCTTGCACCACCTCGCACAGGTGAGCTCCATTCCGAGCTATTTTTGATGAGGTCTGGCCAACAATACAGTGGTGGGCAGGTCCATTTGTCTGCCCTTACTGTAGCTTGGGTAAGGCATTGTGGGTTGTGCATCCCAGCATGTGAAATTTAGATATATTGCAGAAGAGAAATAACTAATTCTGGAAAAGCTGTATTTCCTGAATAAAATAACCAACTCTGACCATTTAATGGAGCATCGTGCTTTTCACAGCTCCCCGAAGGAGCTCAAAGCTCTGTGTGTGCTCTATAAGCAGGCTGTGTGGATCCCTGCTGCCCCAGAGCTACCTCCAACATCCAGGCAGAGTTCCGCAGTGGCGTTGGGGTATCACATATGATCCATAGGTGACCTTCCTTGGCCTTATATAGCTACAATTTCCTGGCACCCACTATATGCCATCCATGTGTGACAGTCACACGTTTGTGGCCACCACTCCTGTGCCATTTCCAAATCAAGCCATGAAGTTATCCCCAGGGACAGACTGAACCTCCTGCGCTCCCTGGTCACACCACACAGGTCTTCTCTGGGGAAAGACAACCAACCCAAGCATCAGGCCTCCTTTTTCTCTAAGAGTTACTGGATTTGGCATCAGGGACAGCCCCACTTTTCAGTGTTTGGAGACCAGACCAACCTCACCTCTAGCCATGACAAAACAGCCTCCCCCACCGATCTGCAGCACAAACGGATGGACCTGGACCAGAGCATTTGGACCCATCAAAAGCACCTGCAACCCTCAAGGCCTCCTTAACCAAAAAGTAGTTATACTTTATTAGAGTAATATATAATAGAATATAGAATTAGAATATTATGAGCTATTATGTGCTATTTGTTATACCAATCAAAAGCACCTATACTCATCTCGGACTGTACTAAAAAGCTGTGATAAGTTCTTCTTTGACATTTTAGATATATTAACCAACAGCAACAAATATGGCATTCTGAACAAGGTGCTCTGTAATTTAAGCTAAAGTCTAAAATGGTCTTTGTGTTTCTCATCGTTTCTCTTTCAGCTCATCAAAACTATCTCTAGATAAAAACAGAAGGTAATGTGGAAGACAGGCTCTGCTGTCATCTGAGGAGACTTCTGATGAACAGTGAAAAGCAGCCGCTCCCAACAAAGTCATTTTTCTCCGGTATTAATAACAAGAGAGGAGAATGTTTTAATTTGAGCCACCTGAAGTGAGATCAGGATTTGTTAAGGGCATTGTGAAATGAACTGGCCATAAAAATATTATGTGGGAGGAGACCAGATGCTTCCAGAAACTTGAAGAGCTTCTCTCAACGTATTTTACCTTGATGACTATGAGTATTTTGCACCATAATGTGCCCTAATATACACATTTCCTTCTGTTGTACCATGGGGCTAGTTGTGTTTATTTTAATGTTTCTCCATTTTAAAGATAAAAAAAGGGAGCCAAAGTTGGAGGATTTCTAACAAATATGGCTCACCACCGGCAAAAACCACTCCTTGTGTTTCGGAGAATTTCACAAGAAAATCCAGCAGATTATCCATTCAGTATTGTACTTACATCGTGTCGAGGATTTCTGATATTGTCAGGAAATGCTAAAATCAAGGAGAATCCCCAAAAATCTTACTACCCCATTTTATTCATATTTGAAATAAGGGATGGCAATATAGGGTCTAGATATGCACATACATCTAAAACAACACCAGGGGTACAAGCCAGTGAAACAAGAGCTTTCAGACATAAAAGCAAGATCTCATTGGTTTTCTGCACCTTAATTTTTTTTCCTTTTTTTTTTTTTTTTTAAACAGGTATGTTTGCAAAACCTTATGAAAATCCCCATGAAGTCTGTCTTCAGGTCTACCAAAAGACCTACGTCTCTTTTCTGGGTCACTGCTGCCTCGTCCTCATGAATTATGGTCCCTACGTAACTGATGCAGGACTCCTAAACCACACAGGGCTGGGAAAAAACCAGGCTCTTCCAGATTGGAAAAAACAATTGTTAAATAAAGGTGTGAGGGACTGGCTACCACGAGTCTTGTGAGCCACGTGAAAGCAAATTGCACCAACCGGCTCACGCGGTCCCAAAGTACAACCCTTGTGTGCAGAGGTGAGAAAAACCAACAGCATCAGTTTAACCTGGTAATTCCAGCACAGCAACATGTTCCCTCACTCTCACCAGCAGCAGCTTTGGGGCAGGTCTTGCTCTCACAGAAATAAATGACAAGTTTTTTTGTGTAGAAGCTTGAAACTCTACGTACTTTCTCAAACATATCTCATATTAAACGTCCTTCTTTGAATTATTCTGACTTCATCTTTCCAAAGTATTATAAAATACCTTTTATTTCCTTGATTATAAAAAATACCCAGCATACCTCTAAAGACAAATTACCATTACTTGCAGAAAATATAAAAACCACTTCTACCAAATAGAAATCCGTAATGCTAATGAGTAATAACTTAAAAATTAGGTCAACTGAGAAAATGATTATGAGCACAGAGAGAGGGGAGTGTGTCTTTCCCATGGCATAAAGGAAGGGATATACTGCAGAGCTGTGCTGATTTACTCTAGCCATGACATCCTATCTTCATAGTCAGAGCAACTATTTTGCTCTCGATATGCTCAGAACTCCAACTGATAGTCGTGAAATTTGCATACAAACCATGAGTGGTCCAATTCCTTCTGGTTTTCTACCTCTCCAGTAAAAACCATGGGACCTGCACTACTTTACCCAATGTCTCAAAAAGTTTAGAAACTTAAAACTCCCCTGAAAATTGGCTTAAAATATTTATTAATTAAAAAAGTTAAATATTTATTTATACAAATATGATGAGAAAAATCTCATGCAGACTTTTCACACACAGTAACACAACTGAAATCATCAGGTGACAGTTTTACAAAAGAACTCCTTTGTGGGAAGCGGGAGGGAGAAGTTGCTGTCGCCCGCGTGCCTGAACGCACCATTCACGGTCAGGGGGAAACAATTTCCGAAACTTAAAGAGTTTTCCTATGGAACATATGCCAAGATTTCCACACTCTTCACTAAGATTAACAATTAATATCTTATTACTACTACTCAGAGAACGGGACAGAGACGTATGAGCACCGGGTGATGAATTCCTGCGTACCACCGCACCTCAACGCTTTATGGTAATGCAGAAAGTTTCCGAAAGATTGCTTTAGATAATTCCCCTAAATGATGAAAATATCTTGAGATTGTTATGGATGGCATCTGCGCCTGCTTAATTACAAATCTGCATTGGATTCATAATTTGTGTATATTACAAGTAATTTGCATAATTAAAACAATTAAGGGATTGACATATCATGGCAATTAGAAATGCATCAAACTCTGGATGTTGTACAAAAAAGAGCTTCAATATGAAACATTAATTCTTTGAGAACAAAATATCCTTCAGATTCCTGCAGAACAACCTTCACAAATTCAATATATGTTCAATAAACTCTGTGCAGAGAAAGTTTTTCTCAGGGATCTCCGCTTCCCCGCCGAACTGTTCCAAGTTGAACCCCGAACGCTTTAGCCTTCGTTTGAGTCTCTTACTGCAGCCCCAGCACTGACTTCTGGATTTATTGCCAGTTTCAGGAGTTTTTATCTCATTTTCCGTAGCCTTATCCTGTTTTCTTTGTCCCTCTTTTTAAGCAGAAGTATGAACTGATTGAAAAAATGCTCTTGGTCCTTCTTCTTCTGAACAAGGCGAAACCGCTGATCTCTTCCGTATTTCTCGGCAAACTCTTTAAACGTTGTTCTGCAGAAAAGAGAGACATTTTACAGCTGCGACTTTGTCAATCCCCTCTCAGTCTCTTTGACCTGGATCTCACTTTGCTTTTCACACGGACACTAAAAATGGGTGTTCTGGGGAGTATTTGCCAGGAAGGTGAGGGTAACCCCTGGGATGAGGGAGGCAAGATCATGCCAGAACCGCCTGGGCTTTGGTCTCACGCATCAGCCAGCAGTACTTAACTTCCATTTTTTGGATTAGAAAAACCTGGTTGATCACCGACAGGATGATTTTGAGTCATTAACACAGTATTTGCTGCAGCCCAGGTTACCGTGGCTTTAATCTATGCCTTATGGCCAGCATTTCAATAATTAGCTGATAACAGAGCAGAAAACCCCACCCGTGTCTAATTGCAAACAAATGCATTTCAACTGTGAGTAGAACACGACGCCTGATGAGATGCCATGCTAGTTTGAGCTTTTCTAAAAATAGCAAAAGAATTAATTGTAAATTTGAGTGATGGGCACGACACAGTTGAAACGCACGAGTGGCTCTGCCTGAGGATTTCATCGTCGGGGAAGCGGTTTTCATGGGAAACACACGTTTGATGGCCCATCACAACCAAGGCAGAAACTATGGCTGGTGGGTGAGGGTCTCTGGGGCTGTGGTCTCACAGCCAGCGCGATTTTGCCCTTGTAGAATGAGAACATCAGAGCTGGAACCAGCATTTGGCTGCTACGTTAGCTCAGAATATTCTCAGTTTTGTTGTAAAAAAACTTCTTGTAATTATTGTTTTCACAGAGCCTGATGCGTTGTTTGTATCTATGTGTCTAGGCAGGTAGTGCTGAACAATTACCTGCAAATTCTAGTAGAGAAAACTGTAATTTCTTAGTTCCAACAATTTAATCAGAGTTCTACTACATAAATCTCTTTATTTTCATATAATATACAATTGATCAAGAGCTATCCTAAGCACTGTATTCGCCGTTGGGCAGTTTTGGATCCATCACTTAAAAATCAATGTATAAAAATAAAGTATTGCATTGCATGCTTTATTAAAACTTACTGATGTGGCATTAATACTAACTTTGTAAAATTATGTTTCATTTCCATCAAAAACCAAACATAAATAGATTTTTTTACTAGTTACACCTGTATGCCTAATATAAATGAGATTTAGCATTGAGGTATTGATTTTATATAGCTAATGTATGTATGTGTTCTATAATTATACCATATATATGGGTATAAAATAAATGTGTTATGCAAAATATTACACAGTCTTAATGACAGAGAGAGAGAGAGAAAGGAATAGAGAGAGAAACGGAATGTTCCCTTTCCCAGTAATATAACAAAATATTGTAAAAGATTAGGGCAGAAATGTCAATGCAGCCTTTTAACCATGGATGTTTAATACAAAGAGTTGGTTCAGTGTCTCGATGTTCCGGGGCTGATAAGCACAGGGTAAATGAAAACCTTATCTTAACAAATCTCCATAAGGCAATGCCATACCTTGGCGATAACTTGGATTCTTCAAGGAGCTTTTTAAATTCTTCTTTGGCTAACAACAGTTTATTTTTCTTTTCTTTGTATTCTTCTCTGATCCTGGTCTTGACAAACTGTTCAAATATCTTTCCAAGAAAGGGAAACAAGATAGAGCATTTATTAACAGAGCCTTTATGGTATTTATGCTTGATCAAAGGGCTGTCAATCTCACAGCCTACAGTTCTTATCTGCCCTCGGTATAGGCTGACTCGCAGGCAGCTGAATCTGCTCCGTGCAGCACTGATCATGTTCTCACACAATAAGTAGCTGGGAAAAGGTATCATTTGGACAGATAACGTCTTCATTCAAACATCAAGTGCAACACAAATCAAGATTTCCTGACTTGAGTGTCTTGCCCGCGTTTTCATGCCCATAGCATTACTTTTTGTACATCTGTACAACTGACTGTATTTATTTAGTTTGGCTTCCACATCTTTCCCAACTTGCTGGAATTCCTGAAAATGTCTACATTGCTAAACATCAATGTTCTGTAGGTTACCCCCAAAAAAGCCTGAAGACCTTTCAAATCAGTTGTCAAAACCCACGAGCTTACACATGACCCTCTGTACACATACACCCCAAAGCTTTAATGCATTTGGAAGGGTCAACAGCCTCCCTCTAACAGTATTTGGCAGCTAAATATGCAGCAGGGCGTTCAGCATCAGGGTTTTTGGTGTCTTGGAAGGAAGTTAAGGAGTTCACTATGCCACAAAATTCTGCCAACTGCTTTGATCACATTTTTAACACCAAAAATCTGGCCTTGCTGGTTTCACGCTCTAAAAATGTTGTGTGGCAAGTCACTGAATAGTAGGAGCTGCTCCTCAAAATGCTATTAGCTTCCCATATTCACCATCCTTTCCACCACAAATTACACACATTAAACATGATTGCTACGGTTACTACCACAGTTGCTTTCTCATCAGCCATGAGGATGCACAGGTGCAAATCTACATGTCATGAAAGCTAAAGTAACCAAATTACAACTGCTATTTAGTCTGGTATGTGGAAAAGGGAAGAAATAGCACTGGAAAAGTAAACATCAACAAATGGCCATGAAAGAAGTACTACAAAAAACCTAGAAAATCAGAATATACGATACTGCAATAATTGCATGGGTTGAGTGTAAGACAAGATGGAAAAAATGAAACAAATACAGCAGGTGACACTGTTATTGCTCGCCGTTCTGCTATCAGTGAAGCTATGATGAAGGTAATAAATCAAAATTAACAGATAGCTCATTATTTTAATACAGTTGCTCCTTTACCCTTCACTGTTCCTTGCTGAAACATCGTAGCATCTTTCAACTGCTAATAACCCCTCAGAAAATATTGGTAAGTAAGCAGAGAAAACCACAGATGCTCAATACAGATCGTTAAGTTCCTCGGGCAGTGTAAGGGCAGGGCTTCCACTCCTGGAAGTCAAACCCACCTCAACAACAACTCAAGTCAAGAGGAAGTTCCCTCAGACATTTGGAGATAAAAGTCAAAAAGCTTGCCCTGCCCTTCACAAGGAAACCGTGGTACAGCCAGCCATGCTCGCTCCTCCCTTCCTCCCTTCCTCCCTTCCTCCCTTCCTCCCTTCCTCCCTTCCTCCCTTCCTCCCTTCCTCCCTTCCTTCCTTCCTTCCTTCCTTCCTTCCTTCCTTCCTTCCTTCCTTCCTTCCTTCCTTCCTTCCTTC
>JAOXNO010000002.1:39022019-39051303 GCA_028565335.1 Limnodromus scolopaceus
CCTTCCTTCCTTCCTTCCTTCCTTCCTTCCTTCCTTCCTTCCTTCCTTCCTTCCTTCCTTCCTTCCTTCCTTCCCTTGATTCCCTCCTTCCCTTCTTTCACTCCTTCCTTCCCTTCCTTCCTTTATTCCCTTCCTTCCATCCTTCCCTCCTTCCTTCCCCCCTCACTTTCTCTGTGCGCCTCTTTTCACCTCTAGCCCCCTCCAACATAAATTCATTTGCATAATTTAAGCAACTTTCAGATGCTCACTATTGAGGTCACACCATCAGCATCCGTGAAGGTAAATGCTTCCATAAACCTAAATAATGCCTTCTACTAATTTGAGTTGCACTTCAAGTACTTTCATTAAATCGGGCAACTATTCTTGTCCAGCTTTCTTCTTAAACTACTTCTTGGAGGAAAATGGGGTTTAATTAAGTGGCACGACTGATAATGAACATCTAGAAGTCTTAACTTCAAGTGTAGTATCTAAAATATATTACAGACCTGGCATGTACTCCCAAGCTTATTGGCTTTTTAACCCTGTTTTGCAGAAGAGCACCCAACCATCACCCTCTTCCCCCGAATTACCGTCCCTTGCAGAGCCAACCTCTTCCTGACGATGGGTTTCCACCTACAGCCCTGCCAACTACTTGCTTTTCAGAACCCTTCCCTGGAGTATTCAGTACACCCCACACACAAGGTCCCCCTCAGCAGTGCCTCAAGAACACCACATTATGTGTATTCATGATGCATTTTTATTATATCATCCCCAAGGCTGATAAAATGAAAGAATATATGTTGATTGACTCATCAAGGTCTAGGTTTTGTCCTTGCCGATTCCCTGAAATAGATACAAAACTCCCTGCTTAGTCTCTTGTTCAGCGGTGCTTTCCATTCTAGCAGCTTTCTCTTACATTTTCATTCCTGTATTTCCATATTGTTTTCTTGTACTTTTTTTCTTAGGAAAGAAAATATTGGAAAGGTAGTAAATGAAGATGTATGTGCCCAGACCTTCAGTAAATACTTACAAGAAGCTCTCTGGAGAATCACAAGACAATATGGAACCCTGTGCAATGGAATAGGAATAAGTCCATTTTTCATGGTGTTTATTTAAAAAATGGACAATTCCATATTCAAAATTCTTCCTCCTCCAGGATGACAAAAGACCAGTAAGGAAGAGAAATCACCACAGAGTAGAAGCGTTCACCTTCTCCGCAACATCCTTGCATCTCTCCTAAATTTTTTAGACTAATTTGCAGCCCTCAGGTCCTTTTAGATCCCCAGAGATAATTAACGCCCAAATAAAGAAGGCAGCAAAAAGCCCACTTCCCTTTGCACCTTGCCAGAAAAACAAACCCCACTGAAGCAGGTACCAGCGCAGCCACAGTGCTCTATCCCTTTATGTCTAGCCAGTTTATTTATTGCAAAATACAGCAGTAAATACTGCCAAACTCCTAGAAAATATTCTAGGCAATAAAAATGCAGTAGTCTCTCTACAATATTTAAGTAATTCAGGGTGGAAACATAGCTTTATGGCCCTTTCCCTTTCTGCAGCCCAGTCTCCCGGACTCAGCGGGAGTTGTTCCCACACCCCAAGCTCCGGCAGCTCCTCTCTCTGCCTGCAAAATCACTTGTCACCACTCGCTCTTCAGAGGCCAGAGCATTTTCTCATGAGCAGAGCCGACAATACGAGTCTTACTGAAACACTCAAGAAAGAAATTTTAATTCTATGCAATCCTTTTTATTCTACCAAGTTAACTACTCTGCTATTCCCGGTAATTTGGGAGATGTTTGTTGCCAATCAGAAGCTACGCTGGAGGTAATGCTCACCTGTTTACGTTCCTCTGAATTTAGTAGAAGGTAGCGTGGATCAAATACTATTTTGTGCAACTCTTTTTCCCACGTAGAAAATGCTGAAACCTGTGAAGTACACAAACACAGTGGCATTAAGGAATTTTAATAAGGATGTGAAAGAAGGAAATGTTCCAAGGTGAAGCAAAAGAGTAGTTCAGAAAGCTAATGAACCCTCTAAAGGATGCCTCAGAGCGGTTGGAAGCTGAATTTTAATCTGTTTCTGGCAATGCTCTGGTCGCCCCCACACCATTAGTATTGATTTGCTCTAGGACATCTCAGCGAGTGTCTGGGAGATGCTCATTCCACATTTTTGATGGAAAGAATCTGTAGCAGAACGGAAAATTCCCATTTTATCATCCCCTTTGTACAACAGAAGCATCAATTTCCATTTAAGCAATTATCTCAGCTTTAGCTTCCCTCCTTTCCAAAACTTGAATTATAACCCAAACGAGGCTGTCAGTGCACACACACACTGGAAATCTTCCCAGCACCGTGGTTTTGTAGTAAATGCAGCAGGACCCTGGGCAGCCACCCAAGCACGGGCAAGTGTCACCTCCTACGGAGGCTCTTCCACCTTCTCCAGAACCTCCTTGAGGTGAGCAACGTGGAAGGACCACCAGGAACCCACGCAGGTCCCTCATTCACCCAGACCCTGGGATGGCACATGGCACTGGTGCATGCTGGAAGAGCTACTGCCTCTGCTTCTCTTTGGGTCTGTCTGTAGGAATTTAATTAGAACTGCACCTGCAAAGAGCTTTCAGTTCTGCACAGCCACATCTGGGTGGGTGCATGGGAGGAAAAGTCACAGTATCACCAAACCAACACAGTAACAGACAGAAGAACCCCTCTGGATAATTCTTCGTTTGACTGCTAAGTGACAGCTATTAAATGAGTCCTGCGGTGGTTCGGGATGACTCCCTGTCTCCATAAAGGGATATGCCAAAGGGAGGCAGCGCGTGTCTCACCCCTCTCTCCAGCAGCATGTCTCGGAAATGCGTGATGCGCTCTTCCAGGGGCGGCGAGAGCCGCGGTGCTGATGCTTCCTCGGTCTTCTCCTCCCTTTCAGCCTTCCCCTGGTCAGCAGCTTGGGAATCTTCTGTTCTTTAACAAGGTAAGACAGAAAATAGTTCAGTAATTGTCAACTCATGAGGGGATTTTTAAGCCTCTCTAGAAAATCCTCCTGGACAGTAGGACATTCCCATGTGCGGAGCATCCACTGAGAACTGACCCCATCCTGCAGCTCGTTATTAACCCACAGGGATCTCCAACAGCTCCTCGTGTGGAAGGATGGGCTGTCGGGGTGATCAAAGAGGAGCTCAGCAGCCAAATACTATGCTATATTTCAAGCTACAGAAAAGTGACAGCTTCATATAAAATTTGTCAAGGAGCGGAGACTCTAAAGGAGTGACTGAAGAGACTCATCTTGTTTTATTTTTCTTTCCTCGGTTTTTCTGCCCCCGAACTTGAAAGTCAACACTAATCTTTATTTTATGTTCCCATGCAGCCCACGAGTTCGCTCCTGAGGGAAGGAACCGGGCAATGCATCGCATGCACAAACCTGCAATAAAGCAGCAGCGAAGAACCTGCCCTGCGTCGGTGCCTGAAGGTCTGTGTTTATCCCCAAAGCCTTTTTCCGAGATTGCATCTGATTAGAATAAATAGGGGTTTCTGAGAAAATACTTAGTACTTATTGCCTGAGCCCCTTTGCTTACAAGACCCCCTGGATAAAGACGTGTGCCCATTGCAGGACAGAAGGAGTTTATTGCTGGTTGCAACCACAGGGTAGCAGCAGCATTAGAGTGATGGTCTCCTCAGGTGCAGCCCTACAGAACCGGTGTCACCACTGGAGCAGAACTGTTTCACACCAGATGAACACCTACATAATTTTATCAGACAGAGTTAGAGACCATTAACACTGCGCTTTCACAGGCCTGGAAGCCAACGCCTATCTCCCCATGATTGGGAGGGCTGGAGATTTGTCCCTGTGGACCCTCAGCATCTGCTGGAGGAGATGAATGAGGTGGGAAGCTGGCCAGGGGGCAGGGGCTGTGCCAGGAGATGGGACGGGAGACAGGGATACGGAACTCCCCACTTTAGAGAAGGCGACCAACCAAGACCTCCAAATCAGACTTCTGAGTCCATCCTGTTCTTTCTTCATGCTTTGAGCAATGAGTGGGTTCAGTAAAAATTGAGGCTCTTTCTAGAAAGATCGGGAGCCTTAGAATGATCACAAGGTTCAAGTGAGGATAATGAAATAAGGCGATCTGATTCTTAGCCTCCTACCACGCCTGACTGCATTTTCTACTGATGCAATTTTCACCACTGCGGAATAATACTTAGTTTGAAATTTCAACAGGAAAACACTTTTTTATTTCCAAGCAAATGAATTAGATCAGCATGTAACGCGAGTCCTCGCACACTACCTTCCTTGTACAAATAATTACATTACACTTACATTTATCCTAAAATGACTTGAGATGATTTGAGAGAGATCAAACTGGTGTTCTTCACACAATGACACCGACTTTTATATCGTAATAGCAAATTTTATTTTGTGACATGATCCATGAAAAGCCCAATTCCATTTATAGGGCACACAAAGAGCTTTTTGAAGCTGAAACTGAGAAAAACACAACGTGCTCCTCCACCAGCCAAGCAGCAGAAGAGCCCCTCTTTCCATCAGTCCTTCTTACGCAGTTGAAAATGATGTGGAAATTCAGACCTCTTTCTCATGCCAAAAATGACAATTAAGAATACAGTTTTCTTTAGCAAATAATACAAAAATCTGAACAACAAACTATGCGACTTTCTCCTCAGAAGGACACGTATGGGCAGCCTACCAGCACGACCTCAAAAGCCTTCCAATCTCAACATGGACAGGGCGGTGAGACGTTTCTGCATCAGTGGTACCCACAGAAGGGGAAGAGGCGACGGTCACAAACTGCAATACAGGGACACCCATCTAAGCATAAGAAAAGGCTTTTTTTACTGTGAGGATGGCTGGACACTGAGGCAGCTGCCCAGGGGGGCTGTGGGGCTCCAGCCTTGGAGATGCTCAGCCCCTCTGGACACGTCCCTGAGTGACCTGCTGGGAGCCAGTGGGACAGATTCCCCCCCAGCCCTTCTGTCATTCTGCGAAGAAAACTCAGAAAAAATAAGTTTCTCTGAAGATTGTTTTCCTTTTGTATGGAGTACAACCAGAGCACTGCCTGAAGACGAATGTGACTCCAGTATCTTTTAGCAGTTCCATCATATCCCAATGAAGCACAAATGAACGTGCCACAGCAGGTTGTGGAGCCCAAAGCTCCTGCACCTGCAGATGCGGGTTCTGTCAGGAAGCCCTGGACAGAGGTTGGGCAAACGTCCCCAAGAGAAGGCGGGGAGTCCTGGTGGCTTCTGCACTGGCCTTGGGTCAGGTCCTCTGTCAGTTTGGCCACCAAACAGCAAGAGAAGCCAAACAGTAGATCTGTTCTTACCAAGGTGAAGTGGTGATCCAATATGAACCTCTGCATGACGACCCTTTAGCTGAATTACAAATACTCTTGCTGGAACGTCTATGGAATTAGATCTTACCACTATCACCGAGCTCTCTGTATGGCAGACGATTTACTCTATGTCAAAGGAATAATATGATTTACTAAGTGACTTTTCTTAAACATCTCCCAACAGCATTCCTTGTTCAACACAGGAAAACATTCTCTGCCTTCACAGGCAATTATTAACATGGACATGACAGAAATACGAATAGTTTTTCGGTCCCTCCAGCACCAAAATGAAAATTTGCTTAGTTTTCTGTAAAGAGCAATCTGGATTCCGTCTGGAGTGAGCAGTGCTTTGTCTGTGCCCAAGGAAAACAAAGCAGAGGAAACAGAAAGTCGGATTCAGACCTTGTACGTGCAACTTGGAGGATGAAAAGCTGGTGATGTGTGTCCTCTTATCCAGAGCTTGGACTTTAACCAGCACTTCAACAGACCCCGCATCTTGAGAATTCCCCTTTTGCCGCCTATGGCACGGAGTAACTCGACTGCTTTTCTTACAGGGAATTACGGGACATATTTTTTAAATCAGTTCTGCTTTTGGCTGACTAATTCAGCCTGACACAGACGGAGGCAACTGAGACCCAGAGCTACAGTCCAATATTTGTATATTTGAACAAGCCCTTAGTCTGCATTTCTTTAGTAAAAAGTCAGTATTTTAAAGGTCCATCCCTGAAGCTCTATGTTCTGCCATTGTCTCAGGGTACAAAGTAAAGAAACCTCTACATGCTATAAAAAAGAATTTAAAATTCAAAACAGCTGTAGAAATCATGTAGTGGTTTGGGGATGCATGTTCTGCTGACAGAAAAATAAACACTTTATGGCTTTTTGATGACAGGTCAAACTTCTGGGGAATTGGGATCATCACAGCGAAGTCTGAGAAAATGCCACACTGCCAGGCCAAATCTTACTTGTTTCTTATGGGAATGTTGCCCTTGACTTTCATAGGACTAACTGTCCAAATACAGCAAATAAGAACCGGTTCCTCCTAATGTAAAGATTTATTTTAAAAGTTAAGCAAAGATAGAAAAGGTCATAATACTGGCCTATTTTGTTAGATCCACTGACGTCAATAAAAGTATTCTTAAAACACTTTCATACTAAATATAATCTTTTAAACTAGTTTCTAAATACTAAATATTATGTACATTGTAAAAGTACATATTTAGTATATATGAAGTAAAAATAAACCCTTTTATACCAAACATTAAATGCACTATAGTCATGGAGCTTATATTTATACCAAACATTAAATGCACAATTCAACTCGGAGTATCTGATTCTTCCTTCATATTAATACAAATCCACAGAAACCCTTATACGATATCAAAAGAACCACCCAATGCAGTAGGACAAGAATGGCAATAAAAGACAGAGTAGAATTATCTTCAATATATTCACTTGGAAAATACAGAAATTTGTTGTGCTTACTGGTCAAAATGTCCTCCCCAAATATAACATACTATCTATGCAGATTTATTTTACAGATTTTTTTTTTAATGGTCCAAACAATATCTTAATCCCAGCCATCCCACGTGAACAGCCGTGTGCAGTCACTGGCCAAAGGTTAAGTAGAATGAAATGTCTCTAAGGAACTCCTTAAAACAGGAGTATTTACTTCATTTCCCTTCTGTTTTGGCAAAGGCTGAGAGAGTTGTTTATTTGGCACATTGGGTTTTTTTAGCCTGTTACTTCATGAGCATTTGAAACACACATGGTAATAAAGGTCAAGTAAAAGCAAAATAAGAGAAATACCTGCGGACATTTCTGAGCCAGGAGCCTGGAAACCCTGACACCAGCGAAAAAAATCCGCTTCACTTCAATGAAGATAAAGCTTTTATCCAATGGCTTTGAAATAACTGCACATCCTTACAGTCCTTTTTTAACCATTTCAAAGTAAGTAAGTAAGAGTTACTCAGACAAAAATCGGTGAACATCATGGGAAACAGAGATTATCAAGAATCATGGAGTTTGATGAAGACTGGATACCTTAAGAATGAGCCTCATAATTTATCGGTGTGGTTATCCACAGAGAAGAAAAGAACTGTATTTCCCTCTGCACTTATTTGTACCAGACATGAGCTTCCCAACATTACATATAGATAAGTAAACTTTAGAACTTACTTATTTCTCTTAGATTTGATGCTAAGATCATCATTTTCATCCTCTGGACAAGAGCTAACACATTTGTCTGCTAAAAAGAAATAAATAGTTATTAGATTTTAACCAGATAAATGGGAATACAAAATCCTCAAATCAACCTTTCATTTCTTGTCTTTGGCTGCTGCTCAAGTATTTACTATTTTTCACTTTCCACAGACCATTTTAAAAATAACACATATTTCATCAGATCTTCAGAATTGCCTTCATCCAAATGAAAGTAATAGCAATAAAACCAATCATTTTCATTCTGAAAAAATGCTCACTGTTCATTTGTGGCATGATTGTTTTAAATCTTGTTATTGTTTCATGAGATATTTCTTCCTCCCTTCCCTTAAAAATGCGACTCCAAAGACATTTCTGCACAATTATTTCAGTCTGAGGGATTCAATCGTGCTAGCTGACTCCAGAATCTCCCTCCTCAGCCCACTTCTCATTCTTATACAGGCAAATATAACGCTGCTTTTCCAGAAATTCAATGTCCAGGATAGCAAGGGTGTGAAGATGCCAACCACCTCCTCACTCCTGATGTTGCAGGGTATCTCCAAGGCACCATTGTGCTCCTGGTTGGGGCTGGACACTGGTTCCCGAAGGACACTAAGGTTGCATCGTCACTCATAATTAATGTAAAGTGTACAGAACAGAGGGAAATTATTCTGGAAATTATTATTTTTCCACATATATAACCTGCAGTTTTCATCAAAATTTCAATGGACCGACCACCAGACGTCATGTCCACCTGGTGCTTGGTTTGGGTGGGGGGTCTTCAGTAGTTCACCGTGAATTAGTTGAGAAATATAAAAATCGAACTATATGTGGTTAGCTTGGGAATAGCTGAAATTCTCCAAACCTCAGCCCTTCTACTTTAGACTGGTAGTGAAAACATCTCTTGCTCTTTAGGAAACTATGAAGAAATAAATTTAAAATAAATATAAAATTGAATTTAGGTTATGGAGATAACAGTTTTGAATAACTTGATATAGAGAGATCTAATCCTACTGAAATCAGATGAAACTCCAAAACACCTCCAAGAAAATGAGTCCAATCTTTGTATCATTGAAGCTAACCGATATCTGGCCATTTATTTCAAGTTTCAATTTAAGAATCTTGTTCTTGGCTCACCCTGTTTTAGGGAAATTACATGTTTATTGGTGTGCTTTCAGCAAATGCTACCTTTTATTTATATTAAGTGCATAAACACAGCATCCACTAAATCACTGCAAAAGGAACAGTAAAACCCCAAGATCAGCTGCAAGGTGGGCAGAGCAGGAGCAGAGACCTCGTGAGGAGGGAACACACCGCAGGCGCAAATGGACGCTTTACTAACTACAACTTACAGTGATAATAGCAGAGCACTAAATGGCAGTCTGAAATAAGCAGTTTGACCTCAAGGTTGCTGCCAATATACGAGCATTATGAATACATAAATGAATTTAATCATGTTTTAAGTAAACATGAATTCACAGGAACTATTACCTCTTCTTGTAAGTTCTTCTTTGGGACACCCAATTAGAGATATAAAGAAATAGGAAAAAGAACCTGTAAACTCCGAAGGTGGAATGTAATTCGACAGAGATATCACAAAGCTATTGATCAGGAGCTGAACAACCTGCGGAGGCAGCGCTGATCTTAACTGCAACCGACGCTGAAGGCAATAACTCGGACGACAGAGCACTTGCTGGTGTTCCCCAGGAGAGCTGAAGTTAAAGGTGAGTGGACAAGCACAATCCTGTCCCTTCCAAGTGTCACCACTACTGAAGACAAGGAAAAGCCATGCCCATGGGGCATCTCCTGCGTTTGTCCCACGCCACAGCCAGCCCCTCCCGACCGGCCAAAGGACCAATGTCGAGCCATGCTCGGATGTGATGGATCCCCAGGGGACATTCTTTTAGCCAAGGGAGCACGTGGTGGCAAGTCCTCCCTGTTCCACATCCCCACGGGACACCAGCAAACTCACTGGGGACGGCAAACCACTATGAGCAGCTCTCCAGCTACTTGAAGGCTAAGTCAAAATTGCAGTCATCTTATGAAAAGACCTTTCATAAATTTCTAAAAAAGATGTATAATTTTTGAATTTTGCTGTGAAAAACATGTGAGCTGGGCATTTATAAAACCAAACCTTTAATGTCTGTATAGCTTTCAGCTAAAAGAACTCTGACACAATACACCCTGATTTCAGAGTTTGCTTTCACCCACCGGTTCCTGACACACCTCGAGTCCTCCCACCAAATCCCTCTGGCTTCGTCTGCATCACTGCCTGCTCGGGGCAGGGCATCTTGGGGAAATGGGACAAGATTAGAATCAGCATCTTCCCTTACAATTTCAGTGCAATGGAAAACTCGCCGAGACATGACAAATGGTGTCTACCTCTCACTCAGGGACCTCCTGAGTCACATCGCACCGCTGGACCTCTGGTACCATCATAGACCGACTTTGCAAGGGAAGCAGCCAAGCACAAAACCCAATAATTGATTTAAAGCCTCGAGGAAGAATATTACTTGACAATAATCTTTCCATGAAACCATGAAGCAGAGCGCTGCCCCAGTCTGATGGTCCATCAAGCTTAGTGCCGATTAATTAAGTCATTCAGCTAATCCCAGCCACGTCATGGATTCCGGCTCATTTCCCAGAGCAAAGAGGAAAGACCAGCATTTACCAGGTGAGTTAAAGCGTTGTCAATCCACCGGCCACAGGCAAAAATCTGATTCACAGTTTTGTAAAGAGCCCTGGCACCCACGGGTCGCACCTCAGCCTGGGAGCGTTCCCAGGCTGCTTCCAGGCACCACGCTTCATGGTTTTGTCTGAAAGGGTCCAAAATACTTGTGGGAACAGAGAAAACTAAATCATAACTGGTTTTCAACAGGGACCACACCAACTATGAATCAGTGTGCCATTTTCTGTAATCAGAATGTCAGTTTTCTTTTAATTATTATTTAATTTTAAAATAACGTCCTCAGCCTAAACATCCAGAGAACCCATGTGAGCAGGTGAAGGAATAGGAATAGATAAAAATGTTTTCCTCCATTGCAATAAGAAACATTTCAAGGAATTTTTGAGGGGAAACAGGGGCATTACGGTCAGTCTGTGACCAAACTGTGACAGTGGAGTAATGACTCCACGGGATGCCCTGATGGGAACCCATTAGAAAAGAGCTGTGACACCTCCATAAATCTCCCTAAGAACTAATACTTTGTGGAGGCAGAGTAATTGATAAATGAGTGATTTTTCATTTATGCCTAAATTATAAATGCACTTGATCTTTCAGCGGAGCGATGCGCAGATAACCTATCGCACCCCGTGAACAACTACGCTTGCCAACTTTTTTTGTGCCTTTGATTTAAAAATTCTAATTAAAACTCAGCAGCAGCAACTAAGCTAAATAAATTTGGCAACCATTGTTGCAGACACGCAGCTCATTTGTGTTATTTATTTACTTGAGATTACAGGCTGAGAGAAATGGTAACAAATAATTCCTTTCACCTCAGCAGCTAATATATACTAATTATAACCTGACTGTCTCAAATACCGAGCAACCGCAAGTCCCAATTATATCATGGAAAATTAAGACTATTAGCAACAATGAAAACCATGGTCATAAAGAAACTGATGCATGAATCAAATCTTGGTGATACATATAGATATTAAATAAATAAAAAGGATGGAAAGGATGGAACACAGCAAAAAATAGATTTCTGAAGTGGCACTCATCAACAATGACTTTAGACTCTTCTTCTTTATTAATTATAGACCATAAACAATGGCCCTCGGTTTTGTCTTTGGCCATCGTTCCCCCTTGTCAGTAGTTAATTGATCTTTCAATATATCCTGTAATAAAAAACATATGCTATATTTTCTCCTGAAGAATGAACTTCAGCAGAAACACTTTGGAATGATTAGATACCCAGCTGAAGTTATTCAAGCCGTATACAGAAGCGATATGTGCACAAGCATCTGAGGATTGAAATTTACACTGAAAAATGCAATGGCACTGTGTGGTGACAAGGACTGCGCTAATGGAAACCCATTCTTTGTAACTTTTTTTCAGCAAAATTCTGCTAAGGTAAATCCTGATTATCTCTCACTTTCATCTACCTGCAGACACGGAGTTTCAAGCCCACAAACGCACACTCACAGCCCCTCTTCTGCAGCAGCGGAGTGGGAGCTGTGCCTGTGTCCAAAGTGGAAGAGGCAGGTCATCACTTCACAAGTCCAGTAGTGCTATCTTATGTTGAGTTACAAAATACTACACTTTAAAAGAACGGCAAAAGTCTAATTTTTTTCCCCTCTCCATTTTTCTAGACCTCCCCATTACAGAACAGCCATCGCCTGGAGGAGGCTCTCCGAAGATACTGCTGTAAAGCAGAATATTCAAGAATTGTAAGACAAGCAGCATTTCAGATTATGGCCATGCACCTTGATGTCCTCCCAGCAATGGCAGGTCCTACTGACACCGCTACCACGTGAAAGCCAACGTAGGGGGTCAGAAAATAAAAGGAGCAGCTCCCAGTAGCAGAGAGTCCACAAAAAAACCTGGTGAAATACAATCTTTAGAGAGAAATGTGGTGGAACAAGCTATGGAGCCACTTCTGCACCAGCAAGAACAGGCTGTTCCTGGACTGGTCACCAGCAGGGACAAAATCTGGACTGAACAATGAAGGTAGGGAGAGCAGAAAAAAGGATGGCATGGTGATGAGCATGGGATGGGAAAATTGCCTTCAAAACCTGGCTGTCTTGGGGAGGAGAAGACAGTGAACACCTTGGGTGACTGACAAGCCAAGGGGTGTCTTTTCAGCTGTATCTGGAGCCCCTGAACGTGGATTCCTGCAGATCAGCAGGTTCTTCTTCAGTCACACTCTCAGGGATCCGCAGTGTTCAGAAGGGGAAGGGCAGAGTCGTGTTTAGATGGAAGCACCCACGTTTCCACCAAACCTTTTAGCACTCATTAGAGGTTTACTACTGGGATTGTTTTTCTCCCCTCTACAGCTTGGTTGGATAATCATTAGCTACGGAGTATCTGCTTTTGTCTAACAGCTGAATAATGCATTGGCAATGCCCTCCTAATGTACATCCTGGAAATGAATGTAATAAAACATAAAGACAGTGCCTTCCGAGATGTATTTTATACATCAAAGATTCATCCAGTATAAGAAGCCACCTGTTTCTTCATTGCCAATAACGAGAGCGTTCTATCCCCCAGCCCAGCCTGTCAGTGAAAATAAGGATTTTGCAATAAACATCAATTTTAACGCTGTGTTTTATATGAAATCTCAAAAGGAAAACCACTCTAATTACAGTTATCAAACTTTGACTGAACGCATTTAGCGACCACGTTTCATTCGACATTTGAGTTTAAATAGAGGCAAATAATCACAGGGCTGTAGTTACTTGCTGCAGCTTCCAGCTTGCGCTTGTGGGGGGGATCCTCGATGATCCGGTTTATGTCGCCGCGGTGCTTCAGGTCCACTGGCTTCTCCCAGACAGACAGCTGCATTGTAGGGTTGAAGAAGAAGACCCGGTCATCTCCAGTCCAGACTACACACCTATTCCAAGTGATAAACTATGCTTAGATAATGCCAGATATGCCCACGAACAAGAAATTCACCCGCAGATGGATCATTGCATCTCCCTTCGCAGCGTGTGGGCGAGACTGAGAGCCTGCCCCAGGCCCTGCCAGCCCACACCACTCACCTCGGGTAACTCTCTTCTTATTAATAAAACATCACACAAATGGTCTAAACACCCCCAAAAAGCCGTAGGTGAAATATCCTATCCTGGAAGGGAAAAAGAACCAGGCAAGGAGGAACGGCGTGGTGGTCACAGCAAGGGAAGCCACAGGAAAATGCATTTCACGTTCTAAAGCTGTGGCTGAGAGCAGCAAGTGGCATCCTGGCTTTCCCATGGCATCCCCGTGGCTTTCCCATGGCATCCCCGTGGCTTTCCCATGGCATCCCCACCGGCTCCCACCCCACTCTGCCCTGGACAGTACAACCAGCCACCGTAAGAAGCCCACCACAAAGGTTTAAAAGTCAATTTTTATGGGCTCTCTTTCAAATTCGAAAAATGTGACCAAGTGCCACCGTGCAAACCGCAGCTTCTTGACTTGGCCAGTCAAGAAGTCATCTCTGTCATCTATGCCTGACAGCGGTTCAGCTTTTTGCCCTGACGTTCATTTTAAATCAGCTAAATTAATATGAAAATAAGTATCGCACCACCCTTAATAGATGTTCAGAAACTTCAAGTTGTACTTCACTAAATCTACATGTAAACAAACAAACAGAATATAAATCTCAAGCCCACGCTTTCTGAATCGTAATGAAAACTAAGAGACATCACACACACTCTGACTTCCTCACACATACACTTATAACAGGAAAACGTTGGTCTCTCTGAATCATAAGGGACAAATCTTATTGTTAGAAGCTCTGGTACTTAATAGTTATTAAAAGCAGGAAACAAAACTAGTTCAAAAAAAAGTCTGTTCTGGGTAAAAGACTGCAAATATGAAAAATGCTCCATCACTGCAGAGTATCATAATAAGATAATCCAGCACACTCTGTACCACTGGTAGGACATCGCCATTGATCTTGCCCAAACACGTCATGAAAAATACATAACCTCGGTGAGAAATGGTGGTGGGAGCCGCGGGGCGCCGGGAGCAGCGCGGGGTGAGTGTTACTGAGCCCCAACACCACAGTACATTCCGTGGAGTTAAACGTTCCTCCAATGAAGAGCAGCACAGAATTGGTCGCACAGAGCTGGCTGTGGGCTGCAGTCACACCCCACAGAGTTCAGCATCCTGAATTCAGTGACACGGACATGACAAATACTTTAATGCCTCTTTGGTTCTTATGATACACCAAAGTTTTGGACCACAAAAGACCCTCACAAGACAGATGCTCCAGTCCTCTGTTCCGCAATGATTAGGTGTAATTACTTCTTACTTTGTACCTAGGAGCTATGGGAACCTCTGTTCTCCCAAAACACCAACCCACCAGCCCTGAGCCCCTTCGGCACCCAGAGGGACTCCAAGGGAACATCTCACACCAAGGCTCCACGCTCCCAGAAATACCAGTGCCATCCCACAAGGAAGGGAAGAAATCTTGGCATTTAGGTGAAGTGGACAAACGTAGCTGATTAATGTAAATGGGTTATTGTTATCCTTTTATAAATATTCAAATTACAGTCCAGTCCTGCCCAGGAGTAAGTGCCTGCTCTGAAATGCCCCTTGCTGTAAGTAGCTCGCTGCGGGGTTGGAGCCACCTGGAGAATTAGTTACAAATGATGGTCAACTTGAAACCAGCATCTCATTTGGGACGTGCGACACTACCATGTGCACACAGGACCGTCAGAGCCCTTATTTGACAGAGATTATAACCAGTGGGTTTGGAAGCATGTGTTTTTTCGTTGCTGGTACACTCCTTTGGCCACGCACACAGATCCTGATGGTGCTCATTAATCACCGAGTATCACCAGGTCTCGCGTGCCGTCACCCCAGGTTAGAAACGCTGGGGTCCCTTGTGACATCTCTTCACTTTTCCATGACTTTTTCCGTAATATAATTTGACATTTAATTTAAAATTAATGTCCTTTTCCCCATGTAACATGTCACCTGTTCCTCTTTGGTGTAATAACAGTTTCAATTATCCACAGGGGACACATGGTATTTTGTTTGAGTCACAGAGCATGAACTGCAAATGCAGATATTGTTATGTTCATGTTTCTCTTTAGAAAATTGCAATTTTAAGAATGAATAAGGGCACAAGATGATGATATTAGATTTTGGGGGGGTTTTCTGGTTTGTTTTTTTTCATTTCATAAGGTAGGTAATGTTTGGTAAGGTTCCTGAAAATTTTTCTGCCATTAAAAATGATGGTCCACATGATGGTCCAGCAACTCCCGACAGGGGCTTGGTGATGTCACAGCAGCCATGGGTCCCACAGGAGCAGGGAGCCAACCTACGAGTGGGGATTGGATGAAGTAAATTCCAGATTTGTTGAATTTGTGTTGTGTATCTAGTTTCAACCTATCAAGATAAAATTGTAAATTGTGATTGAAGCACCCTATGGGGCTGTTCCATGTTCCACCATGAATTGTGGGGCAGACGCCCTCTGGAAACCTAGAAATGTAAGGTTTCTCACTAGAGATTGAAATATCCCAAGTTTGGATCTGGGAGTTGTGCACTTTGGTGGAGGTACCAGCTGCCCATCCACCCCTCGGCAGATGCTGCTGGAGACCAGGGGGTGCAGTGAGACCCCTCTGCGGGTACCACGGGCTGTGGCTCTTCTCTGCAAGAACGGATGAAACCATAACCTGCCCATGGCACTGCTGGGCTCAAACAGTTCCTCTGCACCACACCATAGAGTCGCAACTGCCAGGAAGAGAAATGATTGATGTAAACCACATATTTATGATGTTGAGATTAAGTAGGAGATCAGACTGTGCCTACAACCTGGGTTTGCAAAATGGCACAATATGATAACAACAGATAATGGCTGGTGTCTATGTGGAATGCCTCAGCCAAAGATCCCACGGATGTCAGCCACTGAGCATAACCTGATTACTCCACCCAGCATAGGAATGAATATGGGTAAAGGAGGTAAAAAAAATGTTTAGTCAGCCATTTGGGACAGAAAGTGAGGAACGTTTGTATCCATTTAAAAATGACACGAGAGGTTTAGTTACCCTTACCTGACGAGGAACATGGTCAGGAAACCTGGGTCATGAGACACAACCTATTTGCTCTGATACAACCTGAAATCAATCCATTCTGTCAAGGCAGTAAGAGCCATTCACTGCCAAGGAAATAATTGGGAGAGAAAGAGGATCTAAAAAGCAAGAACATTTCTTATGGATCATGTATTTCCTCTTTGATCCACCCAAGCACCATCCAAGCATTTTCCTTAAGTACGTGATTAACGAGGAGAAGCTCCAGCAGAACCCAGCATTGCTGCCTAACACCCAGGACAGAGTATGTTCCCCAGGTCCCAGACCACTACTGGGCGTCGAGGGAAACGGCTCTGACGAATGGCTTCTCGCAGGTCTGATTGCATTTGCTTACCATGGTGATCCTGGCACAGGAGTGGAGGCCACGGGCTTGTTGCAGTTTGATGTGCTGTCATCCTCATTTATTAGTTTAAAAGAATGATCCTTGAAAGACAGATAAAGATTAGTCAACAAATAAAGCCCATGCAGAAGACAGTTCTTGTTATACAAATCGCTCTGAGCTGAAGTGGATTACCCTTACAGCCATTATTCCACGAGCAGCTTTACGAAGGACCAGCTGCCTTGAGAACAGCCCAGATAAACGGGAAGTAATCAAGATGTCACCCCACTTACAGCCGTGCAAATGAAAAACCACCAGAGGTGCTTTTGTCCAGGCCAACGGCTCACTTGGGACAATGGTGGGTATAACTCTGTGCACTGGAAATGATGCTGTGTCACCAGCACAGCTCCCGCCGCAGGACAGTCCTTCATCCTGACTCTGATTTGTGCAGTTCAATAGTTTAAAGAGGTTTTTTAAAAGAAGAGACACCATCACAGACCTTGTCGCCATCACTCTCCATGGGGGCACTCTTCCTCTCCGTGTGTAGAATCAGGGCCGGTGGGCAGGAGGATCTACTTGATTCTTTGACATTATCTGTCAGGGGAAAGGATTATTTTTTTTTTTAATGTGCAATAGGTAGATCTCCAGCAAGCCAAAACTGGCAAAGAAAAACCAAACCACTCCTGCGGCTCCAAGGCTCCTCACCTCCTCCTCCTCCCTCAGTCCTTTATTTACACACACACATGTGCCGAGGACCGTATCGCCTTCCCAAGCACCGTGCTGGATTTTATCGGGACACATTCACACACTCTGCAGCGAGGCTTTTATTGCCCTGAGGTTTTTGTCCTGCTTTCCCTGAACACAACCCTTTTTTCCACAGGCCATGCCCATCTCCCCAGGGGCTCAGAGCTCCCTCTCCCCCCAGCACACGCACAAGGAACAAGAAAACACGTTTATCTAGCTGATGTCAACTTTTAATTAATCTTTACAAGCATTAATACAAATACATAGATGTTAATTGGTGGATTTAAACTGCTGCACACATGAAATTCGGCAGAGGAGTTTCCCACAGCTGATGCTGAAGAAACGAAACAGGATTGAGAGTCTAAACCACTCATAGAGCTCTGGTTTGATGCAAAGGAAGGTACGACGTATGGTGTAACTGCTTTTCTCATGCCTGCCCTCACCCTGCTCTTTAATAACTGAGGGTCAGCTTGAAGAACTGAGTGTGGACGCACTGCTGTGACTCCCATTTGAACCCGACATGTTTTTGGCACAGAGACACTCTGTGCTGCCAATGCCCAAGGCAGCCTCTCTTCTCCCTCCTTTGAAAAGCTCCCTCACAGCATCCCAGACCTGAAGGCCCAGGGAGGGACTCGGGTGCTTGAAACAGAGCATCACCAACACAGCACATGTGGGTGAACTTCTGCAGCACACAGCTCATTAGCCATTCCCATGTGAAATATGCTTACACAAAACTTTGGACCATCAGCATATATAACATAAGATGGAAAAAAAATTAAAATAAAATAAAATTTTGAAAAAGAAAGTCCTGAAAGTCCCTGTGCACGTCAGGAGTCATTTATTTTTATATCTACAGTTGAACATTGTGACCGTTTTCCCTAAGAATAATGTCAAGAGAAGAATAATTCAGGCTTGCGCTTGCCCCTGGAGCTCCTGCTGACCCGCTCTGCTCCCCCAGGAGGACGTGGAGCACAACGCCGTTAGAGCTCCCCAGATCCTGAGAGGTTTCTTCTTCTCCTCTGCTCACGCTGCAGGACAGCCAGCAAGACACACCTCTACCCTCCATTGGCAGCTGGCGCCCATTTTTGCTCAGTTTTACTCTTTTTTTCATCAATCAACCTTCCCCCCCCTCCCCTGCCTTTAACTTAAGTGCATCAAATAAACTGCAGCCTGACAATTAAGCCACCACGATGTATTTCCAACATAATCAAGCAGCATTTTTGCCCCTAAACTTAGCAGCGTAATCACTAACGATGTGCTCCCGCGCTCGCTGCAACGCTGCCGAAGGTTGTGCTGGAGACGGGAGGATAAAGATACCTGATTAAAGAGACTTCTCTGAGGCTCCACGGCAGGTAGAGAGACATGAATAATTCACAGTATGAAAAGTAAAGGTGAAGTAGCAAAACTGTCTTGGGTATATCACAGAGGATGTAGGTGTATGATCATAAACATCTTATTAAAAGCAGAATTGGAGAGGGAGAGGAGGGGGAAGAGGGAAGAGGGGAGAGGGATTCACTCCAGAAGTAAGTATGGAGAATAGATCTAAAAAATTTGTTTTGCAAAGGTATTTAGAGGGCAAACCTCCATTAATCCCAAAGGAAGTTTAAAATTTTGATTCTGTTTCAGAGAATTGGATTTACTTGAAGTGCACGCATCTAAACACTCAGCTTTTATCATCCCACGAGCATCCCTGCCAGCCAGCTGTCTCTCCCCACAACCTCACCGCTTTTGTGTTTTTGAGATTGGCCTAAAACCCACCCCTGGCTGACCCCCCAGTTCCTCCCCTGTTGGTTCTGGCTCGACCCAAGCCTGGGATTTCAGCTCCGGCCACGTCAGCCGGGTCCGTGCCCCGCTCCCGCAGGCGGGGATCCCACCTTCCCCATCACCACTGCTGGGGGGAACAGACCCTGCTCCCGCTCCTGCCTCCACACTGGATTTCACCCTGTAATTTGTCTGTTTTCTGCTTTCCCTGGTTTCCCTGTGCCCTGCCAAGCGCTCTCGCTCCCCTCTGAGAACAAGTCTCCGTCAGCAATGCTTCTTCCCTTCCGTAGCATCTCTTCCTACTCACCCCTTTGTTTTTCTGGAGATTTGTAATGAGAACAGTAAAATAACAAGGACAAATTCCCTGTTTACCGTACCATACCGTGGGCTATACGCCTGCTGCAGAGTTCAAGGACAAACTCATTTCATTGCTGGACTTTTCAGGCACACAGCCAGCGCTGCCCAACAGGTGCTGTTTGCCACTACCATGAAAACAGTTTCTTGTTAAGGCAGGAAAAGGTGAAAAACTCGTCCCTTGGACACGGTACCATCCCCAGCGCCCAGACTGGCTCCGTGTGTGCGTTTCTCAGAGCTGCACAGGCAGAATCACTGCTACAAGCATCCCTACGAGCATCAGCGCAAACATCCCTATGAGTATCACTGAGAGCATCACCACGAGCACCCCTACAAGCATCGCATCCCACAGAGCAGCTCCAGCTCCCACCAGCACCAGCCACAGCACAGGGTCCTCGTTCATTCCCCTCCTCCCTCCCCGAGCACGAGGCCGCTGGATGCCCACTGCAGGGGGTTTCTCCCCGGTTTTGCATTTCCCCCTCATTTAAGCCTCATTTCTCAGCCTCTCTCTCTGCACCCCCGCGCGCTGGCCCAGGCGAAGCCGGGCTCTGAGTCAAAGACCCTCACTGAGTTCTTGCCGACCTTCCTTCCCCTGCTCTTTGCACATGATTCTTTTTAAATATCAAGATCTCGGCCCTGATCTTCAAGGCGCTTAACGATCTGAGCTCTGAGTATCTATAAAATCATGCAGAGCTCTGTGTGGGTGGCTCCACCTCTCTTGTATCTACTGGAATGCAAAAAAAGTCCGATTTCTGCTTGAGACTGGGCTTTTCCAGCTTCCAGCACAAAAATAAATGCTTATGGGAAGCCAGGACCATTGCAAAGTTTACTCCTCCTGCTCCAGATATACAGAAAATTTTATTAATGTGGTCTTCAGAGAAAGAGGGATCTGGTATTGTCATGAGCAAAATCCAACTGTGCCAAGCCTTGCTGAAGGCACAATTTTCTCTCTAGAAACCAAGTCAAAGAAAGGCTTATCTATATTGCAAAACAAAAGCATGGCTGTAACGCCATATAAAATCTGTACGTTGGTTTAACACTGCCACTGCAGCGGATGGCAAAGCGTGATTGTACAAGCCTTGTGTGTATGTTAAAGTGCTCTACATACTAGATGTAAGATTCATGGCTTAATATGTTGGTATTCCAGTTGTCCACCCCAGTCCTCTCTTAGAAACAGCCCCCATGTTTTGGTGCTCCTGGGCTGGAGACACTCAATGAATACATTTTTCAAGGTCCCGAGCTTTTAACTTAAAAATAAAAAATAAAAAATAAAAAAATATTAAAAATACCCCAATCTTGGAGGACGATGTCTTCTTAAACCATCTCTCCACAGTAACTGTCCACCCAGGCAACACAGAGCAGGCTGGCCTCCTTGCCTGCTGCCCCTAGGCAGGAGAAGGTCCCAGCAGCAGGTCCTGGAGGGGCCACCAGCTGGCTCAGCCCCGGCCCCCACTGCGCGGGGACAGGTTACAGCGGGACTTGGTGAGGTTCCCAGCATCTCCAACAGCTTCCTAAAGGGCAGGTTTGCTTTTCTGTAACACTTTGAGGCTGACTTGTGAAAACATCTTTATTACTGTTATTTGCTCTTAATTACGATTCCTACCTTGATTGTTTTTCTGCTGGAGATCACGACAGTTTGTAACAACCCAGAGAAAAGAGTGTGATCCCCTCAAAAGCATCAAAGAAAAATCCATACTACACTTGAGTGAAATTACCATTTTTCTCTTAGGCGTAGTTGGCAGTAAATCAAAGATGACAAAAGGAGGAAGAGGAAGGTACTTTGTATTTTCAGGAGAAAGCTGGAAAGAAATATATAACATTCACCTTATTTACATTACCTGTTTGCATACAAAAATGTAACAATTGCTCTCCCAAACTGATGGCCTCCCAACAGAACGGCCCTTTGATTTAGGCAACCTATTGACCAAATGTCACGCTGGCCTTTATCAAAAGTCATCGACTCATCAAAAGGCTTTATACCGTTAAATCCTTATTCAGCACGATGGATAAAATCAGGAGTGTTTGTGTTTTTGAATCTGCCAAGAAGAGGGTTATGAAACGTATTTGATATAAAATAGATTAGAAACCATGATGCCAGTTGTCAACAAGCAACAAGCTGCAGATCAGCACGACTCTTGCACAAATCTTCACCTTCTCTCCCCATATTCTTTGAACAGTTTTAATATTTCCTCCATCTCACTCGCTTCTGAGAAGAAAGCGAGTCAATACAAGTGACTTTAAGGAGGAGTTTGCAGGTCTTCAAGCACAATAACTGCACAGAGGATAAAAGAAGTAGGTGTTTACCAAAAGCAAAGCAAACCAGACAACAAACTTTAAACTGCTGTACATCGAAAGAGAAGTCTATGAACTTTCCTTCAGTTTTAAGGTGTCTGTGTCATAAAATTTTCAGCAATTTCCAGACAGAGCTGGAATACTCAGCAGCATAAAGTCAATCAGAGGATCTTATTCAAGACAGGTACGGCAGCGGGCAGACCTGCTTCAAAGGGAGCCTCCAGCTCCACTTATGGATTTCCCCGGCACAACTGACCACAAAGTATTCCATGAAACTTTTATCTTATCTGTGGGTAGAGCCGATGAGCCTGAGGTACCCACAGAGGAACTGGCTTCGCTGGACAAGTGAGAACTTCCATACCAAAAATGCGTACATGAACAAACATGGTACAAATACATTCATTTCTGACCCTTCATCATCTCCACAACCGCGCTAACCCCGAGGTGTGAAGGATCATATAAATCACGCCTGAGCTGATACCTAGTAATTCCCGGTAAATGCCAGTTTTTCCCATGGAACCCAGCTGGGAATGTGGGTTCGGGACCCCGCACGGCCGGTGAGGGCTGGCAGCCCCTCTCCATCCCCAGGCTGGGCAGAGGAACAGCCCCTCCAGCCCCATCGTAGCATCCCACCTCCATTACCAGGGCTCCTGACTTCACAACAACCTAAGAGGGATTTCACCTTATTAGGAAAAAAAAAGTCTCCGATTTCCCATCGAAACCTGACCGCTTTTCCCCGTGATTTGCAATGGGTATGTGTGAACCTAAATAAAGCCACATGGCTTCCTCCAGCCACGGGGAACAGCAAACCCCTCCGCTCACGACAACACACGCGTATTTACATGACAGTGAATAAAGCAGCTTTATCGCCCGGTGCAGCACAAAGACAAAGCCTCCTCAGGGGCTGCAGCCAACGAGGCTTCACGGAGCCACTATCCAGGAGATAACCACATTATCGCTGTAACGCTCCCGAATACCACCGGCCTGGGAAATGAAAAGCCCAAGGACGCTTCAGGAACTTGCCTTTTGTATCACCAAATGCAAAGCGACTGCCAACTGCCAGACCGAGTAAACAGGCTCCGAAACGCTCCCGTGATTAGCTAAAGCAAATGTCATAAAATCTGAACTGGGTTTTTAAGGGTCCCCCCCATTCCCATGCAGAATGGGAAGCGTGGCTCTGTTGAGAAGTACGCAGGTATCCAACATATGCTCCAGCAACGTAAGCTGCATACACAAACATAAACACACCTGGTAAGGTCTGCTCCATCAGGTTGGTTGCCATGAAGGTCACCGCCGGCGCGGACACAGCAGTTACCCGGGTGACTTGCGCTGGCATCAACGGTCCCACGTGAGCATCCATTCTGGAGGCAGAACCTGCATTCAAACCATAAGGAAACCTTTTTTTCTTTTTTTTTCCCCAGAAAAGAAAAACGCCTTCAAAAAATTCACTTTTTCCCCAGCCCTATTTCAGAATGGTCTTTTAACCTCCCCCTGAACATTTCCCTCTCTACCCATTTGCATGGTTAAACCAGGAAGTTTTGTGTTTAGTTGCATTACTGGTCTTATCCAGCCGTAATGTCCAGTGATTCTCAGCAAATAAGCATCAGCGGAGATTTTAAACTAATAAAAACGTGGTCCTCAAAATAAGAATTTTCAAGGTTATATCAATGCTTTCAGAGCAGATTACAGCAAGATCAGTTTTCTTGTTTAAGACTAAATAACACACCTCCAGTTTGTTACTCATCACAAACCCTTTGTGTCCCACTCCATCCATGGGAAATTATTTTGCTGATAATTTAAAACAGCAGCTTTATCACAGTCTGCTGAGACTACTCACAAAACAGAAAATCGCTAAACTGCTCATTCACATTATTCACGATAAAGCAGTAACGGAGGTCTGCAGCTAAAACTGTGCTAATTAAGCCACGCTACTTATTCCTTGAGAATTGGCCACTATTGCCAAATTTGAGGTCAAATCTTGAGCATCAGTTTCCCATTAACTGTGCATTTAGACAGGAAACCATTTTTCAGAAACTAGAAGACCAGTACCACATCATCTCATCTCAGACGTGAATTCAGGTGTCCCACCAGGAGGCTCCGTGCCCTGTTTAGAATGCAAAATTTCAAAATTAAACGGGCAGTAGGGACCTATCCCTGGTTTAAGGCAGACTCTGGGAATAACATCCTATTTCCCAAGCACAATCCAAGCCGTGGAATTTACTGTCCTTTCCTTTCACTAACTCCTCCAACACTTCTTATCCAAACTCCTCTGCATTTCACAGCAACAGGGATCATTTCTGGAACCTTCACTCCGTCAGAAAAACTCACTCGCACGCTATAAACCTCTTCATTGATTTTTGCCTCTCAGACTCCAGCTGCCAAAGCAGATTATTAAACCTAACTCTCACCAACACGGGGACACTTTGCTTTTTTGAATGCAACTATAACATCATTTTACCATTAAAAAGGACACTTTTTCTTCCTGAAAACTGTAGTCTTGGGTATCGTGACAACAAAAGAGGGTACCTCCTATAAAGGGTTAACACAGCTAGAGAACCATCCAGGGAAAAGCAAAGTTTTGCCAAAAAATAATTTAAGGAAAAAGGAGGAGGTCCATGAAGGTTTAGGAGTTGGGGCCAGAATGCCAAGTTCATTGAATATTCAATAATGCATTTGCATGACACCAACTCGCTATTAGCCAGGGTATCTCACAGACACTACTTGTTAAGGGATGATTTATTAATTTTAAATGCAAATGAAACATCTCTGAAAACCATGAGTCCATCCAGCAAGGAAAAAAGAAATGAGTTTCCAGAGGGGCTGAATGGAAGAAGCAGGAGGACAATTGCCATTTTCCCATGTGCCCAGAGGGTGGTTACCCCCATCTGCTGGTGGATCCCCCCATTAGTCCCCTCTTCTCCTCCTGCCCTCCGGGGAGCTCCAGCCCGGGGCTGGGGGTGATGTATGAGCACAGCATCCCCTCCCTCTGGGAGATGGCACATTTAATAGCTTTATGGGTTTCCTCCCACCCTTCAGCTTCACCCACGCCTGGAGTACAGCCATTCCAAGCCAAGGGTTAATTAGCGAGCCACCATCCTGCCAGCCAGCTAGTGGAAGGGACAGAAAAGAGGGAACGAGAGGACAGTGCCAGAACGATTTTAACCTCCCAGGTCCAGCTGAGGTTCATACAGGAAAGACAATGGAGAAGACCACATAGAGTTGTCTAGG
Organism: Limnodromus scolopaceus; assembly: GCA_028565335.1. Classification (NCBI taxonomy): domain Eukaryota; kingdom Metazoa; phylum Chordata; class Aves; order Charadriiformes; family Scolopacidae; genus Limnodromus; species Limnodromus scolopaceus. The sequence goes on from JAOXNO010000002.1 coordinate 39,046,973, forward strand.
TTGGACATGGCTCAAGGCACATGTAAAAATATATACACAAAGCAAGGATTTTCATAGGCAGTAACTCAGGTGTACAGGTACATGCGTGGTGCCCATCTGAACTGGTGAGAGGTCTCCACGGACCTGCAGCAGCCTAGGACAAAGCAAAGTGGGTACCAAGAGGTGCTCCTGAATCAATGGCCTCCTGGGGCTCCTGGACCATTAACATCATCGGAGCAGGGGGAGAGGGGAACTGAGACCTCGGTGATGCACTGACTGTCCCCAACAGCCCTGTGCTGTCCTCCCGTGGTCTCCTCCCCAGGACGGCAGCACGGGCTGCCTGGGGGCACAGGGAAGATTAATGGCAAGTGGCTGCAGGAAAAGCACTAGAAAAGGAAACATTTTGTTGTTTCTCTCTTTTTCTTTTTTTTTTGCCATTAAATCAAGGTAAGAGAAATTCCTGCAAGACACAATCAGCAGCATGATAAAGAAATTACCCTGCAAGGTACGGTGGCACATTTAATCCATATTTGCTTTGAAGAAAGGATGATAAATAAGGCATTTACGGAAGACGAACAGGTCGGTGTGATGTTTGTTGTGCTACCTACAGCACAACAACGTAACTGGAGGCACTTGTAACCTTGGCCATCTCTAACAAGACACTGAACCATTTTCCAGCCCAAGACAATGTTCGGACCTCAGGCAATGACAGTTTCTTTTTTCTGTTTTTGTAAAAGCCCCAGGCAAAACTATTAACTTTGATGAGCTCTCTGGATATAAAGAAACACCGAGCAACCATCAATTCCAACACTGAAGTCTAAGGTGCCTCCAACCACATGGAGCAATCCAGGCTCACAACGGCCTCTCCGGTTTGACGGAGATGCCCAGCAGGACACACGTGTGAATAGACGGAAATTCTGGTTTCCATACCCTTAGAGACCGCTTCTTCAGCCAGGATTTCCCTCTATAACTTAGATGTACAGTGCCTCACAATTAATTCCACCAGTAATATTTTATAGAGCAAGAGTTGTTTGGTTTTCTTTGGCTTTTCTATTTAATGGCAACAAAAATGACACTTTCACCCTCTCACTTCCAGAATCATCAGAGACAAATTAAAATCCCATTTCATCATCTGGTCCCTTCCGATTCACGTGGCAGCCTCACTACCTACAGCAATACACTCGGAAAAGGCCACACAGCTATTCTGAATTTATCCAAAATGACCTCCTTTAAAGACAACAACAAATCAAGCAATGCTGGAGATGAGCATGGCCAGGAATCTCTGGCTTCTCCTTTTCCACCTTTACATTTGCAAAGGAGGAGGGAGGGGTTCAGGCCCCCAGATGTGAACCTGTGCCACGTGATGGGCTCAGCACAGGTCCCCTCCTGCTGCTGCAGGTCCCCGGGGGGAAGAAGGCTTGTCTCGGGCAGCCCCACGCTTTCCAGACAAGCTCCATGAGAAACGCTGATCCACAACCAGCCCCCAGGCACGGCCGGGCACCGCGGCTCCCACCACCACCCTGTACCATGGGCCGCGCTACCGCGAAGGGGAGAAAATCCACACTCAGCTCCAAAAACACCCCTGGTCCCATCCCACCGCTGTCTCCCACGGTCATGGGAGCCGAGATGCTGCACCAGGATGCCTCACCGGGATGCCAGCACACAGCGTAGGAACCACACAGACACCTGCAGGTTCACCCCCAAATTCTGAGGTGTATAGAGACACCAGGTAGATGTATGCCCACGTGAAGGTCTGCACGTGAGTTTCAGTACACAAGCAACTGTCTGCACCCAAAACTGCAATAATTTTCATCACGTGCTTAATTATCTCCCCATGGTTAGACAAACACCACCTGAGATTGGCTCTGCTTGTTCCACTACCACAGTGCACGCTGCGTGTGAAACGTGACTTTCCAGTAGATAATTTCAACTGCTGCTTTATGTTGATTTATTTTCACATCCAGGAACAATAAAATTATCAGTGCATCTTTTGGTGTGATGGAAGCAATTAGCTCCCAGCTCCCATCCATACTGGAGGCAAGCACATACATATGTACACACACATATATATATCTTATTTCATACATGCAGCTGTGTTCAAGTGCTTAGTTTAATTACATCTGATGCTCACCAAATAAGCTTGAATGATTTAAAGCAATCATAACCTTTAAGGAATAAATATTTATGCTTTCTAGGTCTTTGTGCTCATAAAAAGCAGCCTTTGCAATGGATGGATTTGGAATACAAATAAACTCTGTGGATTGAGTTTAATGTCAGGATGCAATATAAACTCTCAGGATGAACCAAACACAACCCGGGCTGGAATAATACCTAAAGATGAACCTACCACCCACCCACACACACACACTCTGCATTTTATGATTAAGTTTAGGCAAATTTTACTGTAAAACAATACTGAGGAGGGGGAGGATAAAAGTTATCTTCTCCATGAAGTTTCTGACTACTGTTCGAGCCAAGGAGCCCTGGCGAGCGAGTCGTGCGTTTCGAGAACATCTGTCCAGTTTTAAGATTATTTCGGTGCAGAGGCGTTTTACTGTCGCCTACAAACACAGGCCACCTACGACTCAACCCAACTGCAGCGGGGGCTCTGCAAGGACACGGGAGGACAACAGTGGAGGAGAGGAAGGCTCAGAGGTCTGAGGATCCTCTGCAAGTGCCACACGACCCTGATTTGCATCCCTGATGAGCAGACGCTGATTTACATCCCTGACAGAGGATGAGAGAAGAGCAGCCCCAGCCCCTCTCTCCCTCTGTGCCCGGCCGGGGCAGCCCGGGGGGGGCCAAGTCCCACAGCCACACTGGCCAAACTGGGAATGGCTACAGCCACACTGGTCAAACTGGGAACAGCTGTAACGGACAACCCTGTCACCCAGCCTGTCTGAACTGGCATTTTTAGGTTGTTGCTTCAGCACCTGAGGAAGAGAAAGGGAAACTCCCCATCACGTAACTGACCGACTGCCCCATCTCCAGCAGAACCATAAGTAGATCAGAAACAGGACAACAAATGGAAAATACATTCTAGCAGCCTTGTATATAGTTACTCTGTGCACACACTTCACCGTACGGCAGCACCTACTGATTACATCCCCCTGAGCCGATGACAGGCCTGCCCGGCCATCGGGGCTATCCCCTCTGGTCTGTGGGGCTTCCCACATCCGTCAAAACCCCGGGGTCTCATTCCTGCTGGTTCCCAGCTTCATCTTCTGACCCAGGTGAAGGCCCAGAAGATTTATGTGCAGAGCTGCTAGGCTCAGGCATGGGAAAATGGGAATTTTGCTTCCTTTCCTATTCTATTTTAGTCTATTCCAGCACCTTGTTTTGTTCCTGGAACATCAATGTTCTAATTCCTCTACTTTGTCAGAAATTTTATTCTTGCTTGTTTGCATATATATTCATTACATTCTGCTGTGTGCAGACAGCATCACCCTTGGTTTCTATAGATGATGAACATTTTCCACAGTAAAAGCCCAAGAAAGTAATTTTAAAAAGTGTGCCCATGACCAAAGAGTCGAAAACCTATTAACAGTATAATTTTGTTGACTTTCAAGTCACTGATGCAACACTGAAAATCCCCCACTCAATAAGAAGCCCAGCAGGTACTCCGAGATATGCTTATTTCTAAGTCAAATGTGAGCCACAATGATTCTTTTTTACATCCAAATTGAAATGTAATGAGAATGTATTAACAAAGAGCATTAAATATTCAGTGGCCTGGCTCTGCTGGGGAAAGGCTTTACCTTACACCCCCCGAGGGACGGCAGAGCATCGCTGATGTGGGGCTTTGCCCTTTTGACAACGTCTAGAGGAATTCCACTTCCACACAGAAAAACCAAACAAAACCCAACCAACCCACCCCAGAAAGGCCTAAAGAGGAGACAACCTATACATACACATGAAATAAAATGCTAATATTGATTCTAAATACTCAAAAGAGCTTTCCTCACAGCGGCAGATACAGCTGCTGTCTCCTTTCATGGTGAGTACCCACAGAAAGCGACAGTTTGGGGAGCAGAGCCCACAAACCTGCCACCAATTCCTTATTTCTTAGACTGCACGTCCAGCCCCTCAGCTCTGCTTCTCCCTGCTCCTCAAGGTCCCACCACCTTCTTCCTCAGGGCCACTTTCAGCTGGTCTAGAACCCACCTTTGCTCAATTCTCCTTCCTTACTCTGTTCCTTTGGAAGGCCCAGATATGTTCATTAAAAATATTCAGTACTTTCTGAATCTGCTGATCTTTCCTCTGCTACAGACTGCAGATGGGGCAGCCACAGCTTCTCTGGGCAACCTGGGCCAGGCTCTCACCACCCTCACACCAAACAAGTTCTTCCCCAC
>JAOXNO010000002.1:39073981-39086465 GCA_028565335.1 Limnodromus scolopaceus
CTGGGCAACCTGGTCTAGTTGGGGGTGTCCCTGCTGACTGTGGGGAGGTCAGACTAGATGACCTTTGGAGGTCCCTTTCGGCCTGGACGATTCTATGATTCTGTTCCTAGGGGCCACTTCACTCTTCAGGCTCCCTGAACACAAACCCGCTGCCCGACGCCCTTGGCAGGTGTTTATCCAGGGGATTCTAACGGCTGCTCAACAGGAACGGTAATTACCGAGATGCATCCCTCATCAAAAGATTTCATCTGAACACCAAAAAATCATAACCGCGTGCCTCCTGCAAAATTCAATCTCACTGCGTTACACTTCAAGTACCAAAAAGATGGAAAACGCACCCTAATTTAAATTTTTAACTTAATTGGTAGATAACTTTTCTAAATATAGCCTTAAGCATCCAAAGTACAAACAGTTTCAGAAACTGCCCTAAAGACTTCAAACCAGAGCTCCACAGCGAGTCGGGGATGCCATCAGACATCCCCAGCCACCACACACAGAAAGTTGTCACAAAAAGCCATGCTAAGAAAGTAGCACTTCTTCCAGCAAGCATCCAGACCTATCAGAAAACGTACAAATCCACGGCTGTGTTTTTCCACCATATTTTATACCTATAAACACCCCAACAATCTACTTAAGTTTTAATTAATTATTACTGTACGTGGAGCAGACACCTCTCAAGCCCCAACCCTGGAACCTGAGGATCTGCTCCAAAGCCCTGGTGACACTGTGGTCCCGTTTCCTCACGGGGAGGACAGGATGGAGCTCAGTTCATACAACGACTGCAAACTCCACAGCGAGACACACACTGCAAACGTAGGTGGAGCCTTGAACTCACTTTAAACACACAATTTCAGAGAACAGCTAAGCAGCACCACAGAAAATAACTTTAATTCTGGATTGCAGCAATGCCACCTATATCCCCTGAACATTTAATTTACCAAAGATCACCGACAACACCACTCGCGCTCAGAAGCCTCTCTCTGGTGCAAAGTAAATATAAAAAGCCGCTCGTTAGTGCCACCAGGAGCGATCTTACCTGGAAAAGGCGACGCCAAGACTGGAATTTTGATGGGGGAGAAGGTGAGGATGTGGCAGGGCTGGACACTCGGCGCCGAAAGTCCCTGGGGGGCTTCGGGCTCCACCGACACCATCGCGGCAGTGGCCAACGCCAAGCTCTGATTGCCGCCGACCGGTTTAAGGCTATTCTGGCAACCACCTGTGGAAGGGCAAGATACAGCAGATTTTATTTTTAATTAGAAGCCAGTGGATGTACATAGGATGATGTTTTCAGCATTTCTGAATTTCGACGCGCAATGGAAGGAAGGTCTGCGGCATTTCCCACCCAGCTTGTCCATCTTAGAGAGACAATAGATTTCAAATATATTATACAACATATTTTCTATGGACTCTCAAAGCCCCCTTCCTAGCCATTATTCTTAAAGTTCTTGTTTGGGGTTAGTGCATTTTTAGATATTAAAACCCCATATATGTGAACATACCATTATAGCCCAGAGGGACAAGACAGTAGCGAGTCATATACAAACTGTGCAGAGTTATTAAATTTAAATGAAAAAAACCTCAATAAAAAAAGTCAAATATTTGAACGCATTTGTCGGCGTTTTCTTCAGCTCCCACAGCTTCATAACGATGCACGACCACCCTTATTCTGACTTTTCCTCAAGAGAAGTTGTCTGATTTCAAACTGAACGTTTTGGTTACTTGCTCTATTCACTGTCAAACACCAGTGTTATCTGCTCGGCTCTTCTCCCGCAATACACATGCAAATTCCTGAGTTTTACTACTTTTATGTACTAACATCTTTCATCTTAAAAATCACACCATGCAGGAAACTTCACATGGTTTCACACAGGAGCTGAGAAGTCCCCCAAATCCAGGCTCAAAAGCACTTTAGCCTGTGCAACCTTTACCTTTAAGTCTTGGGGGGAAAGACCTTCAGAGCTCAATCTTGGCTAAATACGTTAAATAAACAAGAAAATGAGTAGTAAAAAATCTTAAGGAGAAAACCTAATTTGACAAACACCAGCTGTTACTCCCTCTACACTGAGCTATGTATTCAAAAATTAAGCAATCATTAGCTTATTATGTCATTTAGCAAATGTTTTCAGTTCATGTGGAAATCCTTCAGGCACTAAGAGCCAACTGCAGCTCTGCAAAAAAAAAAAATCTCTATTTGATCAGATTCCTTCCTCCAGGCATTCCAGGGGTTTGCAGGAGCTCTCTCCCTACGTGCTTCCACGTGAGGGAAGCCGGGGCTGGACCTGTGGCCATGGGAACGGTGGCCATCGGGGTGCTGTGGGGTGACACAGCCCGGTTCAGGGCACATTCCCGTCATAGACCAGGCGCCTCATCCAGGGTTTTCCATCCCGCTCTGGTTCCCAACACCTAAAAAGTTCTGATTTTCCGATGCCAAGCGCTGTTCTGCTCTCAGCTGGCGTTGGGCAGGAGCGGGTCAGTGGTTTTTGGAAAGGGCCCTGCTTTGGTTGCAGCTAATTGGGGCTCCCGAGGCTGCCCATTATACCAACTGCTGGCAGCTTCGCTCCTGACTCTTTATAAACAATTATTTGCCAGCAAAATAAGCTCTGCGTTAACAAAACAGAAGTCAAATATTTTCAGCAAGCATCACAAAAGAACCTTCTATTATTTCTACTCCATTTGTCAATTCCAAGAGAATTCATTTAAAACACCTGCATGTGCACTAATTAACAGGCACGCAGGCAAAAAACCACAAATATTAGAGTTTTGGTGATTCTACCATGGACAGATGAGTAACAGATTATTCTGCAACAATCACAATGGAAATTAAATAAAATAAAGATCAGTGTCCAATTAATCCAACTGTTTAATACAAGTTTATTGTTTATTCACAGGCCGTTGGGTTAAACACCCGGCCTCCAGGAGCGTGCTCTCATTCCTGATTCCAGCTGTTGGCAGTTGGGGAAAAATCCACAAAACATCTTCTGTAAATCTTATGAAAACTAATGTTGTCTAGAAAAAATGGCTTTTCTACTGGTTTCCTACAGGGTATGGGAGCAGAAAGGTTGTTTACTTCTCATTTTGAGTCTTTTATTTTGGAGAAGAAGATGCAATTTCCCCAAAGAGCCCAGGAAAGCAGCAAAATAATGTAAGACTTAGTTGCTTGGAAAGCCGAAGTCTTCCACCAGCACAGATGAGTAACGCTCCTGAAGCAGGGCTTCCTTATTAAAGTTTCATCAATTCCCTTATTAAAGTTTCATCAGTCAGTTGAAAGAGAAGTTTTGGTGATTTCCCCGCCTTTGATGAAGTTCTCTCTCCCTCTCTCCTGCTAAATAATTCCATGAAGAAAGGACTACCCCCTATAACTGTTAATACTTGAGAGGAGAGCACGGACAGGGTGTCCGGGGGTCATCAAGCCCCCGCTCTCGCTTTGCAGTCAACTGAACAGTCATCTCCGCAATTTATCCACCTCTAACACAGCGTATCATTTGCCAAAGTAACTGGAAGCTGCCCAGGCCCTGTTGAGAGCCAGGGACTTTCATCTGCACTCGGCATAGCTGGAGAGAAGAAGTTCTTCTCAGAAACAAACCAGGTTTTGCTGTAATGATTTCCAAAAATTTCTTGAAAGGGCTTTTTAGAATCATCGTTAACCACCCCACATTTTCATGAATTTCAAGAGTCAAATGCCTTGAACATACCAGTGAAATATTATCATCAATATACCCTTGAGGGAAAAAAACCCACAATTTTTTTCCTAGCAATGGTGGTTTCCCCAAATCTGTTTTTGCCAAGTCCCACTACATCCTGGGAGAAAGGTAATACTTGTCTGCTGAGATCCCAAACCCCATCCCAGTGTCCTTCCCCAGCCTTCCAGCTCCTCTCAAGCAAAGAGATGAGGGGAAGCACCTGAGATGGGCAGCACGTTTCGGTGTGAAGCAACTGCAGGGCAAAGAGCAGTTGAAGAAGCAACGAGGAGATTATTCAGAGACAATTCATGGATGGTGGGGAAATGTGGTGAGGGCACTAGAACTGGGCAGCAAAGCCATCGCACAGGATGACGCCTGATTGCCAAAGATCTACCTGCTAAAATCCATGTGGCAAAGGGTCTACATGCACAGGAGCAGAAGAGGAGCTGTTTCTGTTGTGCCTTCCCTTCTCTTCTAGCACAGCATCACCTACAAGAAGTTTGTGAATTGTACCATCATGTTCTTGATGAGAGGACTCGTTTTCAGGAGGCAGACCTGTGCCTGCTGCCAACATCACTGAACTGTTGGGTACCACCCCTGGCATAGGAGAAACCAGGCTGGGCCACACTGACAGAACAGCACAACCTCCACCACCCAAAGCCAGCAGTTCCTTCATGGGGCTATGGGATACCAAGAGCAGGCTGAGCCTTCCCCAGGGACGTACACAAACCCAACAGACAGATGGGGTGGTCCTGTGGCACACGCCAACCCATGCAGCACAATGCCCACAAGTGGTCTCCATCAGCTGCAGGGAGGAAGGAGACCCTCGGCAATGCAAAGGCCAACCCTGCTGAGACCCACCAGAGGCACCATGACCTGCCCAGGGTGTGCCCTGCTTCCTTCCCAAAAGCCACCAAAGCCCTCCGCTCCCCCCAGAGCCCTCTGCACTCACATACAGTCTCTGCAGCCAGAACACACCAAAAGTGCCTTTTGGCTGCTGACATTGCCAACACCTTAACGACTGAAAACATGAAATTTTCCTCCTTGAGCAAAAAACGCCCAAAAGAACAGAAAGTACTTTATTTAACAAGGCAAAAGTAAAGACCGCTAACACTTGTGAGATATGAAGACCCACTCCCACCCCAGAAGGTTAATTCAAGACCTTCCCTTGCAGATGAAAAAGTTAATCAGTATTGTGAGAACTTACTGTACAGACAAGGAAATGAATTTTAAATTACACTTGATTATTACAGCTTTTCAGTCTTTGTCTTCGGTTTTGCCGACACAAAAACATCTTTACCAAAGGGTTTTGAATATCCTTCCCAAAAGACCCACATTAAAAAAATAAGACAGGAAAAATTTTCAAGGAGGTCAAAGACCTTTTGAACTCCTCATCTCTCTTGGAGAAAAAGGAATTAAATACACATGAGCACGATGTTCCTTCTAACTTTATTTAACGATCCAATGAATGGCTGGGTTTTGCTTATCCTTTCAGCCCAGACTTCACTGAACGACAATGTATAAATGTCCCAGTCCCACCTGGAATTTCAGGCCGGTTCTTGCACCCCATCACACCGCTCATATGCAATAAATAACAATACCTGGCCCCTCATTAACAAGAGCAGCTGCTGCAAATCACTGAAAGGTCCAGGTTTCTTTATAATGAGGTCCTGGGGCCAGGGAGGACAATATTAAGAAAAGGCGAGAACTATAAGCCTTTCCCACAAACACATTACCTGTAGTTTTATTTCTATAATTTAAGTGGAAAAAAATAATAATCTTAATTGAGCTAAAGTTTGCACTTGATTTAGCTAGATGACAGGAAAAGCATCAAAAAAGCAAAAACTTAATAAGCAAAACAAAAACTTTGTAAAGGCTGTGATTAAAGTCAAGCATTCCCAGAGAGTTAATAAACACTCATCTCTGCAGTGCCTGAGCGCTCCGCAAATAAAGAGGGTTTTCACAGCATTTCAGGAATATTCAGGTTCCTGCAGTGCTATTCTTGTTTTTCAAGCAGGGAGCCCTTAAATATAAGGGAATCCAATTTGAAAGGCCCAAAATCTGCCCACTCATACACACACATGCTTCAGATATAAAGCTTCTGTTGAGGAAACAGAGAAGGTCAGAGGTCTTGTGTCCTGTGTCTCAAAACTGTTAAAAACCACAAGAGAAAAGAACCCAAATTTAACACAAAGAAACCCCATTTCTTCATGGATTTGTAAAATTTAAACTGAAATTACCTAGAAAACTGTACCTGTACATATATGTCTATATGCATAGAAATTCTAATACCAATACCTGCCAGGAAAAATATTAGCTCAGTTCTGTAAAGGTCAGTAGGATTAAAAGAAAGAAAAGGAAAACAAGAAGGATCAAAATTTTAATCTATACACAGGGTCAGTAATGCTAAAACAATCTGCTGAAAGAATATACATGAACTCTTCATTCTGGTATGTATGACTTCAACACCAATGGATGAAAGAGCAAAAAGATTGCTTTTGAGCAGAGACGCTGCAGAAATGCAGAGGCAGCAGCATCACTGAAAAATATCTTCTGCTGGAAAATCATTCACAAAAAAATAAAAAAAAAGTAAGAAAGAAAATATCTTATTTAAGAAGACTATTTTCCTTCAAGGAAACCAACACTGAAAATCTTCATACCAGATGAAATCGTTCCTGTTACAAATGAAAAAAAAAAATATTCTGAGCATTTTGCTAAGGATGCAAACCATGAGGAGGCTTTCACCTCGTCAGCACCTCCTCCCAGAGCTCCCGGCTCCGAGCAGGCTCCCTGCAGGAGACCTGGGAGAAGGCAGAGCTTCTGCCACCTGCGTTCTTCTGCACACACCTTTGCGGCTGTTACTGAAGGCATCCATGGGGCCAGGGCCAGTACAACACTCAAGATCAGTAAAAAAATGCAATTTATGTTGAAATGTGTAAAAAACAAAAAAAAAAAAAATTAAAAAAATCCATTTGAGGATTGTCAAATGCTTCAAACTGAAAACAGATGTTGAAATGCTGGATTTTCTTTGAGTAGAAGTGCAGAAGGCAGCATCCAGGCTCCATTGACCCAACACGCTACCCAAAACTCCCGTACCATAACCACTCTGATTTTGAGGTTATGCAGGTCTCCAAATTGCTGCCGAGCAGCTGCCCGTGACTTTTACTCCCAGAAACTCTTGAGGGTGTTCATTCAATAAGCCTTTGGCAACATTAACAGAAGGAACCTCGCTAACCTCACATCTCACCATCATCCCCCAGCAAGCAGAAGGCAAACACGAATTTCAAGGGCTACGAGCCAAGCACCACCACCTCACCACAGCAAAACCACCCCATTCCTAGTGGCCTCCCTCAGGATGCTCCCCCAGCCCCCCAGCCCAGCCGCAGGCTCTGCTCAGCGCTTGCCACCGGCCACTTCTTGAAGTTCTTCTGGGGTACTTTGCTTCCTGAAGAGCGGACAACACCCTTCAATCTGCATCTCCTGCTCCCTCCCTCACAGGAGGCTGGACGAAAGGCTTGTTCTCCAAGGTTTCCTGGGAAAACCTTCTTGAACGTACCAGTAAGAGCACCCGTTTTGCAAGGAACCACTCCTGGTGATGCTCTTGAGAGCCAGAGATGCCAAACGGCAAGAACGGACCTTCAAACATTTAAAATAGCATCAATAATAGTAAAATCACTGAAAGTCATATCAGAGGGCTACAGCTTTCATCTAACGGGAGCCACCAAGGGGTCCTGATGGTGGCCCCTCGCCCCATGTCCAGTGGCCACCGATCTCACAGGGATATGCAGAGCACAGAGACACTGTATGGTCACTCCTGACTGGGGATCAAACCAGCCCTGACTGCATCCCCATGACAGGAGACAAAAATATCAGCCCTTTCTCTGCAAAAATATCCAGGCACTGCTTTCCTCACCAAAAAAAAAACCCCACACTATCCAGTAGACATAAACCAAGCTATCATTCCTAGGTGGGAAAATAAAATGTCACTATTCGCTTTAGATACACAAAATGGTAAGTACATAAATTCATGTTTTTGCAATATGCGCGAGAATAATAGCTGCTTCCCTTTCTTACAGAAAATAACACCTTCTAGTAGCTGGAGCTCGCGGCTGTTAAATTATGTGCATTACCATTCACCAAACTCCAGTGCCTCACTCCTTTATCTTTGTAACACTGCTGATACACCGAGAAAACAATTATATCATTACTGATAACTGGGGAAGGCAAACCTGCCGTCAGACGGGCTTTCGGAAGGAACGCGGCCGCAGAGCCTGCAAAAAGCTTATTAACTCCTCAGCTTAAACCACTTAACTAAGCAATTTGCTCTCGGTATATTTTATTACTCTTCATAATAAGTGTAAAGATTATATAGGAAATACCTCAAGTGCTACCGTAACGCTGCAGGGCACTAACATGGCCATCCTGCAGGAAAGCCATCACCGTCTCTGGAGCTCACACGCGGCCATGGGCATTACAGGGTGAGCACCAATGGCATGGACCAGAAATAGGATGGGAAGACTCAGAAAGGTGGCTGGGGGTCTTCGTGCTGCTCCCAGCCAGAGGGATGCTCAGGGGGCGGCAGCCAACAACGAGCAGGCTGCTGGAGGAGGAGCTGGAGCCACCTGAAGATCTCCTGAGAAAAGAGGCTTCATCATCCATGTATTGTGCAAGGGGAGAAAACCTTCTCTGTGCTACTGACAGACCACAGTGGGCCCTTCATGACAGGAAAGGCATTGAGGGGTGGAGCGTGTCCAGAGAAGGGCAATGAAGATGGTGAGGGGTCTAGAGAACAAGGAGAAGGGTCTGAAGAACCTCTGAGGAGCAGCTGAGGGAGCTGGGGGTGTTCAGCCTGGAGAAAAGGAGGCCGAGGGGAGACCTTCTCGCTCTCTGCAACTCCCGAAAGGAGGGTGCAGCCAGGGGGGGTAGGTCTCTTCTCCCAAGGAACAGGTGATGGGACAAGGGGAAATGGCCTCAAGTTGTGCCAGGGGAGGTTTAGGATGGAAGAATTTTTGCACAGAAAGGGCTGTCAAGCCTTGGAAGAGGCTGCCCAGGGAAGTGGTGGAGTCACCATCCCTGGAGGGATTTAAAAGCCGGGCAGACGTGGTGCTGAGGGACATGGGTCAGTGGTGGCTTTGGCAGTGTTGGGTTGATGGTTGGACATGAAGATCTGAAAGGTCCCTTCCAACCTGGACAATTCTATGAGTCTATGACGCGGCATCAGGCTGGGGATGTCCCTGTTCTGCCAGGCGTGACTCCCTAACTGTGGCTTTACGTCTGAAATGTTGCAGGTGATAAAATATGTTTGCTTAAAATATTGAATTATTTTAAACATAGATAAACAACCAGGAGGCTGTCACTCCCCTGCGCAGAACAGGTCCCTCACCATCGCACCAGTCCTTACAGGCTTGGATTGGTGCCTCCTGGCCAGGAGCACAGCTGGACCAGGAGCACATCTGGACTGGGCCCCAGCGTCCCAGGAGGAATGCATCCGTGGGACTTGTCCAGCAGGGCCATCCCCGCTCCCCAGTTGAGCATCGGGGGATTCTGGCAGGAGGGGAAGGCAATTTCCCCGCACCGGCTGCTAAAACAGCAAAATATGGAACCCATTCGGGCGGTTCAACATGTTTCAACACAGAACAATATTCACTGCTAATTAATCAGTCTGGCAAACGAACCCAAACAGTGAGGATCTCTTCCAGCACGCTCTCACTGAGTCTCTGCCTTACCGGCAAAACACAAGGAAACTTCCTGCGTCTGCACAGCTGCAAAATGAGAAATAACCTTATAATTATTATTTATAGGCAAGAGGGCTCTGCTGTCAACAGAGCGGACATCACCTTTGATACGAGAAAGGAAGAAACAATGACATCGAGCCGTTAAGAACGTACTAATTCTGAATTTAAGAATATATGTTAGGGGTTTAAACAGCAGCAGCATTTTACTTCTTAACCCTTCCTGTGAGACATCTGCTATTTCAAATTCCTGCTGTAGCACCAAAGCAGAGAGATTCAGCTCTGCTGCAATGTATTTTCTCTCCTTTCCCAAGCACAAAGCGTAGCTCTTCCGTTAACAGCTCTGACACACCTGAGTTACGCAAATTAATGGAATTTATTTCACAAATATATTGTGCATAACTGAGCCTTAGCGAGATGATGGATCAATTGCTTTTCTCTACTGATCGCTGTCTACAGAGACCACACCGAACTCTTAAAATTAGCAGCCAATGGGAGAATTATGCAGGAACTGTCTCGGCAATTTCTTGTTTGAAAACAAGCCAAGTAAGCCGGGAGCGGCTGGCCCCTGCCTTCCAGCAACAACCAGTTACTGAATCATCTATTTACAATCTTCCATAATCACCCATGGTCTTTTCTTTCTTTAAAAGTAATTTTAAAGAGGATGAAATGCACTTCGTCATCAAGGTTCAGATCAAGCAAGAGATTTTCAGCTGAATGGAATGAAACCTTTACTTTAGAAAATGGCTTACGTCTCCTCAGGAAGATGCATTAAAAAAAAAAAAGAAAAACTAAATACTTAATTATTTATGTGCTACTGACCTGGTATCAGCTGAGGTGCCAACACCACTGTGGGAAGAGGCCTGGAGGCAGCAGCCGGCCTGGCTATAGCCATTGCCACTTGGTTGGTCATTAACAGAGGCTTCTCATTTCCCTGGAAGAGCCTGGATTCCTCGGGATGTATCCACGCCGAATCCAGAGCAAATGCATTATTCAGGTATATCTGTCCAACATCGGTAAATAAAAGAATGCTAAGGTTCAAGATCAAAAATTCAGAAATCAAAGTGAGAATAAAGTATCTTTAACTCAGTATTACAGTGCAGGCAGTATCTCAAGTTGAGGATGAACTTGCAAAAATAGGTTGATTTCTGCTCCATGGGTGCTGCTGGCCGAGTTCAGCTGATCGTTTAAAAACCAATGGGCTTTTAACGGGACCAACCAGCCAATGCAGCCTCACAGAAGGCAGAGAAGAGCTGAAGGAAGCTGTGTCCCAGCCCCAGCCAGCCCGGAGCGAGCCCACCCGCACCTCGGGGTCTGCAGCCACCTCCCGAGCTGGAGAGACAGGGATGAGGGAGGGAAGAGGGATAAAGTCACAAAGCCATGATTTAATTATTTGGGCCGGTAACTGTAGAGAGGTGGGTAACTGCGGGCAGGGTGAGGGCACAGGACCCCGAGTGACACCCTGGCACGGGGAGGTGGCAGCGCTCACTGCTTCCCTTTTGGGGAAAAACAGCAGAAGTACCAAGAAGAAAGGGAGAGTAGAAAACACCCCATAATCACATCCCATAGTAAAGTTAAAACATTGTACTCAACATAGTAAAGATTAATATTGAAAAATATTTTAGTCTTTTTAAAACTCCAGAGGAGTGCAGACGAGCAACTGCTGACGGAGCCTCCCCCGTTCCCTGTCCCTTACAACATTCCTCCCCCGAGGGGCTTCCCCTGACCTTTCGTGCGCCCCTTCACCATTCATAAAACCCATAACATTTTTCAGCTTTATATACTGTAGCCTTTAAAACACTTCAACATACAAAGATCAGACTTACTTTGCAGCTCGGTAGCCTTTTATCGATCCAGTTTTTCCCAGCATGAGGCGGAACAGTAGATGTGTACACAGGTGGAAAAACAGGAACAAATTCCACGCTCGAAGAAGGTGAAAATCCTATGACCGGAGAATGAGCTCCAAATATCCACTGAGGGGAAAAGAAAAACTGACAAGTTAACAAAAGGATTTTATCCTGAGTAAAGCAACGCTTTTCATTATTTCCTAATTACACAGAAGAGGAGTACAGAAAATTTCAAACATGTCTCTTCAGTCCAACCACCACCTGCGGTTCTTTAGGCGATACGCGGCGAGTGACACATGGCACCAGCGTTATAAACTGCTTTAGGAAGCCACAAATCAGTAGCCTGGCAGCAAAACCACAGCACTTGGCTAATGGCTGCTAGTCACCAGGAAAGCTCGGTTTTCCTCTGCTCAAAGAGAATCTCACACGCAAAATAAAAACATCATAGAAAGCATTTTTAAAATTCATCTCGAGGCAGACGAGAACCAAAGGAAATGTCAGAAGCATATTTCCTCTTGACTTAAATTCGTTTGGCAAATGGGTTCCCACAGTAAAACCACCTCTGCAGTTTATTTAAGTGGTCTCACACTGGGGAATAATTGATGTTACTGTTTCATTAGACCCAGCACTACCTATTTTCTCCCTCCCACTCACTCTGCTCCCAAACCACAAGAGACGCTCGTGCTCGAAAAGGCTGGAAATCTTCACATGAAATTGAGTGGATACTACAGTGATCAAATCTCCGTTTCATTTTTACTTCTCTCTTGTAAAAAATATAAAGACAAGGCAAAACTACAAGTGGAGCTTCTGACATTTCCACTGTAACAGGACAAAGTTGGAACTAGATGATCTTTAAGGTTCCTTCCAGCCTAAATCATTCTATGATTCTAGCAGCCTTACGACAGCAATGAATAATTGAAATATTCATCAGGCAACGCAAGGAGTAGACAGATTGGTTCAACTGACATGACTCAAAACTTCAGTCTTTATGAATTTAAAAAAAAAAAAACCCACCCCAAAACACTTGACGCTAAATACGACAGGTTTTCTCCCTTTCTGGTGCCTGTCTGCAGAACACGCACCCGCAGCCGCCCTTCTCCGGCTGATGGAGACGAGCCCAGCCGGAGAGACCGGCAGCCCCCCTCCAGCCCCCGCTCCCTTCCCCGGGAACCCCCCTCCAGCCCCGTTTCCAGCCCCCCTCCCCCGGGACGCCCCCTCGACAGTC
>JAOXNO010000002.1:39087617-39108344 GCA_028565335.1 Limnodromus scolopaceus
GGGGGGGGGGCGGGGGGGGGGGGGTGCGGTGGGGCCGCCCCGGGTGGGGGGTACAGCCGGGAGCCGGCCCCCCCCGAGCCGGAGCAGCGCTGCGCTTGCTGAGGTCCTCACAGAGAGGGGGAAATGGGTTTTTAGCATCATATCGCATATTAAGGTTTTTTAGCAGCGCCCGGCGTCGCAGAGCTCCCTCTGCCCGGGGGGGGACACACGACGCATCCCCACTGCCTCCGGACCGCTCACGGCTCCCACGGGGGGGGGGGAGGCCCCGGAGGACCGGGCGTGCGGGAGCTGCGGGGCGATGGCCGGGCTGGGCACGGCGCCGCTGCCGCCCCCGGGCCCGGGCCGCCCGGAGAGAGCTGCTCCCGGGGAACCGCAGCGTCAGGCCCGAGCGCCCGCCGTGCGTCCGGCTGTGGGCGGCACGGGATTCATTGCTCCTTCAGTAGCGCTACTCGTCAGTAAGGTCTCTGCTACTGCCTGGGAAAACTGCACATTCAAAAGACTCTAAATGCCTGAATTGGTAAAAATACTTACTTTATAGCCAGCTCTGGGATGCGGGTCTCAAGGTCTCAGCCCTATTCTATGAAATCTGTTTATATTTCAACACCCATGTTTCCTTCTTTTTTCCTGAGTCCCCTTCCTGGGTGGGGAGGGCTCATCAGGTGATAGAATACTTGCCTGAACAACAATAAATTGTCCTGGGTTCTTCAAACAGTGACAATCCCATGGACATCCCCTCAAATGAGGCCTTTGTCCTGCCTTCAGTAGAAGTAACGCGAATTTGCTCGCATCCATAAGGAGACGAGCCCATTACTGTTGCTGCTGCTGGAGAAGGGCGTTTTGAGAAGCAGGTGCCCAGCGTGGCACTGGGATGTCTGCAAGTTCTACTGCAGAGAAGGTGGGAAGAGTCCCCGGACACCACCACCAGCCCTACCACGCACCCACTGCTTCTGCCACGCTGTGGAAGAAGCCACTGGTAGCTCCTCGTTAAAAATTAAGCCTTTGACACTTGGTCACAGGTGACCTCTAGCAGTTAAGAGTGAGTCACCACACTCCATTTAGCGCTATGAGGAAGAACAAGCACCAATTCTGCAAAAGCCCGAGAGCATCTCCCTTCCCTGGCCCAGGTCAGGCTGTCCCCAGGGCAAGCAACCTGTTGGCTGGCAGCTTGTGGGCTTATTCCTCTCCCCTTTTCCTCCATCCTTCCCACGGCCCCGAGGAGAGAGGAGCTGAGCAGCCCTCTTCCAGCTGCTGACGGCGTCACAGCAAAAAAAGGGATGACCAACAGGGAAACGGGCTGAGCCTGAGCTCACAGAACATATGAACTCTTCAACTTTAAGGTTTAAAATCATTGCTTACATTTCCCTGCCAAACCACCAGCTCTCCATCACTTCTTAAAACTGCACAGAAGACAGACAAAAGCCTTAGAAATTAATCTTTTCTCCTCAGCCTCTCTAACGCTACATGGTGTGCAGAAGAACTGGACCTCCCGTGGCAGTGGATAACCTTAGTAAAGGTGTAATTCCCAAGAAGTTTTGAAATCAAGTTATTATGACCTGTGGATAAACACGAGAGCAGGGAAATACACTGCCTGCAATTATCCTCGGAGGGATACTGGGAAATACAGGTTTGAGTAATCTACAAAGTGACAGAAATCAGATAAAGAGAAGCTCACTTCTGAATGTTTCAGTGCTGGGCTATTTGTTAAACTCAAAAATCACTTCCTGGTAATTGTAAGTAAACAGAGGAACAGAAACATAATGACAGCAACAAGAAAAGCAACAAAAAAAAGGTTGTTTGCTGTGAAATGCAGTGGCCCTTGACTAGAAGAAAGATTATTTCTTAGCAGACTTTATTCCCTGCGTTGGAACCATGACTAACATCAGCCCACTGAAGTGGCCAAAGGCCAGCCCAGACCCACCAGCCGTGTAAAGCACAAATCAGTGTTGTTACTTAGACCACCAAAACCACCGATTAATAGATCAAAATCATTATAATTTCTTACCAGTGGGCAGTCTTACTTAGCACCTCCCGAATATTAGATGGGAAAATCTATAAATGTAACGTGGTGGCAAAAAGTCCCAGCTCACGGGGGTCAGAGGAGAGTTTCTCATCTGCCAGACGCTGCAGCAGGATGAAGGATGCGCTCACGAGCATCAGCTGCTTTTTTGCTTAGGCTTCTTTTTTCTACACTTTAAAAATAGTAGTAAAACTATTGTTGCCTTCCTGCCTGGAGCTGGGGGGGCGTCTGGGTGTTTCCCGGGCTGGGTGTGTGGGCAGGGTGGTGACAAGCCCAAAGGCAAGAGGCTCGGTGTGGTCCAAGCTCAGCGCTCCCACACTGCAGCCCAGCCAGCAAGGGGTGACGGCGGGAGCAAGGGGTGACAGCAGGGCTGGGGGGTGACATGAGGGGTGACCGTGGGAGCGAGGGCTGATGGCAGAGTGAGGGCTGACAGCAAGAGACAGGGATAATGGCAGGAGTGAGGGGTGATGGCAGTGAGAGGTGACAGCAGAACTTGAAATGACAGCGGGAGCGAGGACAACAACCCCACCGGAGCCAGGCGATGCTAGCTGCTGGAGCTCTGCTTTTCCTGGCCAGCCCAGCGAGTGGCAGTGATGCCGAGGCCAGTGCTGGAGCGGAGATGAAGCCCAGGTGGCAGCGAGCACTCGGGCGATGGCCATGGCCGGGCAGGAGCCCCGGCAGCGGGGCCTGGGGCAGGGCACAGACCGCCAGTGGGGTGATGGTGATGTCTGGGCGCCCGCTGCCTCTGGAGCCACACTTTGCAAAAGGGAAAAGGGTCAGAGAAAGTTTCCACGTTCTGGACTCACTCAGGATCTGCATCGTGTTCATTTTCAGAGCAGAAGGTGGCCTCCCCTGGAGAATGAAGTGGCCATCTCTAATGCTCCTTACCACCAGCTGCTGCCTCCCACTCCAGAAGTCCCTTTGTTCTGAACACGCATCTGCCTCCTGCCCAGCCCTCACCGCAGTTTCCGTAAGGGCAAGGGATGTCTGTGCATTCCAGTGAGAGGTTCCCCAGGTCTGAGAAGTTCCCTCATGGAGCTTACTCCCATGGCAATCCTGCTCTTCCTCTGCTGACAAGCTTGTTGCACACTCCTGTGAGTGAAAGGGGGCGTTTATGGTCACGTTAAAACCTGATGTGCTTGAAATGGTGTATATCGCCAAGAGGATGGCACAGTAACCCCCTTGTCATCTCAGCAACAGTCCCTTCCAGCCACAGCATTGACTGACTCAAGGGCTCTCTCCCCAGTGCTCCGTGATGGGTGAAACGCATGACAGTGATGCTGGTGGGCTGGAGATGCTGCTGGTGGGCTGGAGATGCTGGTGGTCCACTGGGGCTAATGAACAGAAAGGAGACAGGGGGAGCAGAGGCATGGTAATAACCTATAAATATGCAGGAGGGCTGCTGGCAAGAAGGGATTAATCTGTTTTTCATGCTCCTCATGGACAGAACAAGAAGCAGCAGTCCAAAACTGTAGCCAGAAAAATCTAGTTTGGACCTTAGAAGGGTTTTCTAAGGGTGAGGAAGGGACACAGAAGGGCCATGGTCTCCTCCAGCGTGGGTCAGGGAAGGGATGAGGGCTCATCCCACAGTACATCCCGTACCAGCCCCAGGGGTACAACCCAACCGGAAAAATCTCACATTGCCAGCAAAGGGGGAGGGAGTATTTTTCACTTTTCATGACAAAAGGAGGGGTTAATAGGAAAGAAAAGTGTTTGGGATATAACTTTTCTCAATTCTTGCAACTTTAAGTTGGAAGCGCTTTGGGGGGAAAAAAAGGCAGCTGGAAGAGTTAATCATTCTCACATCTAGTGCACACATTAGCCCTCCAATGCCACAGCGTACTTTAGGTGGCCAAAAAAACATTTGAGCACTGGAATGAAAAGTTTAAAGCCACCACCTTCATTTTTAAGTCTGAAAAGTGGGTTTAAACAGTCAAAAAGGGATCCCTTTCATTAATATCTAAATTACAGGCTTTCCTTACAGAGGACACTATGAACCACTTGTCTTCATGCTGAGGTTGCCCTGTTTTGAGGCAATATTAGGTAATGACCAAACTTTCTGGTGGCAATGCATCGAACTATTTTACAGGCTAGGGGCTGTAACTCCCTGCTGTAGCACAGTAGCCATCCGTAGGGATGAGTTTAATTTGGTATGGTAAACACGAAGAGAAGAGTAACCTGTTCCATGACCCAGAAGAACCCCCTGTACGCAGGCACATCTGTAGCCGTGTATATTTGAACAGACTGAAGTCTCCCGTAATTGATAGCACTGACCAGAGTCTCGGCAGAATTACATGCTTCAGCAAATTCCTGATAAATAAATCCCTCCCTGTTTCCGTGTATCTACGCCCTGGGTCCCGGGGAGCGAGGCTTGCAGCCCTCTCTGCCAGGTTAAACTGCTCCTTTCACACCGTGCGGAGGGGCTGGAGCCAGAAAAGGGGATCTCCTCTGCCATCTTTCGGCACCTGGTGCTGCGCGAGAAAGCAAGCCTGAACACAAGCACATTTTTATTATTATTTTTTTAGGTGCTAACCCGCCCGATTGGCTGTGTCAGGGCAGCACAGAGCCGGGAACCCCGTCCGAGCCGCTCTCGCTCCTTCCCAAGCAGAGCTGTCAAAATCGCCGGCCAGGCAAGCGAGCTGGTTATTCTGCTGAGCTCTCTCATAACAACGTGCACTAATGGTCTGTCCCTCGGGTTAATCCTGTTCCTCTGCATTAGTCATTTCTTTCCGACAGCGGGTAAATAGCAGGTATTTCAGAAATGTATCAAATAACCCCCCTATGCACCCAATTGTACGACACCACGCTACGAAGGGAAATGAGCTCCAGTCCGGCTAGCGACCAGTTTATAGCCTGTAGCACGAGGATTGATTGTTCCTACGGCTTTTATTCTACCCAGCAGGATCCCAGATGCTATTTTTCTTCTCCTGTGCAGCTCATCCGAAGCTCTGACAAACCCCCCTTTTTGGAAAGGGTGGCTACCTCTACACCCAGGCAGAGGGATTAAACCCCAATGCCCAAATCAGGCAACCCCATTAAGAGAAATCAAAGAAATAGGAGCCAAACGAATAGTAGCTTCAGTGCCATAAAAATCACTGCAGGGAAACAAGCACAATACGTAACTTCAGCCTTCCTCGGAGCCCTTTTTCAGCCTCTGGGGATGATGAGAATTGCCTGGAGACACTCAGCTCCCTGGGAGGCCACCCCAGCTCTGGCAGGAGGTGACCCATGGCAAACCACATCAGACACTGCCAGGCACCCAGGAGACACAGACAGCCTGAAGTGCAGCAGGAGACGGGCAAGGAGAACGAAAAATCAAACAGCAGAGAAAAGTGGTTAAACAAGTGGAGACACTTGAGGAAAGTACAACGAGATATCTGAATTTCTTTGGGTTGAAGCCCCGGAGTAAGAGGTTATAGATATTGAAATGAGCCAGTGGGAGAACAAGCGGTGGATGAGCAACCAGCAGGATTTAGCCACGGCCTGGAGACCTGATAGAGCAGCTGAGGCTTTGCAGATGGTCCCATCATAGCCAGGACTGTCCTGCAGGTCAGCACAGCCCTCCACCAGCCAGGGAGTGGGGCTGGTCACAGCTCACAGAAAGGAGACTCACCTCTGGGTGGGGAAACAGCTGGAGCATCATCCTCCATCCCCAGGAGATACCAACACCTTCTGCTGGTGGGAATGAACCAAGTCCTCCTAATGCTGCTGAGGATTTCTGGAGCTGCTCTGCTGTTGACACTTTTCCATTTCTGAGTTAGCTGTTTGTTCCGTTTTCACTCTGTCTCCAAATTCAACGGCCTTCAGGTTTCTTGGTGGTCCCACCAGGAGATTCGGGTTAATCTCCTTGCTGGAGTAACCCAATGGCAGTTTGAGCAGCTGTCAAAGCATGTGAGTGCACAAAGATGATTATTTAGCAAGTTAAGCTGTAAAATATGAATTTCCTTTCCATTATACTTCAATCAGTTTTTTTTTCTGATTTCTTAAGCAATATTCTTAATTTTATTTATACAAAGATGGAGTTATTGAAAACAAAATTTCAAATTCTGGTTATTTAGGAAGAGAAAACAAACAAGAGACCACTGCCCTTCAGTTGCATGGTCAACTGAAAGCAGGGCATGGAGGGGATTGACAAGTCTCTTCTACCAGGACTGCTGGGACAGCTAAACCCCTTTGCTGAAATCCTAGTTTATTCTAATCATCCTGGATGCAGAAGTCAAACATGCCTTTTTTCTTTCAAACAGAACAACTAATGCATAGTCCTGAGTAAAGCTCTGCAGGGTTTTGCATATAGGAAGATCAATTCAGGCAGCTAAGAAAAGAAACAGAAAGGCGTTCAGACCACGAGAAATATGAAAAATGGCATATTTTGTATGCTCACGCAAAAGACTAAGTAGTTGGAAACATTTCCCTTTTGAATTGAAGAGTGAAGAGCACAGTCATTTGATGCAAGATTTGCTTTTTAACTAGTCAGATGGAACACATCTCTGTTTGGTCTAATTTTAACCTTCTTTGGTAGCCATTCCTGGTTCCACCCCACAGTGGCAGGAGGATAAAAACCCTGCAGGATAAAGATCTCTACCTCTGGCCACGCTTTGTCCCAGAGCACTCGTGAGAACTTTCACAGATTGGGACCTTCCTTTAAAAGGCTCCCAAAGTTTCCATGCGAGTTTGGGACCAAGTAATCTATAGATGCTTCCACTGGGTCCAGAGGCTTTCCACAGGAGATATTCCTGGTTGGCATTGCTGACTATTCCCTCCCTCCTGTCTCTCAGAGCCTACAGATTGTCTGGAAGGAATCTGCAGATCTCAGAGGAGACACATTGTGGAAAAGCAGCCTTCTCAGAGTCAGATTTGCACCTTCTTCATCCTCCAAAATACTGAGGCACATGCTTAGCGTTGAGGGCTTGAAACGAAGATGTTGGACTGCAGCAGGTACACCCCAGAAGAGAAGACGTTGGATCTCAGCTTGTACGCCCCAGAAGAGAATCAGTAGGAGTCTCTTATTTTTAACTTTGCAGAATATGGACGCTTTCCCAACTTACATTCTTCAGGCATCACTGAAAGCCTGGAGATCTGGCCCTCTGCATCACCACGTGTCTCACACGTTTCGGGTACCTCAGGTACCTAGGAAGAAATTTTTAGTATTCCAGGTCTCAGTGAAGTCAGATCAATGAATTCACTCTCAATAACTTCCTTAGAAATTAACCATTTCCCGAATTTCAGCAAAATACCTATGCGATAAGCTCAAAACATCTCACTAGTCAAAAAGCTGTGGATTCCAAAACAACAAACAACAGATGGTGCCATCTCACATCTACCTACTGCTCTAAAGAGATACTTGATGGTTAGTCAGATGAACTCCCTTGTGGAAAGACTGGAAAAACAGTAGGGTTCATAGCATAAAGATACACATTTTTTTGGTGCCCACTAGTAGTTAGTTTATTAATAAAAGGTGAAGAGCAGTCATCAAATCCACACGCTCCGTAGCACTGACAGGGCTGGCAGAAGATACCACGGTCCAGCAAAACACTCTGTCACATACTCAGCAACTTTTTATTTACTCTCAAAAAGAAGTTGCATTTCATCCTGGAGGGATAAAAAATTGTTCTCCTCTCACTGCCATAGACCACTCAGCATTTTAACACTATGGTTTGCGTGGAAGTGGGAAGAAGGGTCTTTGTATCAGTTCTTACAGCCCTAAAACATTTGTTACTGCTTAATCTCCAGTTTAGAAAAGCTCAGTTTTCCAGAGAAGGCTGCATTAACTGATGGGACATCAGAGAGCAGAGCAGCCCCACCACTTATCTGATAGTCACAAGTCCTTCCTGAGACCTGCTTTATTGGAACACGGTGGTTGACCTTAGCAGTAAGAGGAACAACAGGAGCAGCTCTGAAACACCAGTAACATTGGAGAACAACAAAAAGCGTGGCCAGCTTTGCAGTGGGCTGGAAACAGTCATTCATCACAGCGTGTCTTGGAGAAAGTCTTCAAAACTGCCCACAGGATGCAATTTTCTGTCTCAGAGCTGCTGTTTCCAGCACCCACGGCGACTGCTGGTCACAGAATCACAGGGGGGTGGAGGGGACCTCTGGAGATCATCTAGTCCAACCCCCCTGCCAAAGCAGGTCCACCCAGAGCAGGTTGCTCAAGTCCATGGAAGGGTGGTCACATCTTCCATCAGACACAGGAACGTTCTGGGTGCCGAGTGGGAGGGTTGGCGAGGTGCTGCGCCCACCCACCACCCCACTGCTGCAGACAACAGGCACCAAAACCCTCGGGGAGGAGACAGCAATGTTTCCTGCCAAGGACAGACTTTTCCTGAGGCACCTAATTACCATCAGCCCACACGCTATTTTCACGAAGGGCTGGTTGCAAAGGCAGCGTCAGGAGACAGTTGGTTACGCTGAGCTCGGGTTATTTAAAATTCACGAGGGGAGGGAGGGCGAGTTGTGGGCACTTTGGTCTCCGCAGAAGGTGGAAAATCGTTTCTACCTCTGCTTTGTGCACATTATTGCAAGGTACAAATACATGCTTTTAGCTTCTTAATTAGGTGCTTTACCTCCCCATTTTAACACCGTTATGTCAAAGCTCATTGCAAGTTTAAAACTTCGCTTTATCAGCTGAGCAATTTCATTTTTATGAGCTTCATCCACATTGTAGTAACTTTAATACACTTTCGTTACCTAATTATTTCCCTTCCCAGATTATTGCTCTTAAATAACATCACTATTATTCTGGAGTCAGTGGTGGAGACAACATAGCAGATCACATACTTATCTCCAAAACCATTAAGGAGAGAAAGTCCAAAGGGCAAGACTGGGAAAGGCTGTGGGAAGTGGTGGAGTAGTTCTGTTGTTTCTTCTGTACTGGTTTTCCAGGTGTTTTTTTTAACAGGCAAATTACCACAAAAAAGAAATTAATTACTTGTACACTTTTGCTTGCAGTTTCTTGTGGTGCATCATCCCAGTACACGACACTGACTTGAGCAGCAAATACAAAACGTTATTCCCATCACTCAAGATCAGGCTGTAGAAGATCATCCCGTACCCCAGCATCACAGTATCTCTCTGGGCCCCTGCCAGGCAGCCTCCCCTCTCCTTCCCACACTCAGAGGTTTGCTCAGGGTGGTTTTAACTTTGGTTTTCAGGTTTGTTTTTCCCCCTGTGAGATGTTTAGGCTGATTCCACTGATTTCAAAATCTTAAAATTCATTTTTCGCTTGGTTTTTTGCTGTTGTTTTTCATCTAGCCTTCGGAATTCATCTTCCCTCTTTATTTTCCTGACACTTTGGTCAATAAAAAAACCCACAAAAACCCAAACAAAAAAAACCCCACCAACCTTCAAGGACTGATTTTATCTCTGTCCACAGTCGGTAAATGCCTGCTCTCTTCACTCCAGAGATCTCCAAGATGCACATTTCTGTCTTTGGGTTGAGCATTACCAGCATCATAACTTATTTATGTTTTGCTCAGCTGAAGAGGACAACACCTCTGGTGTTAAAAGGAAATACCGGAGGGCAGAAGTGAGCATTATTTTCTCTCTTGGCTTCTTCCCTTCATTACAGCCAGAGACCCCCTCTGATCCCCGCCGTGCTCTGGGGAAGGAGGGCTCCACAAAGACCCCACGCTCCTGCTGCCGGGACAGATGCACTTGCTCTTTTAAGTCGATATTCCCAACTGATGCTTCTTCACAATATGTCATTCACGTCACAGGCTCGATTTGTGTTTTGTTTGCTGCTTGAAGAAATCATTTTGTTGAATAATAATCTTCCTTGTGCCAGAACTTCTATTTTTTCAGAAAAATCTGTGGAGCGGCTCATCTCTTAATGAGTTTTCCTACAGGCTACGAGCTGACATCAAGAACCTTCTTCACTTGGCTTCTTTTGCAGAAGGGTTCATTGCAGATGCCAAAAGTCAGCTGTCAGGGGCAGAGAGAAGCAAAACCGCTCCGGAGACGTGGAGCGTTGCAAGAGGATCTGAACGTGACTGTGTTTGAGGACACCCCCGGGGACATCTCCTAAGCAAGACCCAGCCCCAGGTCAGGAAGATGTCACAATAAAACAGCTTCTGCCACTCACGAGGTGAGCTCACGGTGGCTGAATTTCAGCCGTGCGAAAGCACAAAGATCATGTATTGTTTAACCTGACCTTGCAAGACAAAAATGACCAAGCGACACGGTGCTTTGGGCTGGTGACAGGCACCAGAAGAACTTGAATCCTTCTCATACACCCTTGGAGCCCCATAAACACCCACTGTACTTATCGTAATACCAGTGGTACCTCCTGCAAGAGGATTTCTCCTCCTCTCCATTCATTTTTCTTTATCTGTTTTAATATGTTCAGGAAAAAAAGGACACCTTATACCACCCTAAAAATAACACCATAGGTTCTCCTCTCAAACCCTTACACCAACAATGATTTTGCACAAGTTATGGTTACAAGTGAATACTTTGGTTTTGTTTATTAATGCAATTAGACAAGATACTTGCCTGTTTCATCTGCCATAAAATCATCTACACTTTTTTCCCCTGTCATTGATAGACCTGATCAGAGTCCTTAAAAAAAGAGAAAACAACCAGAAACCTGCTGTGACATCCTTTCTCCCACCCTTGGAGCATGTGTACTTTTGTTTCGGAAGCCTTGGTAGCAGTATCGCAGAAGTCTATTGTTTTGCTTCTGAACACTTACTTCTGCTGTGCCAGATGTACCTTGTAAATTATAAATATGCACCCAGCTTACCTAAATATAAATAAATAAATAAATAAATGTTGGTCCGAAGTATTTCTGGCTAGTCATTATCATTAAACCAGTCATTACTGCATTCAAATCACTTCCTTTCATTCAAATAATAACATTCCTTGTTATTTCATCCATCCGTAATGGCACTTTCCTAACTTTATTTTTATAAGATTAGCCCTTAGAAAACATTCAAATACATTTTAAAGGAATACATACTAAATGTAAATTTTTTGATGTACAAATGGATATGAACTTAAATTTTTATAAGAAGATGGGAAGATGGAAAGAGAGACAGGGACAGAGAGGAGAATTTCTAAGCAGCTTTAAAAAATCAGTTAATGCCAGTTTTTGGAAGGAATACACATCTAGCCATCTTGGTATTGCTCATTAAAAAAAAATAAATAAATAAATCACTATTAGTGCTCAGTAAATACTTGCGATCAAGCTTGTAAGGCAGTTTAATTCTCCAGACACCTTGAGGATTGCCAATTTAAGATGAGTAAAACATCTTACATTACAAATAACCCCAAAAAAAAGAAGGTGGTGTCTGGCCCAACATCAGACTTGTGCCTTTCTTCTAACGTGAGGGGAGCTGCAGGTGAGGAAAACGGTCTGCTTGGGGCTTGGGCTTTAAGGGAGAGTAATAATGACTGAAGTCCTCTCTTCTTATTAGAAAATTCCTCCACACTGTTTAATTTAAAAATAGCCCAAGCAACTGCTGGTAGTGCTATTCTACTAGGGAGGGAAAAAACCTCTAAGTTTCTTTTTTGGATATTTTT
The DNA here is from genome assembly GCA_028565335.1 of Limnodromus scolopaceus. NCBI lineage: Eukaryota > Metazoa > Chordata > Aves > Charadriiformes > Scolopacidae > Limnodromus > Limnodromus scolopaceus. The sequence goes on from JAOXNO010000002.1 coordinate 39,099,154, forward strand.
GAGTTGACGAAAATTGAAAGAAAAAGAAGTACTTTAATGAAAGCAAAGCTCAACCGACAAGCAAGCTCCTGAAGGGAAAAAGTAATCAATTCGAGAGGGTCCTGCTGGTAGATGGCAATTACATCTTCCACGGTATTTCTTCTTGATAATTGAGTTCTCTGTGTCTCTTCTTGTGACCCCAATAAAAGTGGGGAGGAAGGTCCCTGAGCCCCTCACAGTCTTTATGTGTTTCTTTGGGGTTTGGTTGTTGGGCTTTGGGTTTTTTTAAGTCCTTTTCGAGTTCTTCATGGGGTCTTTCAGAGAAAACTATACAACCCTGTTAGACCACGCTGGGACAGAGGGAGACTTGGTGGAAAGAGCTGAACTGAATTCCCCAGTAACTTTCTAAAGAAAAAAATCCCAAGTACAAATATTTCTAAGGAATACAGCCAACCTTTTTAGTAATACAGTTAGACAATGAGAATTCAATGTCATTCCTAAAGAGTTATTTATCTACTTAGATAATTACATGATTAACTTTGTTGCCTGCCCTCTCCTAAGATCTCCCATTAAAAATCCTTCCATGGATTTTTAAATCTGGCTAAAGCCAGCAGAACTCCAGAAGTTTCTCGGCAGGTGGGGAAAGTATAATATTTCCATTGTGGAAGGCTGCCAGTGAAGCCTTTCCAGTGAAGGCTGCCACTTGCCATAGGTAGAGGTTTTCTCGGGGCTAAATGAAGCAGCTCTTTCACTAAAAAATTAAAATAAATAAATGGAATTACTGCCTCCCCCTCAGCCACGAGCATACCCCTCAAGCTGCACCCAAAGTGAGTCAGCATCACCGGGGAGCCAGAGTCCTCCCCGCCAGGGGCTGGACCAGAGATTGCCCGCTGACCACTGGCCCCACCGCCCAGGTCAGCAGGCAGCCTCCTGGAGGTCCCCAGTGCAGGGACCAGCGGTGGCACCTCTCTCCATCCATGGGGGACGCAGCACAGGTGTGTCTGTCCCACATCACCAAGTGATGCCTCTTTGGTGTGGGACCAGTCCCTGCCCATCTGAGCAGTCGGAACTGAGGGGTAGATATTTCATATCACAGCACTTCAAACAAACATCTCAGTTACCCGTATCTCTTAAATATTTCTCAAAATGTCAGTGCTATTTTTACACTCCTCTGCAATCCCTCTGAATTTTGCTGTTTCTCTCTTATGTCGCTTTCTTATTTTACTTTGAGTCTGCCAATTATTTTTCCTTTGGTACGGGGAGGAAAGCTGTCCCTCTCTGTGATCCTGTGGGTGTTTCTGACTCTCCTCTTATCTTGAACCCCAGTAGCCCAGTCTGCAACACAGCTCTCACTGCACCCCCGAGGCCTTATTTTCTTTTCAGTTCCCCTTATTCCACATTATACGCCTTAGAAAAAAAGACAGAAAGTCTTGTATTTATCATTTTGGACAAATAAATGATCAAAGTCTTTTAACTGGCCTTTTTTTCATTCTTGAAGAGTTTTACAGGCACCCAAACATTTAACCACAGCTGTGTTTGGTTCCTCAAATCCCCGCTGAGATTTTAATGGTGAAGGGCAGTTTTTTCAGCTCCCTGGTCCATCGTGAAGCCCAGGCCCCTGGGCAGGACCAGGAGATCGGGTGAGATGCTGCACTGCTGGGAGATGCAGGGCTTTATGCAAGAGCTGAGTGTGAGGAGAAATGATGAGAACTGGGAGCAAAACCCCCCCCACACACCAAACAGCAACAAAATCCCCACCGACCCCGTGGCAGGGAAATGCAGCATTTCACACAGCCCTGCTTAAAACCAGTAACATCAATGCCTTATCAAACTCTCCACTTTGTTCAGTTTCTGTAGCAAAAAACCTGCCAGAAGCACAGAACACTTCATGCTTTCATCTTCCAGAAATAATTTGACAGTACTTAAGGATTTGATCGCTCTGATTACATTATTATTGTTTGTTGAATACCAATAATAGCAGGCTTAAAAAAAATATAAAATACTCTCTCTTCACTCCCTGCTTTGTAGCAGTGATCTGGGCTGCGAGGGGACGTCGTGGGGGAGACCTGGGACTTCCCAAAGCCAGTGTTGGCAAGTGCCAGTCCCCAGGAGGGAGCCGAGCAGGATTTCCCACGAGGCCAAGCAAATCTGTCAAGATGTGGGGTTTTTTTTATCATCTAGTAGAAGTTTTCCAAGCCATTAATTTTAAAGAAATTGGCTGTTTCCTACAGGGAAAAAAAAAAAAGTGATGTGCCTGATTAATCTCCAGATCCCTCATATCAGGGCCCTGTCATTAGGCAGCTTTCTTTCCAATGCACCACTTACTCCAGCAATCAGAGGAAATTGCCAAGCCGTGGTGTGGTTCAGGCAGAGCACAGCTCCCCGGCTGCGGGGCTAATGCCCAAACGAAGGGTGCTGATGAGTGCGACCGCGCTGGGAGTATTGGCAGCAATGTTTATGGAGCCCCACGGATGGGCTGCTCCTTCTGGGGGCTCTGGGTCCAGGGCTGGGAAACCCTCTTGGCCTTCTCTTTTTTTAGTGAGGCTTTTAAGTACGTTTCTCAAACACCAAAATAGGCTGCGACCAAGCCCAGACTTTGAGATACATTAAAGAGAGTTTAAAGGGAAAGAAGGAGTTTATGACTTGACCTAGTGTGAGAATAAGTAAGAAAGAGGGAGAGCACATGCACTGCCTCTGTGATAACACACAAACTTCTCCAGGAGCTTGATGTTCCTCCTAAATACAAGTGAACCTCTGTCTTTGAATGAACACGTGTCCTCCCTCTCTTCCCAAACTCTCTACCCATCCTCTGTGTTGTAACTTCATCAGCAGTAACACAGGGGAGGGCATCCCCTCGCCAGCTGTGGGTGAGGATTTCAGTTCTCATCTCTCAGATATAATCCAACATAAAGCAGATCTTGTGATGCAGTTAGAGATCCACTTTTCAGTTTATCCTTGTAAGTGCTGCAGCCCTACAGACTGACCCCGTGTGCCTGAGCCCCGTGTGAAGCTTCTCTGCAGGAGCTGAGGGGAAAGTCACTGAGACAAGGTAGAATCATGGAATGGTTTGGGTTGGAAGGGACCTTAAAGACCATCCAGTCCCACCCCCTGCCCTGGGCAGGGACACCTCCCTTGCCCACACGCAACTGCGAATGACAAATTTCTGCAGAAGTTTAAGAAAAAGTGTATTAAGCATTTCCTTTCCCCGACTGACAGGTGATGGTCAGCAGAACTCAGAAATGGCCGTTTCAGCCAGTCCCACACACTGACAGAGAGACTTTGCTCGTGCAATGAGTCAGAGGAGCAAAGCGTAGGATCAGTCTCATTATTTCCTTCCTCATAGCATTCATTTTCCTCCTTAATCCAAACACAGCTTTCTTCAGTTATTAAAGTGGTTTTAATCCAATAAAACATAAGCAGCATGGATCAAAGGGTATCCCAGAGGCACAATAGGCAGAAAACTGCTCATGTAAAGTTCAGCAACGTAAAATGCAAAGCCTATTTACTGCATACGTAGCCAACCCAAAGGTAGGAGAGAGCTGTAAGACGTGTCTGTCGCTTTATTCCCAGTGCCGTAATGCCGCCTATCCAATTAAAGTGCGTTTGACTAATCACCAGTTAACATATTTCAATTAATTTAATTAACATGTAATAACATTACATCATGCAAAGGTAATACTGTAAATTGTTTTCAGATCAAATTCTAAATTAGTGCAGAACATGTCCATTCCTAAAGGAAATAAAAATGAAAGCTGCTTTTCTCCCTGGCACCTTATAAGAACAGACACAGACTTAATTTTTGGAAAACTGAATTCATTAAATGAACGGTTTCATGAAATCCGTAGGTTCAATAAACCCAGGACTATTTGTGTGCTTCTTGAGCTGTATCGGGCAGATGCCAGGCATGGGGGTTCCCAGGATTTGCCATGGGAGTACTCCCCACACCCAGTTACGGTGCTGGTCAGCTCGTCCCTCCCTGGCTCGTACCACTGGGATGATCAGACCCAATTCAAGTCTGGTGGTTCTCCAGCTCCCATAAAGGGCAACCAAATCCAAGCAGTTGGCTAGCATTCCTGACACCGCTCCTGGTGTTTCGTCTCTTGTTTGGACCCAAAGAGAGTTTATCTGGTGCCCATCGCCCGGCCCCAGCCCCCCACTTCTTGAAGGACACTGGGAACCACTTCCCAGGTCCCAACGAGACACCTCCAGCAACAAGGCAGCGGAGACTGGGGGACTCGCCGGAGCGTTACCTGCCTTTCACACCAGCCTCTTTGAAATTCTGCTTTGGTCTACTAGAAAGCATTTAAAAAAAAAAAAGAAAAAAAAAGAAATAAAGATCACTTTCAAAACAGCAATCTTGATAAAAGGGTAAGTAACAGCCCGCAGAGCTTTGAAAGGTGTTCTCTTGTCACCACTGCTTTCTGTGGGAACACGATGATAAGAAATTGGCTGCGGCACAAGCCAGGTCCAGTGGAAAGAGTGAGGGAAAATAAGTCACAAAATGCAGGGATGGGAGAGGAGAGAAGAGCAGCAGGAGGAGGTTGGGATTACTTTTTTTTTTTCTTTCCTGTAATTCCACTGAAATTTGCCCAGTTTTCTTTACTCTGGGTGTCTGTGTCCAGGTGAGAGCAAGGCTATTTCTGAGCCAGAGCCCCTCCAAGGCAGCCAGCAGCGATGAGCCCTCCCTTCTCCCCAAGCTGCCGTCTGACTGCGAGTCTTTGGGCGCTGCTACGGACACCAACAGCCCTGTCTTCTGCGGGGAGAGCTTTGACCACAGTCACCTCCAGGAATCTGCTGAGCAACCCTACTCCAGAGCTGTTCTCCACCATTCACTGGTCACGTGCAAGGCTTCACTCTCCCTATAGCAAAAAAATTACACTTAAAGCCTTTTCTAACTCATTAATAGTTCATTTGGTTCACTGAGGAGACTCTGGCAGATCTCCAGAGTCAACACCACATGGGTAGATTGTCAACACAGCAGGGAGATGAAGATGATCACCTGCAACAGCACCAGTCAGCTCCCAAGTATTCTGTCCCTCTGTGGAGGTTCTCACCTCTCTCGTCAGAAATTTTGAGCACCACAAACTACCCCATATGAGCAACTCCTGCGGAGAACTGGAGAACGTGCCTTTTCTTCGCTGCCGGGCAGTTGTGTTGTTGAAGGATGAAACTGGCAGAAGTATCAGTGTGTGACAGCTCTCACTGAAAATAGCGGTAAATCGTATTTCACTATCTTCATGAATAAAAAGGAAGGCATACGTTATCTGTCCTGGATAGATCCTATGCTTTCTAAATTTAAAAAGTTAATTTTAAAGAGAAATTCCAGCTCAGTTAAATGAAATCTACTTCCCTTTGAATTTCCCTTCTGGTTTATGTGTGGCAATATTTCTGCTAGGGGTGGTCTGATCAGAGGTTATGCTGCACCAGCTGGAAAGTGATTCCCATAAAAATCACATCAGAATTTCTCTTAGGATTCCAGTTAATGCAAGGACAACTAAAATACCAACATTATTTCCAACCTTTGAAAGTTTCCTTTCTGAAGAGTTCTTTTAAGTGCTAATTAATCAAATCAGTGATATTTTTCTAGGGTCAGTGATTCATTACTGCTGTTCTGCTTGAAACTGAAGTAGTCTGAAATATGAAACTAAATAGATCATATTTCTTCCATAGATGGTCAGGCTGCATTTGCAGGAAGGATAGACATATCTTGAGTCAAATACATTTTGAATCACATTTCCCCCCCTCTTTTGATAGCGGTACGGAATTAGAGAGATGAGATCACCACAATACTTTCCATCAACATCCAGTCAGTGCTTGATGGGGGCAGATGAGCATCACCAGGTTCACCCTTCCCTCTTGAAACTGCCCCAGCAAGAGCTGAACGGGCTGAAGGTCATCACCTTCCCAACAAGGTTCAGATATTAATTTAGCCATCGTGCAGGACCAAAACCTGCATTCGATTGCAAGAAATTGTGAACTGAAAGTGAGTTGAAGGCTAGAAACCAGCTTTCTGAACAGAGAGAACTACCTCCCTCCACCTTGACAACCCCTCCCATCGGGGCTTTTTAAAAACGTGTATCCAGAAAGTAATGCAAAGAAAATAATGTCAAAAGGAAATGAAAAGAAAGTAATGTTAAGAAAAAGCATGGAGAGCAGACTGACAAAAGATTATCAAGAAGGATAAAAAATGGGAAGAAGGATGAGTGAAACCAAGGGGAGAGAAAGATGGATACTCAAAAATAAGCGAGAACAGTAAGATTATGAAGGAAAGAAAATAATGAAAAGAAAGAGAGACCAAAGAAGCTCAGTTACAAGAAAAGCAAGTTTTAAACTATCTCGCAAATGAATGTTTCTTACGTGATGAAACCAAGGTTTGGTAGAACTCTCCTTTACCAATTGCTTCAGCTGAACATTGAAAATCAGCCAAATTTCTGCATAGAAAGCAAGGGTAGCCCTAGAAAAGCTCAAAATCCCCCAACTGAACTTGGGGGGGGAGAAAAGCCAGCAAACTCAATGGCAGCAACACCCGTGATGTGAACAGTTACATATAGAATATCTTTACAGGTAGATAATTTCTATATGTTATCCTGAAGCCTTGTACTGACCAACTGCACACCCGTATGCCAAACACCAGCCAATTTAATTTATCATCATATTCCTAAGGAAACACACCCAGACATTAACCTAACGCAACTGAACATTTGAAGAATTTGTCTTCATCAACAAAATAAAATATGCAGGTCTTTCAGATCCTCAGTTGGAGGAAAGCGTTTCTGTAATCTCGGTGCCAATCTCAGCACCACAGAAACACAATTTAGGAATTGACATTATGAGTTATTACAGGCTATTAGATTTTTTTTTGTCATTTCTTTTTTTAACTAATGTCTGTCTTCAGAATAAAAACTACGTGCAGAAACTTCTACCTGCGATTGTACAAATGTGATCTAAAGATTGTCACAAAAGAAAAGAGTTGGCTGCTTTTCTGGGGGGAAGCAGCAAATGCAGCTCAAAATCCCCAGTTTTAACATTCTTTGTGACATTTAAGGTTTGCCAGAGACTACACAACAACAGAGGTAACATAGCAGGTCATAAACGCTGTTCTAACCACTAATCTGCTGGTGACTGCAGGGAAGGGCTATTATTACTTGATGCTGCTTCTTTCAGTGTATTTGTTCAAAGCTGCAGACAAAATGCTGATAATGCTGAGGGTATTTCTCCACTTCAGAATTAAGTGCTGGATTTTTATTCTGAAAGGTCAAGAATCAGTGCATTTATTGGTACTGCTGCTCCAGTTAGCCCCTTTTCCCCCCACCCCCCAGAAAATGGTGAACACCTTTGGCTCACTGTGCCCCATTTCCCATCTCATTCACGTGTCTTTGCAGGACCAGCTTTTGGAAAGTCTCAGCCTAAAATAATCACGTGGCTGCTGGAACACAGAGCTTGTGGGTAGAAGAAACATTTACACTGTTCAGTCCTTTGAGTTTCCAAATAAAGAGAAACCTCAAGTGCTTATGTGCCATTTTTTTGAGGAAACATTACATCCCGAAGTATAGGAAATTATTTATTTGGAGCAGGAGCTGTGCATCAAGAGTAGGACAAAGACTGAGGTTCCTCTGACAAGCTGAATAAATCCAGATTCAGACATCTGTAGAGCTCTGGGTTTGGCTTAAGCCAGGCGATGCCCTAGAACCACCTGGGCAACCACATCTGAAAGCTTGTTAGATTCTTTTTTTTATTTCATATTAAAAAATATATAAGGGTTATGGACCAGATATTATTGCCCAGGAAACCCCTCACAGACTTTAGCAGGTCCAAGCTACTGAAGAGCATGGCAGCCTGTCCTGGGTGATGCTGTACAGGCAGCTTCCAATGGAGATATTAATTATTAAGGGTTTTTTTTTTCCTGTGTGTTTTTCAGTGACAGTTGAGTAATGTAACACAGCTTGTGTATGGATGAGGTGTTTTCTGTTCTTAAGCAATAAGCCTTTAAAATCTATATAAGAAACCAGATTAGCCAAGTGAAAACAGGAAGGGTTTTTTCCCCTAGAAGGGAACACATGAAAGGACTCTTTGAATGGAGAAAAAAATATTGGCAATGCTAAAGGCCCTCTGAAACCTTCTCTGTGGTACCCAGATTTGATAAGATTGTTAAAATTAAAAGCATAATGTATATAGCCCCACTGCTGTTGTAATGTTGATTCAAACCCATGGAATTGTTCCTTCTGATTTCATTTCTCACAGAGACTGTTTCAAGCAGGTTTGCCTCCGGGCACCTGGCTGGAAATATTCCCCACAGTCTCCCACATCCAGATAGTATTAATATTTTTCTCCAAAGGCATTTATCTCCAACAAGGCTTTGCTACACTCATGACTAGTAATTAAAAGATCCAGAAAACCTTCAGGACTACACCCACACGCATGAGAACCACATGGCAACCTGCTGCTGCTGAGCCCCTGATAATAGACTAATTAATTTTCTATACCAGAACAAAGTTGAATAATCACCTCGACAAACCAGCTCCAGTTTTGCTCCTTCCTGACCTTCCCATCCACGTGCGTGTGTGTGGAGGATGGACGTACACCCTGGTACAGGAGAAGTGGCCAGAGCTTTGCTGGAAGAATTTTGGTTTGTACAGATTTTATTGGAGTTGCAACCTTTTATGAAACACCCCTCCCAAGCACAGGGCTTCTCCAGTGAAGCGGGGCTGGTTTACCTGCAAGTACAGACTGGTGGGGGTCTTCCCCTCATACATCCTCCTGCAGATTGAATAAGAACCTGAAGGTTCGGAGGCAGCAGGACGGAAATCAGCTGCCACCTCCTGCAGAGAGCAGAGCTATTAATCACCAAACGGGAAATGGAGAAGGCAGCACCTTCAGGCTGCAATTGCCCAAATTCCTACCCACTGGGGGTGCAGAGAAAAGCCATCCAGCACATCACCATTGGTCAATCCAGTCCAAACCACCACACCATGACAGGAGCCATCTGCTCTCAGCACCAGCATTCCTCAAGGGGAAGGACCACTACGAGTCTTTAAAACAAGGTGATACCAGAGGGACAGTGAGATCATAGAATCACAGAACGGTTTGGGTGGAAAGGGACCTTAAAGAACATGCTGTTCCACCCCCTGCCCTGGACAAGGACACCTCCCACCAGACCAGGTTGCTCCAAGCCCCCTCCAACCTGGCCTTGAACCCCTCCAGGGATGGGGCAG
>JAOXNO010000002.1:39125607-39145238 GCA_028565335.1 Limnodromus scolopaceus
CTGGAGGTATTCAAGAGACGAGTTGACATGGTGCTCGGGGATATGGATTAGTGTTGGGTTGGTGGGGGTTTTTTGTGTGTGGTTTTGTGGTGGGTTTTTTTTGTTTGGTTTTTTTTGGTTGGTTGGTTGGTTTTTTTCCCCTCATTGGTTGGACTAGATGATCTTAAAAGGTCCCTTCCAACCTAGGTGATTCTGTGATTCTGTGATTCTGTGACCTTGCAGCCAAGGAGAAGCCATAAAGTCAGGAGCAAGACTCGGGTGAATGGAGACATTCGCTCGTACGGAAGCTCTTTAAGAGACACTTTCTCATGAGAAATGAGGATAGGAAGGGCATTCACATGCAAACAAGCTGGCGGCATTTGTTTTGAGCCAGATACCCCGGTAGCAAGGAGATTGCTGACATTCCGAGAGGCAAATCTGAGCTGGCAAATCACCTTTTTTTGTTCCAGAAAAACTTTTCTGGTGCGATGACTCGACAGCTCCCAGTGAAACGCTGCTCACTGCAAGCCTCCGGAACAGATTTAGTATTATATCGTTAGAGGGCTCTAATTCAGCGGAAGAGGACACATTTGAAACATCACCTTGGATTTGCACCTGGTTGTTATTGCTTGAACTCCGACGTAGCCAAGGTTCCCAGAAAATCTGCCTCGGGAGAGGTCTGGGAATGCAGCTGTGTCTGTAAACAAGCGAACCCAGACTCTTCCCCAATGCAGGGAGTGTAACAGCCCTTTAAATTCACCAGCGCATCTTACCTGTTATTAATTTTACAATAGGAGGAAATGTAGAAGTAAAACCCTTGCTTTAAGATTAATGCTTGTGAGCTCAGTGCTAAGTATTATTTACCCATAAATAAAATTATACTGTAGTCATTGAGTCTACAATGGCTACACATTACTGCTTTCCCCGCAGCCAAAACGTAATTCTGCAGGAGCACTCCCACCAGTGGGATGGCTGTCTGCTCCCACCAAATGCTCCCTGGGAAGTAACTAGAGATATTTCATGGAAAGAACTCTCCAGAAATAGTTTTGACTTGTTATTTCACAGAAAATCGTATAAAAAATAAATAAATCTTTCTTGGAGAGAGAGAGATGACTGTCCTTCCCATCCCCAGGTCCCAGCTGAACCTACACCCCTGTGTAACCTCCCAGCCTGTCCAGCCTTTGTGCTTTGGCCCAGCAACACCAGTTGTTCCCAGGCGTCCTCCATGTGTGCACCTTCTCCCCTACACATCCTCAAAATGCTCTGCATCCTTAATCCTCACATCTCCCCCAGGTGCCCAGAGCCTCTGTGCTTCGAGATGCCCCACGGCTCTGCCTCCCACCTCCACACTCTTGCACTGTAAACTCTGCTCCTTTCATGATGGAGGTATTTTTTCACACTTACCTTCTCGCTTGCATGTTCTGCAGGTGGCTCCAGCCCTCAGCACCTTTTTTGCTGGGCCTGGGGAAGCCAGACATTTTGCCCCGTGAATTTGCATCACAATTTCTCCTCCAGTCCGTGACTTTCTGTGCTGCTGCCCAGCTGGGGCTCTGCTGGGTGCTTGATGCCCAGTCAGGGCTGACACAACGCCCTGCCACCGAAGGGAGATGTGCCTGTGCTCTAATCGAGTCTTTCTGCAAGTCCGAAATTTGTCTTTAAATAAGAAGTTGAATACATCTGCAGCTGAGAATATTTGGCTGCCAATGCTTACACACTATTGAAGGAAGTTTTTTAAAATAACAGCTTTTTCAGATTTCAACAGCATAAGTAAACATATGCTTTTAACAGTGTTCACCTGCCGTGGCACCTGCTTGTAGCAGATTAAAATGCTCAACCGTATATCTGAAATAAAATCCAATGCAGCAAAGAGAATTACCCCTCCTGCTGAAACCCAGCGCCAGAAAAGCAGTTTTAAAGACACCAGAGGAGAGGGTTGGGGCTGGAGAAGGGGGCGGTGGGAGCAGAGCAGGCAGGTGCTGAAGGAAACACTGGCAGAGCCACCACCGAGGACTTCTGGGTGAGGATCCGTGACTGGTTTTGTTGGGAAAGGCACCTGTGGGGTGGAAGCAGCTGCGGCAGAACCCTCTGCCTCATGGTGCGAGCTGGGGTGCAACAACCCGACGAGGAGAGGAAAAAAATCCTCCCACCATATTGCAATAGTTCAGAGCAGAGACACAGCAATAAGGATAAATAGATATTTGAAAGGAAAAAAATACATAGAACATCATTTTCTTTATCATTTTTAAAAGCGTCAGCTGAAATGAAAACATGCCCTTTACAGGAAGAACAGACCTTTCCGTCTCTTTTAACTGAGTGAGCATCTGCTTTGACAATGAAAGGAGAATAATGGGATGAGAAACCGTACCATGTTTATTTTTCCCATTTGTTCATTTGAAGAAAGAAAACAGGTGGATGAAGAATTCTCTTTCCAGCCCGTCTGAGAGCTCTGCTCCCCCTCGCCTCAGCTAACACCTACTAAATCAGTAACGTCCTTTCCAAAGGAGGAGGTGCTCCTCCTTCTTAACAGGCCTGGGAACATAAAGAACATATATTTTAATGGATGCTGTAGAAAACATCTTCATCTTTTCCTTTCCTCTGAAAAGTTCAAAGTTTTCACCCAGCTCCTGCTGTGTTTTTGTTGGCTGTAACATTTGGATTTTCACACTGGCAGCAGCAGAGGCCGGGGACATTGACAAACCTCCTCCTTCATTGCCTTGTACAAGTGTCTTAACACAAGGCATTTTAAAATCGACACAAAGGAAAATCCTGAGAAAGCCATTGCTTTGTCGTGAATCTCTAATTGCAGGTTTCCTTCCCCTCCAGATGGAAAACAGCAAAGCCCAAGATCTGGAGAACTTCAAGCTTTGCATTACATTTAATCCGCTCACCTCTGGGACCTGCTTCTTTTGAAAGAGACTGAATGGGGCATACTCAAAGATAATATTTAAGATTTTTCAAGACTACCACTTCATGGTCAGAAGCTCTCATAATGCATCCTTGCCATCTGGAGTTGTTATTAGTCAGTTAGTAGCAGTGTCACCGTAGTGATATATTACTCAGTAATGAGAGCCCAGCTGGCCACACACATTTTGAAGATTCAAGCTCCATAAAGCTGAGAAATTGTGCACAAGGACAGTAGGATGGGGGGAGGTGGATTCCCAGAGGGGACTGGGGTGGTCATCAGCAGTGTGAGGTGGGAAGGTCTCTTTTTGATACTCAGGGACAAGTCTACTTTAGCATCTCTGTTCAAGCCACAGGAGCTGTTGGGCTGGACCCCAGGGAGACCGCTCGAGGCTCCCCAGTCACTTGCAGGGCTCAGTCCACAGGACCAGGCTAGAGCTGGGCTGAAGCATCTTCCCTCCCCTCTTTAAAAAACCCCTCCTGTTGTTCTACAGAAAATCTGTAAGAAAATCTGTATTCTCAGAGCCTGCCCTTATAAAATCTTCAACCAGAGAGGATTAATTTTCAAGGTGGAAGCCATAGACAGCACTTTGGGATGGGGTTGGGCAATGGAAGTACTGTAAAGGGTGGTCTTTGTCAAGACCAAAAAGGCACAGAAAACCCAAATGGCTTTTCCTGTCTCAGCCAGGTGTCCTGGCATTTATCCCCAACTGTTTGCCCCAAATTCTCACATGCTGAGATGAAAAACAGACAACATTTAAGAAGGTGGACAAGAGAAGCTATTTGGCATTGCAGCTCTACTGAGAATAGACACTCTGTAGACCCAGAACTGCTTTGCACAGACTTTCCAGCCCCCTCCCCATCTCTTAATGATTTTCTTCCTCACAGCACTTGTTTTTAATTTTTGTCTAGAAGTTCTGCTTGGCCCATAAGGAAAACTCGACACGGGAAGACAGATTTACCCCCAAGCCATGCTGAAACAAGTGGTGACTCTCTTTTAACTTTGCATCTCCTTGCCCTGTTATTCCTGTGATGTTCACGTAGAGAGAGCAGTAAATCTACTTTAGCAGTGACTTGCTGTATCTATGAAGTTTATAAATCACTGAAGGAACAGCCCTGTCCTGCATTATTAAAGATATGTTATTATACTTTATTTCTCTCTAGCATGCAGCTATGAGCCATGCATCTTGTTTGCCCGATATAAGAGTTTCTGGTAAGCAAAGAAAAAGCGATATTAAAATATCCTCTTGAGAAATAGTAAGTAATATGAAGATGGAGGAGCAGATAACACAGCTGACTATAAAACATTTTCTTGGTGTGACCTTTGGAAGTAACAGATAAAGTCACCGGTAGGTGAATCCCACCCTGCCCTTTGCCGCTTCTCCCTTTAAAGTCACAGGAGAGATTCATGGAGGAGGCTGGAAACTGCAGAGCTAGACCCCAAAGGAATCATTCAACACTACAAAGCATCTTCAGCAGAAACCCTGCAAGCTTATCGATGCAGTGTTGCCATAAAATTTAATTTAGCAGAAGTCAGAGGGAAAAAAAAAATAATAATCGGTATCTCCTCAAGCACGCTGGTCTTTAGAGTAGAATGAATGGTCATCTTCAGGGAGGGGGGGCTGAGGAGTGTCAGGCCACTCGCCTGGTGTTCAGGGAGCAAAAGAGACCTGAGAAGGCGGCTGCCACTCGGCAGCACCAGAGAAAGCACCTCCATTTGCTGCCAAACACACACACCTGAACGGGACCTTCTGTGAAGAAGGGGAAAGCAGAGGAGAAAAAAAAAAATAAAAATCAAAAAATCTTTGTTTCCACCAAGTGCTTTCAGTATCACTTTGTGTAGCATCGTGTTTCCTTTCTGTACCCGTTCACTTCATTTCCCCTGTGCGGGTCGTACAGCAAAAGGGGAAAAAACACTTTTAACTGTCAGCATGTGGTTATAAAAACCGCAAAAATTGGCAGCGGGACAAAGGGCCAAGTTTAATGCTTTAAATTATCATTAGTTCATTCTTAAAGTGTGAATAGAATGGCAGGCACTCGGCCAATTTTCCCTTGGAAATGGGCTTGCCCAGGGCAAGCGTGCGACTGCTGGTTGGGGGCTGCTGGCACCCCCCCAGAGCCACCCCCACGGCTGGAAATACTCCGGCACCACGAGGCACAGTGACAAACTTCCAGCCAGAAGGAAAAAAGCACTTACAGTTCCTAGATTTCCAATGGCTAAGTGACAGTTGGTTAGATAATTTGAAAACTTACGGTTTTTCTCCCATTATGGTGTTAAACAAGTCCCAGGCAACGGGATTTGCTCAGACTCAGAATCGATGCTGGGATTTTAAATACAATGCGGGGCATACAATTTAATGCAGTTACTTCACTTATTCTGTGTTACCTTAAGGCTTTATCACTGTTGGCCCATTTTTTTCATCCCATCCCTCATTTGCCAACGACAGCAGACAGAATCGTTAAATCTGCAGTATGCGAGGACGGCTTCCAGCGGCAGCACTTCGCGGCTCTGTCTTTCCCATATGCCCAAAGACTTCTTCAAAAACAGAGTTTTTGAGTAATTTATGACTGTTCTTACCGTGATACAGATGGCTTATTGATCCGTTTAATCTGAGTACCTGTGATTTTGCAGAAGAAAATACTACTCTTTTTTTTGTGCTACTCATTTATGTACTCTTTTTCTAGAATGAGAATGTGCTGCCTATTACCTTAATTGACTGATTTTTTAACAAGTTTCGTTCTAGCTAGAACAAAACTAATTTCAGAAAGTTTCGTCATCCTCCTCACCTCAGGACATCTATTGCACAACACCCATTCTTCCCTTTCTCACGTAAGGGCGACCTTGAAAGCCACCCAGAAGGCCATCTCTTATGAGACTCAGGTGTTTGAAGTTCAGGCAATGAAAAGCACCAACACTTGCACAAGGTGCTCTATACCTGCTCCAAGCAGCACTCACAATATTTAGATACAAGTTGCCAGTCTCGTTATCTCAGAGAATTTTTTTTCTCCAACCACTGGGGCCAGCAGAGCTGCTACTGCTGCTGAAGAGAGAGCAAAATCCAAAGGAGACAGTCATATGTCTTTTAATCTCCATCATTTTATTTCTCTAATTATCAAAATGAACCCAAACCTTTGCTTTTTCACAGAGGAGCGTCTGGTGTGCATTCTCAGAAAAGCTCTTTCTCCATAAGGAGGAGCACAGAATAACCAACCATGAACAGAATCAAGCCACATTAAAAACTAAAAGAAGACATTAAGACTGTGAGTCTTTACTTAAGAATAATATAACTTTCACCTATAAAGCACCAGGACTGGTGCATCAGGAGAGTCAGGCACCAACAGGCAAAGGAAATCAAAAGTTACCCAGGAATCTGCTCGGACAAACGAACTGCATTAGATCCTACATACAACCCTTCAGGTGGGCCCTAGAGCTCTTGGAATACAAGTTAACCTGTGCTACAGGTACCACAGCATCTTTATGACCTTGGTAGCACTCAACACCTCTTGGGAGGTCTTCTTGTGCACTGTTTATTTTATATCACGTCCTCATGAATTGTGTGCCTTCTCTGTCAAAGCTTTTTCTGCCCAGACAACGGGAGGTCATTCTCCACAGGTCCCTGCATTCCCTAAGTTCTCTAGAATGTGGAAAATGTGGCCCCATAGGATGCGGTCCCTGCTGTAGAGTCCCTACTTGGTGCCCAGGGAGGGGTGCTCGTTACAGCTCAGGAGCACAGGGACAGAAGGTGGGTGCCCCATGAACACCCCAGGGGATTTGGGAGCCCCATGGTGACCCAGACATGGGGGTACACCAGCTTTTTTCCTGAAGACAGAGTCCATGGACTACACTCAGTCTACTGAGTGTAGTCTACACTCAGACTACACAAACATTTTCAATCATCTCTTTCAGAAAACAACAACAAAATGTCATGGTTTGGGCCAGATTGGCTAATGACAAATCCTCTCCCCTACCTCTTGCTCCAAGAACAGGAAGGAGAGAGATAAAGAGATTTATGAGCTTAGAAAAAACTAAACTGATGAAATATTAATGATAAAATAAAAAGGAAATATTAAAATAGATACTATATATACATACAAAACCATATTATTTTTTCAGGAAGATATCACCAGCAGGTCTCAGACTGGACTCAGCAATGGATGGGAACTGGATTCTGGATCTAGATTTAGGAATGCACAGACCAGGATCAAAGGCAGATGGCAGACAGGGTCCTCCTCAATCACCAAAGAAAGAGAACCATTGAAGAAGATGCCTCAGACCTTTTGATCCCTCAGCTTTTACACTGAGCATGGGGCAGATGGGATGAAATACCCCATTGGTCAGTTTGGGGCCACCTGTCTGCTCCTCGCCACAGGTGCAACCACTCCATGGGGCAAACAACCAACTCAGATGACCCTGATTGCCACAGCAACGAGCATCAGCAAGAACCTGGTGCTTTTCCTGCTTTAATCTAATTTTTCCTGCATCTGCAAGTATTCTGCTTCATTTTTTTTTTATATTCCAATGCATGTATTTTTGGCTTTACATCAATACCTGCTAGTTCTTAGGCAAGGCTGCGGGTGCAGCTTGCCCCACGCCTCCCGGGGTGGTGGGAGCAGCCAGGATAGGGCATAGCCCCCTCACTACCCCCATCAGCCCCTTTTTTGGGGGTTGTGGGGAACATGTACCCTCAAGGACACAGAGATCTGCACAGGGACAGAAAGAAAACGGTTCTACAACTCTCCATCCTTTGGTGGGGCAAAGCCCATCTGGCTTATGATGTTACCCTTTTTTGGGATCTGAATGTCATCTTCCTGGAGAAACTGGTAATTTCCTGGTCAGTGGCACTGGGTTCCCTATAAAGCACTCAAGGAACATCATTCTCAGTAGCCCCCAAGAGTGGACCGACTTCCCTTGATTTATACCAACATCAGGAGAGAATTACCCGAACAGGCTTTACAGCACTAGAAGATTTTTTTTTTTACCAAATGACCATACTTTCAGGAAAGTTTTATCTGCTCTCAAGAGTGATTAACTTTCCTTTAGCATCATACTTCTCAAAAATAGCAATATTAGCATCATCTTTGGCATAGATCGAAGTGAGAACAAAACTTCATGGGAAGAAAGAAATGCAACAACGGGGAAAGAGCACTTCTGAGATGTATTACAAATTTTCTTTCTTTAGCAAAATCTTGATCAACTTGCCTCAGCTGGTACCTGGAAGTTCATTACAGACACACACTTAAATGGTGTTATTGCAGAACCAAAAGCTGAACAAGCCAGCCCCCAAACAGCTTATCTGTATCAGGAAAATCACCCACAGTTGCTACATACAAAGTGAGACTAATTTACTTTTCCTTAATTAATCATCTTCATTTCCTCCCTCTTTAGCCTTAGCCAATGAGGTGTAAATTGCAGGGGCAGATGCACTTTCTGGGCTGAATTCCAAACTAAATGTTCTTCAAAAAGCGAGGAGGCACTTAGCATAGTATTTTAGTGTCTCCCTGCCATTAGGCACATTAAACTCACCTCACGCTGAAGGCGTCGGCAACGGTATTTCACCCATGTTCTGATTATGGCAGATTTTGTACCCCGAGATCACAGACCTGAGCTCAGCAAAGAACCAACACTGTTCTGTCAAAGTGTTAGTGGTTCGAGAAAATGAACAGAGGTCGCCTGCGCCAACCCTGGGTCTTCTGCTACAAACCTTCTGGAGGTGGTTCACCTTGAGGTTCTTTTATGCCCTAAATTTCTCTACCTCCAGGATGTTTATGAAGGTGCAGTTATTTGTGGGTTCCTTGGCAAGGAGGAGCACAGTGAGGTCCCCGGATAGACACCAAACTTGGGTCCTGTCCAAAATACCATGCTGTCATTTGAAATCTTATTTTTGGCATTTGCCAGATTATTGCAGTGATTATCAATCCACTGATGTATAACCAGTGTGATAAGTTAAAGGAAATGGTAGGAAGCATTTACATTTCCATGATACACAGTTTTCTTTATTCCTGACATCACAACAAAAGTTCAATTGGATTTTTTTCCCAAAAATCGAAATAGTGCCAGTGTCCTCCCCTGCCCTGCAGGGATAACTCACAGTGCCAGGATAAAAGTGGGTTTTTTTCACTCCCTGAACATAAACAAGCTGGAGCCCTTGTTTACAGGACTGAACCATGGGCAAGCACGCTCCAATTTCTGAGGCTGCATTTGCAGCCGTGGTCCCTGGGCGTGCAATCGAGGAGCCTGCACATTTCCCACAGCATCGCTCTGGCAGCGTTCAATCGTACAGAGAAATTCTAGGTACATAAAAACACAGGCACAAGGCTGGAAAAGTAGTCCCAAAGGGAGCCTTTCTTGGTGTGTAACAGCTTCATCGCAGGCGCTGATTTCTAATTAGCAAACCTCACACTGAAGAAAAGTTCATATATTTTCATTAATTTCAAAAAACATACCTACTGTAAAAGGCGTAGAGTCGAGAAAATGTTTGGAGTCTGAGGATTTAAGAGAGGCCCATCTTGCTGGAAACACCATTATATTCAGCTCTACCAAAATCAATGCCATATATTTGAATTAAACACGTATTAATCCACCTATAAAGGACAAGAGCTTTCCTGTCGATTTTCTGATGGTAAGTATAGCTTTTGTTAATACAGTAAAAATAAACTATTTCTCTTTCAACCATAACTCTGATGATGAAACCCGTTACAAGCACAGCTTTTTAGTAGCTACCATACTGCAATTATTCATCAAACTGACAGAATAAAGATCCTTTTTATCCATCTTATATTTCATCTAAAAACATTTAGGCGGCTTGCAAGCAACAGCCTCACACACGGTCTCAGGACATTGCTGATAATACTGACAATAAATAAATAGTGGCAATTCTGGCTGGAGGTGAAGACAGCATCTTCTGCTTGTGCTATACATTATCCACTCTCCCTGTTTACGGTGTGTGGGGGTGTGTGTTTTAATATTAACTAATTCATCTTTTAAATGTATTCCCCAGTCTTGCAAATTATATGGGTGAGAGCCTCAAACTCTACAATAGTTTAGTTTTAGAAAGCTCTCTCTAACTGAGAGTTTTTCTTCCTCTAAAGGAGTTTCCAGTGTTACAATCAGTCTGACCCAACTGAGGAAAAATAAGCTAATTGTTATGAAATGGTCACGCACAATCATCATGGGCTCCAAATTAAAATACCTTGTTTTGCAGGTAGCAAGTTGACAACAACAACAACTTTTGCTTCTGAATTACATGGACCCACCAAGGCATCGCCCATCTGTGCTGGGCACAGGGAAGCTGAGCCCAACTCAGCAGGAAGGGTTCCTTTGGCTCCTGTGACTCCGGTACCCAAAGGAATGAGGAGCCAGGAGTTCTGCAGGGAAGGGGTGATGCCTGATGCGACGTGAAAACAGCAAACCCAGTCATTCCGGACCTGTCTGCAGTGTGTATTTCATGGGACTTTAGACCAACCCTTCTGTTATAAAATCATCCATCTCAGTAATTGTAAAATCCATTAAAAACAAGTAGAGGCTGCCACTTAACGTGAGCTTTATTTTTATTTACATCATATTATAAAGGTAATTTTCATTTGCATTCATTTGAATTTTAATATTATTGCCTTGGATGGTCTGCAGACAGACGATGCGCATTTTGTGGATACTTGTTATAATCACTGTAATTTGTGTTCAAGGAAAGGTTGGTGAACTTCAAGCATTTTGGCATAAGGAGGCTGGAACAGACACTCAGCCAGTGCTCACCTTTCCTTCATTCATTTCGTACGATCCAGGTTAGCCAGCCCCACTCATAAAATCATAGACTCGTTTTGGTTGGGACGGACCTTTCAGATCATCGAGTCCAACCATCAACCCAACACTGACAAACCCACCTCTAACCCATGTCCATCAGCACCACGTCTGCCCGGCTTTTAAATACCTCCAGGGATGCCCTGAGCAGCCTCTTCCAAGGTTTGACAATGTTTTGGGTGAAGAAATTTTTCCTAACATTCAATCCAATAATGATCAATATCAAACTAAAAGCAAACTAAACTGGAGAGCATTTCTGCTTCTGAAAATATTATGTAGTTTGACCCTAAAGTTAATCTCCACACAAAATTATGCTGCTGATCTGCAGCTGAGTGTGTGACACATCTTCACGTTTCTGGAAGGAAAAGTTAAAATCTCCCTGTACACAGATATATCAATATCAATCAGTGCAGCCAGAAGTGGGTGGATATAAAATTAAAGCCACCTGGATTATTGAGCTCAGTCTTTACAAGGCACGTAAAGAAGCCAGGGAAATTTTATTGCTCTGTCAAATAACTCTTCCCAGGGTGGCTGGGGAGCTCCTGGCCCTGATGGCACCGCACGGCCCCATGGCAATCCCCAGCTCTGCTAAAACCACAGAATCCCGGATGAATAGGTTTGCCACTCCTTTGCTTGATCCCAGGTCTGAAGTTGGTTGAATTGACGTTTCCAACCATAGCCACAATATATAATTTTTATAGTTCACTTATTTAAAAAAAAAAAATTAAAATTATAAATCCACAAACCAGTTGCACCTGCATCAGGTGATTAAGGCAATCGTCCGTGTGCTCAGGCTTCGTGGGGAGAGCCGAAGGAGCAGTAGGTGGGCACAGCCGGTGGGATGGGTGTTTTACAGCCTGTCGGCGCTTCCCACGCTGCCTGCTTCTCGCTGCCAAACAGCCAGAAGAGAGGAGTCCTCCGTCACCCACGGCCTCCGGGAAGACCTTTCTCACAGCATCTCTTCGGAACCAGTTTTCACATCATAGAGTGTATTTCCAGAATGACCATTTTTCAATTGGCATGTGGGCATATTTTATAGTGTTACACATACAGTAAATAGACTGATACAATGAGACAATACCCTTAAAAATAATTTTAGAAGTAGATTTACACATATACTTTCCAGATTTGGAAAGGCGAGTCTCGGGGTGCTGAGCATGAGGTCCTGGGCAAGAACCCAGGCATTTGGAGGGAAGGTGGCATTCCAGAGAGTCGCTCTGACCCCCAAGGTACTGGGGATCTCCCCGCCTGTCATAGAATCATATGGGGTTGGAAGGGACCTCTGGAGATCATCTAGTCCAACCCCCCCACTGGAGCGGGTCTACCTAGAGCACGTTGCACAGGAACTTGTCCAAGTGGGTTTTGAATGTCTTCAGAGAAGATGTCGGTGTTCATCCACGGGGTCAGTTTTCTTCGGATAACCAACGCAGACCAACCCAGCTGAAATACACTGGAGGGTGAGGAGAGCATCCTCCTGCCCCTTTGCCACCCTCCCATCGGTGGTTGCCTTTCACCCAGCCCCCACCAGTGCCATCTGTGCCAGACAGATGGAGAATTTAAACAGATAATTACCTCAGCCTGCACCTCAGTGCATTTGTTATTAAGGTATTGATTAATTGTATTTAAAGCACACCCAACAACATTGAAAACTCCAACACCTTTGCTACCAGCACAAACCAAAACTGATAACCCCTACCAAATCCCCCGCGCGCCTGTTCTTAGTGTGCACTGTAGAGTTTAGACTGTAAAAATTGCTTCATTTTTTTTAAAGTGTTGTTTTAATGTTACTTTGTGATACTGAGCTAGAGACGCTGGACTAAGAGTTTCATTTTCTGAATTGCAGCACTGCTAAGGTACGTGGTTTCTTTATAAAATACGCGCTTCTGAGGCTTTGATTTCTTCTGCTGCTCCCAGAACACGGAGCTGAGCCAGCCCACGCCGACGGAGTGAAATCCTGCCCTGTACGAACGTGGCTGCGGAGATCTCCAGACCCTCACCCTACAGAGGCTGTCCCTGCACCGCGGCCACAGCCCAGGACACACACACAGGTTTGGTGTCACTGGATTTGCACTGCCAGCAATATTCCAAACTTTCATCTCCCGCATCGGATTTGAAACTCGACATTTTTCTTTCCTGTCTTGCTATTTCCATTGTCAGCCCTTAGGAGGTTTTCATTCCCTGCTCGCTCCCGGGTGGCGAGTAGTGCTGAGCATCCCGATCCTCCTCCGAGGACCAGCAGAGCTTCCCCGTCTCCCGTCGCAGGTGGACAAGGGTGAGATGCCTCTCGCCCACCTGGGCCTGCCCCTTTCCAGCCCCAAACTTGGTCCTACGTGATAATTACCCAGTGAGCATCCTTTTTCCAGTCACCTCTGAAGAGTAATTCAGACCTACACGACAATAAAATCACCTTCGAATCAACACCGTCACCTCCCTCTCCTCCGGTGCCTCCCTGGCTGGGCAGGGGATGGTTCCAGCTCTGAATTCCCACCAGCAGCTCTGCAGCAGCATCGCACCGAAGGCTGTTCCAGTCACTCCACCCATCTTGGCCCTGATTTACAGGAAAATGATAATAACCTATCACCGCATTCCCATGGTTTTCTAGGGAAGAACAGGCAAAGGGACGGCTCCAGCAGCTGGAGGAGAAGGGCGAAGGCGAGACATGCTGGATACAAAACATTGAACTTTCCAGGCTTTTCAAAGTATTGTGTTTTTTAAAGTATCACTGTGCCTGAGCTGGGCAACAGTTCTTTGAAAAAATCCGCTGTTCAGGGAAACTCCTGCAGTGTGTCCTTCCAGGAATTACATTACTTCTGAGATTCAAAACTAGCAGTTTCGATACGGTCACTTAAGGCGTGAGAATCTAAAGATGCTGGCAGGCGTTTTGCTTAACAGCCATTGAATGTCACCTTAGTCCATCTCATTCCTTAACCATTGCCAATTCCAGGTACCTCTGTCTTTAATCTTCTCAGGGTGAGCTTGTTGAAATTCTTTCCAAAAAGCCTCAAGGAGCAAAGACTTCAGCTTCTTCCTGGGTGGAAGCTGGTGGCAAAATAGGCTGGGTCGTTTCTCTCCTCTCTGCTGAGGAACACGTTACTTACCCAGGGCAGCAGAGGTCCCGGACACACCAGCCACTTGTCATCACTGCTGTTGAAGCTCAGCATTGTCACCAGTAAAAACAACACTTTTTATCACTCAAGAACCAATCCAGTGCTACAGCGGATCTCTCATAACTGCTCCAGCACCCTCTCAGCACCCGGAGGGACGGCTCACGGTACCTGCAAAGCAGTGCCACCTCAGAGATACAGGTCTGCAATGAGAATCTGAATATCATCTTTTCTCGTGTGCTTTATTTCCTCGCCCCCCTGTTTACCATTTGATGTTGTTATTAGTACACCAGGAGGATTAACTCATTATAAATGCAGGGCCTTGGGGACTGTTACAAATTTGAAACATCTAAAACAAAGTGAATGAGTCCTTCAGAGCTTGTCTTCAAATCGGCATAACGCCATTAATAATTAAACTGCACCGTGACCTAAATAAATCATGGGATCATACTTCATTTAAATACTCCTTGTCACATATCAAGCTTGTCTGATACTCTACAGGGGTTGAGCGCTCAGCCAGACAGCAGGAGTCTTTCAGGTGCAATTAAATCCATCTGTACATCATTAAACAAGGAACTTCCTCGAGCAACCAGTCCATCGCCGTCACTGGGACCAGTGTGGCTCATGATCTCACTGGGCAGCTGGTAAAACCTGGGGTTATTTGGCCAGGAGATGGAAACCAAGTGCTTTTCAATAGGCCTTTTCCACTTATGGTCAGACCACAGTGTATTTGGTGCTTTGGTAATAAGTATGTCTGCTGGGCCTTCTTTTACCAGAGCTCCCAGAGGAACAGAAGGAGGAGGAAGAAGAGGAGGAGGAGGAGGACAGACCTGGCCCCGCACCATGGCTGGGTAGCCACAGGTGGAGGAACAGGCAGGCAGTGGGAAAAGGGGAGATCAGAGCCCAGCGTCGTCTGCTGAAACAGGTCATTTCAGATTCAAAACCACTTCAGCTCTTCTTTCTCCTCAGCACCCATTACTCAGCCCTGTGCTTGGAGACAGTGTCAAACACAACACAGAGCGGCAACAAAAACAAGGCAAGTCCCTGAAATCAACAAAAGAGCCTGCTCTCATAGCAATTTGCCATCAAGAGAGAGAGCATGAAATAGCAGAAAATCACAAGGCAGACTGTTCTCCTGGAATTTTCAGCTCAAGAGCTTCAGAGCATGTGGATAACTACGCGAACTTCTTGGGTGCTGTATGAAAAACAAATCACAGCTCAGAGAAGTCGTCAGCTGAAGTGTTATTGCAAAGCCATTCCTTATCAGAATGTGTTTGTGTCCAGGTTCCTGACACGGGCTCCATATCAGCAGCGATGGGGCCACCTCCATGGCAGAGGTCCCACCAGCCACCTCCAAGCAGCTCAGCCGATGTTGTCCTACGCAAGGATCGGCCTTGAAGTTGTTATCCACTTGGGAGACTGTGAGGAGGAATTCCTCCTCTAACTCGGGAGCTTAATTTCAGATAATTAAAAAGGAAATGTCATTTATTAAAAAGAAGAGGGAAGGAATGTGAAGTGTCATTAATATCACAGCCGAAGGCTGGCAGTAGAATCATAGAAACAGTTGGAATTCCATGGATTGTAATGGACTTTTAAGATCAAATTCCAACCATCCACCCAGCACTGCCAAGTTACCACTAACCCATGTCCCTCAGCCCCACATCTGCCCAGCTTTTAAATCCCATCAGGGATGGTGACACAACCCCTTCCCTGGGCAGCCTCTTCCAAGGTTTGACAACTCTTTTGGTGAAGAAATTTTTTATAATATCCAATCTAACCATCCCCAGGCTGGGAAGGCCCAGCTGGGAGGAGCTGGGAAGAAGGTCTGTCATAGCTTTCCAAGTGAAGCCATGGGTTTGTGCTTCTGCACATTGACAGCAGGAATCTTATAAAGCTCATTACCTCTGAAGACCAATCACCCTCATAGTCACCGATGGCAAGAGGACCAGCCTGGTGGCTTCTCCCATCAGCGTTGGCCATATCAGCAGCACAGATGGGCAAGCGCCGGTCCAGTTCCTTGTTAACATGTTTCCCAGCAAAAATCAACTCTGCTGGGTTGAGTGAACCCTACTAGTGAGGCACCACTGCAAAACCTCCAAAAGATCCCAAATTTTTAAAGGCAGGAGAGATACAGACACAAAAGTGGATAAAATTAAAAAAAAAAAAAAGATTAAAAAATTCAGATTTTTTACAACATTACAGGTTTGATTGAGCATAACTTAAATGGAGTTAAATCTTCAACTCCTAGAGATTAATTCACCAAGGCAGGGTACTTTTCTGTCCCAGGATAAATAGTCCATATGGACTGAATCAGTAACTGAAGTTTTTTTAATTCATAATATTTTCCAGGGTAAAAGCAACATTTTCTTCCATGTTCTTATAGTCTTTCTATGGGATTGCTGAAAATGTGATTTAATAGGAATATAGTCAGGATCTGTCAAGGTATTTTGCATCTGACACTTCTTTAATTAACTGAATTTAAGCACAGACAGGTCTAACTTCACAGTTGTATTAAGTGACTTGTTCATTAGCAAAGACCAAAAAAATGGTGTTATTCTTGTGCCTTCTCCTACGTGTGGTTCCAGCACTCTGCCTACAGAGATTTGAGGTAAGTGTTACATTGAGGTAAGCTTCTAAATATAAGTTATTGCCCTTACTTGAACTGGGGCAGCGTTTGAAAATTTAACCAGAAGTACTTGTTTATATAAAAGACTGCTCTAACTTTTATGAAGTTCTGTGCTTTGTTTATCTACTTTCTGTGGCTGCTTTAGTCAGGGAGTTTCCTTTCGGATATTTGAAGAAGCAAATCCCTGTGACGTATTTTTAGGAATCTGTAGAGCACGTACTAAAACAGAAAAGACTTTGCAAGGAAGCTTCATTGTAAGACCACTTAACAATAACACCACTATTAATTGGAAGCCTGGGACAACCTAACCCATGCCACAAAATAATTCAGCAAATTATTTAATCAAAGGCACAGCCAGAGGAACTCCCTGCGTTCACAGGTAGCAGATATCCCCTCTCATGATGTAATCTGCATTGAACCACAGGGTTAACTGTGCCACCAAGCCCTCCTGCCCCCCAGAACAAACAAAAAGTAGAGCCAAAAAGGATAGGAAATTCTCCTTAAAACTAAGAATTTATCTTCCATATCTCAGTGGGAATGTGACACAGTCCTACGTCTGCTAGAAAGAAATCCTGTGGAAGGGACCTTTCAGATCATCAAGTCCAACCATCGACCCAACACTGCTCAAACCACCACTAACCCATGTCCCTCAGCACCACATCTAAATCTCTCCAGGGATGGTGACTCCACCACTGCCCTGGGCAGTCTCTTCCAAGGCTTGACAACCCTTTGGGTGAAGAAATTCTTCTCAATACCCATCCTAAACCTCCCCTGGTGCAACTTGAGGCCATTTCCTCTTGTCCTTCCTCTCGATGCTCTTGATGAGGCACTCTGCAGCTGAAGGACTTTTTTTTTTTTCTTCTTCTTTCTTGTGCTTCTTTGAGCACCCAACAGACTGAAACACAGGAATGATTGTCTTTGAAGTGGGAAGGAAAAATATATTAAAAAAAAAAAAAAAAAGGAGAAACCCAAATCTTCGAGCAAGTCTTTGCATAGAGGACGTAATGTCCAGAAAAAGTCAGACATGAAAGCCTGGAATCCAATGACTTAAAATCAATGACTTTCAGGCATTTTCAGCAATACTTACCTAGGGAGGTGTTAGCAGATTGCCACTGTTAAGGTTTGGCAGGAGAAAACAAACCCAAATTTTGGAGAAGTTTGGGTTGGGGGGCTGCACAAGGACGGGGGGGGTGGGACTGAAAAAGAGAAGAACCTGTAGAATTAAGTCAGGACTTTGGCTGTCCTGCCTCGGGTGCACTCACTGCCTCGATTAACGAACCTGCAATGAAAAGCCTCCCTACATCCCCCACCTTCATTATATTTGCTATTAATAGTATCTGAGGCTACACGTTGATTTTCAAACATTTCAGACACAAATAATAGAAAATTTCCAATTAAAAAGGATAATCTCCTGTCAGAAAGAGAACAGTAAGCACAGTGAATAATTTAAAAGCTTTGGGGATATAAAGATTTATTATATTTCCCAACAAGCTGGAAGCTTTGATTAACAGTTAAAAATAGAAAATAGGGATGAAATTAAGTTGTAAAAGATCCCCCCAAATAATCATTCTTATGCTGTTAATATAGTTTGAATGTTTTCATTGTATGAAGCAAACTGCCTGTCTCTTTTTTCTTATTAAAATAGATTGATCATAATTCATTTTTGAATAAACTCATTTGGAATTAATTTCCAAATTCAGGACAAAAATTGCAAAACCAGCAGGGTTTTTTTAATATCAAATACTGCCTTTTAAAAATCTTACAAATTTGAAATGGAAGTTTTCTGGTCTTAAAAATCTTTCCCTGTAGATTTGGCCTTACCAAATTTCCTACCAGGGCACTGAACTCCCTGCTGAGAAAAGCAGCTCAGCACGGAGGGCACTGTGTGGACACTCACGAAGTGGCCACCCACAGCCCAAGGAATGCGATCATGGGTAGCAACTGGTGCTAATCAACCTATAAATAAAAGCAAAACTGAAAAAAAGAAAATCACAGACTTTATTTTAATCTATCATGTGGCCAAAGGCACCTGTAGAAATTGCTGGTTCCTTTGTCAAAGTTTTCATACTGTGGTCTGCTTCTTTGCTGTCAGTTCCGCAGTATTTTTCAAAACAAAGACAGGCCTGAGCATTTCAGCGTGTTTTCTCCTTAGCGATGCTCGGGTTCTATCTCGTATCGTTAGTCAATAACGCCTTTTGCCAAATACAGCTACTTTGTAAAATACAATTAACTCTCCGGCGCACTAGGACTGTTGGATCCTGTAGCAGTACACGTTAACAGCTGTAGAGCTCACAGAATAAAGGCAGCGCAGCAGTGCAACTCCAGCTGAGCCTGAAGAAGACCCCACAAGGGTTAGGATGTGCACACCGAACCCCTGGGTTGGGGTTGTTTCCTCCCCAAGCTGTCGCAGCTCATCAGCACGGTGGTGCTCGGGTTGTGTTCCTGCAGAAAGTCCTCCCGCAGCGGGTCAGGAGACACCTCAGCTCAGCGGTACTGAATAAACAATAAGCTTTCCTCACCTAAGACGTGTTTCTCACTTCTAACACATCCTCAAGGTGCTATGACAGAAAATACAGAAGTCTTTGTTTGAAGGCATTTTTACATTTGTTGCTATTTGTGTGACTTGATTAGGAATTAGATCTGAGGATACTTGGGGAAAAAAAAAAACAACAACCTTTTGACAAGTAACCTCAGTTTTTGTTAGAAAGTTAGAAAACAGCCAAACTGCAAAATCCCAGCCAGTACTTTGTAAAGCCAGCAGGAGAATTAAGTGGGGCAGAAAAGGTGAGGGCAGCAAGAGACCAACAGATGTTTGCGAAAAATGATGCTCAAGAGAGCGGAGGGAGGAAGCCTCCCTCCTCCTCCTCCTCTTCTGTGCGTGCCAGCATCAAGCCCCGTGTCCCGCCAGCAGGTCCCTGTTATGGTTTGAGAAAACCCATAACAATATATTGTCATTTAGACAATTATTCTATCACCCGATGACCCCTCGCCACCCAGAAAAGGGAATTGGGGAACAGAAAGAAACACAAGGGTTGAAATATAAATAGATTTAATAGACTAAGACTAAATAACTTACAATAATACTAAAGAACTGGTATTAATCCCGATACTGATGTAAGATTTACAAGAATTATACTCAGCCAATTCCATCAGCAGGAAGCTGTGCACTCCCAGCAGGGACAGCAAATGGCGGACACTGCCAGCGCAATGGCCTCAGGAGGAAGGG
>JAOXNO010000002.1:39158142-39182090 GCA_028565335.1 Limnodromus scolopaceus
GCAGCCACAGCTTCTCTGGGCAACCTGGGCCAGGCTCTCACCACCCTCACACCAAAGAAGTTCTTCCCCAGATCTCGCCTAAATCTCCCCTCTTTCAGTGTCAAACCCTTCCCCCTCGTCCTATGGCTCCCCTCCCTGATCACGAGTCCCTCCCCAGCTTTCCTGGAGCCCCTTTAGAGACTGGAAGAGGGTCTAAGGTCTCCCCGGAGCCTTCTCTTCTCCAGGCTGAACCCCCCCAACTCCCTCAGCCCCCCCTCCCAGCAGAGGGGCTCCAGCCCTCCCAGCATCTCCATGGCCTCCTCTGGCCTCATCCAACAGCTCCATGTCCTTCTGGTGTTGGTGGCCCCAGAGCTGGAGACCCCAGAGCGAGACGGGCTGAGACAAATGCAAAAAATTATTTACACTGAGCCTGGCACTTGCAGAGTTCCCCTCCCGTAAGGCCATTACTGCATGAGCTGCTACTAACATTTTGATTTTAATCACCACCAAAATAATGTAGCTCCCCATATTTTGCAGCAAGTTAAGGCCAGGATTTTAATTAGCCGTTTGCCATGCGTTGCTTGGATATAGATTATTATTTCCTAGACAGGATCTGGAATATTTTATTTTTGTACCTACCAGTGCTGATCATACACAATCATTTGCACTCTCAAAAAGCCAAACCAGGCTGCTTATAACTCATGTAAGCCCCAAAAAAACATCCCCTTACTCCCTATACCAGGAACTGAATTTTCACAGTACGCTAAATATCTTCTGATTAGCTTTTTTTTATTATTATTTTTTAAAATAGATTTCAGCTCTGGCATGCCAAGACACATTAGTAAAGACAAAGAAAAAAAGTCACAAAGTAACATTCAATGTAAACATATCCACATACCGTTATAATAAATATGAACTACATTAAATAAGAAGAGGGATGGAAGCACATGTGTGTATTTTGATTCAACGCAATTAAAAAAAAAATAATCATATGCTTCATTCTAAAGTGACTATAAACACTCCCTCTCCTGGGTGCCATCTCTCCTCCCATCATTAAGATGGTCGTTAAAGCTTGCCCTGGTTGTGAGGGTGGAAGCTCACGCCCATGGGGTCCCTGGGACACCTAACGCCTTCTGTGTCCGCACAGGAGGGCTCTGCCCCGCGAGAGCGACGACACACTCGGTGCTGCTGCTCCGCACGAGCCACCCTACAGGACTCCTGGTTGAACAGAAAAACGTCACCTGAAGTTTGGAATGTTTTTTTTTAAATGTTTTTTCTAAAACCAGAAAGATTTTGCTCTTTGCGTTGATATATTTCCAAAGGAATAAATGCATCTTCTGTAAACAGAAAATCTAGGAAGTTTTCTCAATATAGGTAATTTGCATATATATTTACCCTCTAAAATATTCCTACCTTCCACTAAATGTAGGAAAATAATTTAGTGTATACATTTGATACTCAAGCCATGCAACAAATCATATGCATTTAATTCAAAAGTGCTATAAAAAAAAGAACTACATGAGTAATCAAGAACGTACTTAACCTTTCCCGAAGCAACATGGAAAAAAGTTAGTGTGAAATATGTGACAATCCCCTAAAAATATAACGAAAGGGCAAGTGGTAAGGTGTACTGTAAAAACACAATTGGCACGAAGGAAACAAAAAACTGACAAACCAGAAGAAAAATTTGTTTTGGAGTCAGGCTCAGTAAAAGCTGATGTATGCTCACAATAAAATGAGATGTATAATGCAAACCTCCCTGAAAATAAAAGACAGCATAATTTCAACTGTAGGGCAACACACCAGGTCCGGGAGCTAGAAAACTCCTGTGGGCTGAGGAAAAATACATAAAGCTTTTTTAAACCTGAAATCACACAAAACCCTCAACATTAATACTCAGATCACTGCCGTTACGTTTATGTAGTCACAAGACAGAGAAAGGGAAAACGAGGCGACTCAATTCTTTGGATTTTCTTCCACTTAACAATAAAAATTGACTGGGAAGGGGGCTGTGTCCCAGGTACCCAGCGCTTCCCTCCAACGCTGGGGAGCCAGGAACCTGGCTTATCAACTCAGTTCCTTTAAAACATTTTAAAAAAAATATCATGCTTTTCTTCCTCTTTCTGAAAAGACAGCCCAGCTCTCAGCCTGGGTAAGAGCAGGCTTATTAGAAAAGAATTAAGTCCTTAATCTCAAGGCAACAGGAAAAATGAGCAAATCCTGAAATTTCTAACCACTATGACAGGAGCAGCCTGGTTGAAAATTGTTAAAATAGAGAGTTGAGCGGTATGACACGGTGTGGCACGGGACTCCACAAACCTACTCGCCACTCAGCACCTAACCAATACCCAGGGCGACCAAAGAACTAGAATAATTAGCACAACTGGTATTAAATATATGTGTGTGTATATATATATATATACACATACATATATATATACACACACGGATTCTTGCAGAAACCTCAGAAGTTTTACTTCCTCCCCGATAACCTGGGGCCAAGAGCAGGTTTTCCCCACACAAAATCCCGAAGGCTTTTTACCAGCAGTTTGGTGCTGTCCCTGCAGGCAACTGTAAAATAAAGAAATAATGCAATATTCAGAACTTAAACTCCTAGAAATCGGACTTTGAATCTGCAGTCAGAAAATTAAGTAGTTTGTCTGATCTTCAAAAGTCCCAAATGGTGAATAATATCTGTCAACTTACATGCACCTTTTGTAGACGGGGAGAACTGTTCTGCAGTAATAAAATCCGCACCGTATAATCCTTCAGAGACTTGCAAGGACCCAAGAAGAAAAAGGAAAACTAGGATTAGTTCTTTTCCTAAGCAGTTCAACCCATAAGAAAACCAAAACTGAATAGCCTAGCTAAGGAACGGAAACGCACAGCAGCAATCAGGAAAATAAACCCCAAAACTCATCGGTCTGTTGTTAATAATCACAGACAACAAGCAAACTACTGTGGAAATTCAGTTTGCTGTTTAGTTTCTGCAGGTACAGGCTGGAATAGGGGGCAGAAAGCAGATATTTTGGGACAGGTTGAGAGAAGGGGGATTTCCCCAGCGCTGAGAGCGCGTTCCCAGCAGCATCCTGCCGATTCCCACCATCCCGTTAAGCGCTGGAAGCACCCGCCGCTGGGGGGTTCAGCCCTGCGCTGTTTCCCAGTGCCGGCGGGGAGAGGCTGGGAGGGAAGGACCCTCAGCCCACCCGAACAATTAAAATAACCGCAATTTTCACCTTTATTCTTTACGGCTTTGGAGCAGCATTACTTCCCAGGGGAAAATTTTTCTTCTTCTTTTTTTTTTTTTTTTTTTAATAAGAAAAGGCTTTAGAGACAAATGGCAGAGGAAGAAGTACCAAGACAGGGGTCAGAGCTCCATCTGGCCTGAATCTGTGTAACTATTTGGATTTCAGCTGATCCACGTGGGTTTGGGCCAACTGAGGATCTGCCCTTTCAACCATGAGCCACCAACCGATCTCCAACATGAACCAGCATTTCATGGCAGGGTTGGCACAGCTCTCCCCAGCCCCAGCCTTCCTCATGGAACAAAATAAAACACCTTCAAATTATTCTTATTCTGAGCTGCTTCAGTTTTCATTGACACACGCTAAAAGGTTTAAACAAGAATGGTCAATGCAATGACAAAAAAATGGGGGTTTTTTTGAAAAAATCATTATCTGGTATTTCAGACTCCACTTTGAGGTACTTCTCTTCTGCTAAGCCTTTAAATTTCTCAACATTTCAGATTTTATCTGTACAGATTTCTTCTAAACCTTGAAAGGCAACAATTAAAGTCTACTCATTAAGGGAAACATTAACTATGAGAACAAATAGGAGAGCTCAGGGACAAGGACTTGTGCAGGCTGTCTGGAGAGCAGGTGAAGAGACATCTTAACAGGAGGCTCCATTTTAACTAAATAATTCCTCCAGTTCTTGAGTTTGGTATAAATGGAACTGTGCTGAACTCAAAGTCTGGAGGCGGGTGGGTTTGGGTGTTGTTTTTTTTATTAGGTACTCATCCCTTTATGCAATACTCATCATTTCTTTGCCATTAAAAGACAGATTTAGGCTGGTTTGCTGCCATGCCAACATGCATCTGAGAAGCAGAGAGCACAACTGAACAGAAAAGATGGGAAGAAAACCTCCGACCTCAGTGGTCATTTTGGATCCATTATCCCCAGGCATTGTTTTGGGATGAAATTCCCCTGGAGCAGAGGAGCTCACAGCTGGTCTCTCTCCAGAGCCAGCGCTGCACCATCCCCTTCGACACCATGAACCTCACATCAGTGTCCATCTCCAGGTGGCACCAGCTGGGAGAAGGTCCATGGCAGATGGATGCAGGGTCTCACCTGGCTGGGCAGGTTGAAAAGATGGTCTTTAGTCTTCAGAAAGAGAGAGAAAACAGCTTCTGCAGCCTTTTCCCTAGGAAACACCAGTCCATTAGCATTTCTTAATTAAAAAGGGGGTCTACCACACCTTGATTACAAACCATCCCTCGTCTACAAGTGCCAAACAACCTTCTGCACAGGGCAGGAGCTGGAGGAGCTGCTCCCAGCTGCAAGGACCAGCCTTTCTGCAGACAAGGGTTAAGCATCCTCTGCCCTTCCCAAAGCAATATAAAATAAATGCACTTGTTAGTGCTGAAATAAGGGATGTTGCCTTCATAGTTATACTTCCAGAAGAGGCATAATATGTAATATTTTGCCACAGCTATTGTGACCCAGAAAACTAAACATAAATCACAGCATCAAAAATCAGCCCATGAACACAGCGGCTCAGCGGGCAGGTAGATGGCAAATCTACTTCTTAGAGCAAGGTTAAAATAAATCCAGTATTTTCCAGTGATGCAATACATTATACTGACAAGATAGCTGAAAATACCATAAATAAAATAGATTTTATCATCTTGTATCAGTCTCTTGTGGATAATATTGTTTATTTCAAGAATACCTCCTCCAGCATCAAATATAATTCAGCAGTAAAACGGACTTTAGTTGCTCAAACGGAACAAGAGAGCAGGGAGCACCGCGCTTGGGCTAATGAATTAATAGATCCACACGCTCCTTCTGCTTTGGGGAACGGCAGCCCACGGCCCAGTCCCCGTCCCCGTGTAATAAACTGTGACAGCAGAACAACAGACGCTGTTGCTTTAACGCACGTAGCCTTTCATTTTCGAAGATGAATAAGAAGAAATCATTTTGTTTATCTTTCCAACAGAAATTGCTCATTTTCTAACTCCAGAAATCTGAATATTCATTGCTATTGTTTGCATAGAGGGGTATCCTCAACTACATTCCATTTATAAAATAAAATTTAAACTTCTGCTAAATTGCAGACTCGAATAGACACTTTGCTTTTAATTACTTTCAAAACTGTTAAATATCTGACAATAAGGGATGCATTCTTCAGCTGTGTGATACATTTATTTACTCCGCTGTGCTTTTGGAACTCGCTGAATGTTTATAATTAGGTTGTGTAACCATGCGAACCTTCAGCTGGTGTTTGCTGTTTTTAAAGCAGTTTTGTTCTGCATTTTGAAAGCAGGAAAAGCTACAATGCACCATGAAAATTATGCAGTACTCTTTAATCTATACTTCCAGTGGAGAGAAAAAAAAAAAACACGACTTGAAAATTATAATGGTGATATTTTAAATGCTGGTTAGGTGCGGAGCGATGTTTCCTGTTGCAATGCAAATGCAGGCAGCGACATCCCATCATTTCCAAAGCCATCACCGGAGGTTTCCTCCCCCCGTCCCACACCTCCACCGGCTCCCACAGGTGGCACCTCCAAGAGGGAAGTTCTGCTCCAAAAGGCGAGGTGCTGGGGTGGGCACAGCTAGAGGGGGCTGATTACACAATGGAAATTACGTGTGATGGGAAAGTCCTGAACTAGACGAGTATCTCTAAACACTTTGGCAATAGCTGAATTGCATTGAATAATAATATTTGTGCATGTCTCCTCCAAAAACACCCAACCTGTGCAGGTGCCCAACAGTCTTCAGGTCTCCTGGAACTGCTACGAGACACAGTGGTGGGGGAAAGTCTTCCTTTGGGGACACGAGCAGGACCAAACTCACCCAGAAGTGGAATCTCTCCAAGTCATCATCCTCTTGGGCTGAGCCTGGATGATGGCAGGGGTTGCAGGTGACATCAGTGTGGTATCCCCAAGCCATGAATCCCAGCACAGGGACGAGGGTGTCTCTGTTCCCACCTGCTAAGGTCCACCAGGTAAAGCACATCTCAGCCACCTCATAAACCTCTGCTGCTTTCCAAGCCCTGAAGGACAAAGCGATTTAAAAGACAAAGGTATCTCTCGGCTGGTGCCACGCTCAGCAGTGGCATTAACACTTGCTATGGAGACAGCCCTCAGAGATCAACCTAAAAGTTAGTTTTTGTGGAGTTCCTGAAGTCACAGTATTTTAAAACATACAATTTCTTTTCAATTAGGTAAGCCGATTTTTAAATTGTTCTTGGTGCTTTCTGCAGTAAACAGCAAAAAAGAAATTAACATTTGGTGTCAGGTTTAACCATCTGTTAAGACACGTGTGATTTCAAAATTCTCCCTCGCGTCATTCATAAACAGAGTCTCCACCCCATACGTGATTAAGTTATCTCCACCACACAAATGTTCACATGCAGCTTTCCAACCCAGCCACTCTCCATACGGATTTTCTGGTAAGCACGGAGAAACTGTATGAGTTTCCCTTAGAACAATGACAAGAAATCTAACATAGGCCATACGACATGTAAATGTCAAAGCTTTGCCATCTCCTTGGGCTTCTGCCAAAGTTGTGGCTAAAGAGAGTTATGCAAATATGTGAGTTTTCTGTTCAAGAGCTCAAAAAATAATAACAGAATATCAGCTTCACTATGAATCAAATTTTCCTTTGTTTTTTTACTTCCCTAAACAACCTCTCAAACTCCCGTTTTCTTTCCATTTCAAAGTTTTCAGTCAAAACCAAGTCAGCATAAATTGAAGACTATTGGTTGGTACCACTCACAAAATGGGAGCAGGATGTGGGCAGTGACACAGGTCCCTCCAAACCCACCAACACCAGCCTCTGTGGTCAGGAAAGATCTTTATTTTGCCTGATGAAACAGATTTGCTCCTCTTGCCTGCTTTGACAGTTATTGCATTTAGCACCATCATATGAATGTCATGGCCAAGGAATTACATGTCAAATCTAACCTAAACCACAAGCTGTGGAAGACACCAGTGTTTCCCCATGACCCACCTGCAGCAGATGGGGGAGAGCCTGGACACAACCCAACTAACTTTGGGAAGGTCTGTGGGAAGAGGGGTTTGGCTCCACAGAGCTCCCTGCCCCAGGAAGAGGTGGAGCTGAGCGGTGGGGTGGGCAGCCTGGTCCCACGCGATGGCCCAAGGTCACCTGGTGCCACGGAGACTTGCGGGAACAGCTGAAGTCATAAGCGATGTTTGCGAGCCTGTGTGCCCCTCGGTATTAGGAGACAACATGCCGTAGTGCAGACTTTTATCCCCTTCTGAGATTTAAATAGGTCAGGTCCCTCACCCAGTGTCACACAGGAAATTGCACACCTCCACAGCAGCATCTCGGAATGTATAATCAGCCCATGTAAGTATTATCATTACAGAAACGACAGTGAAACATGGATTGATAAGTACCTCGGCTTATCCACACACACTTGTACTTTAATGCCTGTAAGTTATTCCAATCTTCAGCTCTTTGCTTTACGTCACTGCATTTCAAACATACAGAGTAAAAACTGGATTAAATAACGTGCTGAAGAGAAGGCTCTGCCACCGTGCAGCCTGCGCTGTGCTCGGCAGCACACGGGACACACGTGTCGAGATGAATTACCGAGGCTCAGGAGTCAAGGTTTTCAGGCATCACTGGAGAAAATACGACACACCGATGCCTTTCCTATGTCTCTAATAAAAACAGCAATTCTAGCAAAGAACAAAGTAGCAGTATATTCCCTTAACAAAAATAATGAGTTAGAGGAGTGGAAAAAAGTAGATGGTAGAAAGAGAAGCTGAAATATATCCACAAGTCACTTGGTCTAGGACAATAATACACTTCTTAAATTTTGCATCTATACCATCCGTCCAAATAAGTTGCTAATACACCAGTCTGTCACAGGCTGCAAGTCTGGTAGAAAAGATTGGAAAATTATGTTAATGCAGCTCGCGCTGAGAATACTAAACCAAAACAAACAAACCAACCAACCAAGAGACAGAACTTTGTCACCACCAAGGTTGTAGTGCATGGAAACAGTGAAGGACTGCCAAGTAAAAGGAACGACACGACACGTTGACTCCTGAAGAGCGTGGGAAATAGCCTGTAGTCAACGGGAAGGTGGGAAATGGTCCTCCTGGGCTGCTCAGGAGCATTCCCCCTGGAAAGCCCACAAGGTTTTCTGTCTGTAGGGTGAAAATGAGATCGGTAGGTGTTTGCCTCTCTCTGCTTACATGAACTGGCACTGGCAGAAGACACTGCAAAGTAAGAAGAGTGCTCAGGTGAAGGCATCTGCCAGAGCCAGGTTCCACGGTGTCATACAAGAGATCCACAACGATGTCAAAAATGATACTTGCAGTTTAGACTCCGATTAATACCCTTCTGATTAAGGGCAACATATTGTACACGTGCAGCTGGACATGTCCATCATAAAGAACACGCTGAGCTGAAGAGGATGAGCAGGGCAACAAAACCAATCTGCACAGTGATCTGCTCTCATGGACCCAAGAGCGATACCTGGAAGAGATGTCAGTCCTGCAAGGACCAAGGTCAGGAGGAGATGCCCAGTCCCATGGCACATAAATTAAACACCAGACCAGAAAAGATCTGAGCTCAGATCCCACCATACCCTTACCAAGCAGGAGGATGCAAATGTGCCTCAGGTTGTCTTCGTATTTTCAGGACCCAGCACGTGCTTCTGCCGCGTGAAAGCTTTGATATGGAAGAAATGTTTCAGGAGGATGAGGAATGCTTCAGCACGCTTTTCCTTCGGGCAATTCACCCAAATCCAGGGGCTGTAGTCACTGCGCTGCCAAACCTTGACCCTCACCCACTGCAAGAGAAGCCAGAGGAACCACAAGAGCTGTAGAAGCAACAGGGCTGGGTTCAGGCGCCCCAGCAGCAGCATCTGCGCATCCCATCACCAGAGCCCTGGCAGCAGTGGGGACATCCCAGGGAAAGAACGTTGTCTGCATGTGTTGGCTTGTTGGATTCAACAGCATCTATCAATAATGGCAGTACTGAAGTATATTCTCTTTTTGTAAATATTTTTCTCTCCCTGTTCACGGCGAGCTCGCAGTCTACCTGAGCTCCGCAGCTCGGTGTGTGCTGTCCCTCCTCTCCCACTTTTGCCTCCTTGGCACTTAGCAGACGTACGTGAAATTTCAGTAAACTGTGAAATGAACTGTCACTCAACAAAGCTAAGCTTTGGATAATGTGTGCTTGCTAATACATACTGCCATCAGCTTCTAAAAAACAAAATCCTTGTCAAAATTGGTAGGTCTTTCTGAAAATTTAATTGGGGAACAGATTTTTTTTAAACCTACACATTTGTTTTTGCCACTCCTTGCCAGTGAGCGGTATCCATAAGTGCAGAAGTCAAATCCTTTCCACTGATCCTAATGGTACACGCTAAGGAGAAAATGAGAATGTTAAACCCTACTAAAAGGATCCAGATGATTTACCATGCTACAGTTTTTATTATTAAATTATATTTTTCCTGACTGAATAAAATTAGGATGCTTAAATGCTGCATACCAGTGATCCTGATTAGTTGTATGTCTTGAGGGATGTCTGAAGGATTCTGATAACCAGCGCTTGGGGTTACATTTAATTTCTATGTGAATTTTGGATTCAGGGGAAACATATGAATTTCAGATTATCCAAAACTCGGATAACAAGGTTTTGTGCATTCAAGGCCTGCCTACATTAAGGAGTTGCCCAAAAGCATTCTGCATTTTATGTGTAATACATCAACAAACGAAAGCAAGATTTAGAAAGAAGTTAATAATATCGGAAAGTAAGCAAAAGAGCACCTATAATGAAGTACATTTTGCATGTAATTCAGAAATAAGAGAAGCGCATTAACCTGCCGGGTGAAAGTGCTTCGCAATTCCCCTCTAATTGGATTCAGACTGGAGACACTCCAGGCCCTTTCTGATCAGCAGAGATTTTACTCCACAGGTAAAACAGCTCTTGCCTGGAAAAAGCGGCACCGAGGAGACTTTACGGGGAAGATGCTGCCACTGGATTTTATTTCTTGCACGTTCGCACATGCGGTGAGACTTTCAGAAGGACCTGGATGGCCATAAAGGCTCAGGTGTGTTCAGTGCTTCTAAGAACACTGCCCTGGATAAACATGGATTAGGGGCAAGCTAATAACAGGGTTTCACAGGAAAATGCCCCAAAACCTCTTACAAGTGCTACTGCTACGTGGGGAACTTCAAAGAGCAGCTCATGAAAGCAGATGCTTTCCGACTTCTAAAGCATTGACATGGCATTAAAAATATTAGATAGCAGATCACAGAAGAAATTTAA
This sequence comes from Limnodromus scolopaceus, assembly GCA_028565335.1. Lineage (NCBI taxonomy): Eukaryota > Metazoa > Chordata > Aves > Charadriiformes > Scolopacidae > Limnodromus > Limnodromus scolopaceus. Next base: position 39,168,657 of record JAOXNO010000002.1, read on the forward strand.
AAACATCACAAACACAAACATTACGGTTGTACCCAAAGGTGACACCAGCTCCTGCCAACAGGCAGAGGGGACATGGGACCCCTGTCCCATCAGTGGAGGCAGAGCTGCTCCAGAGAGTTCCCAAAACTCAGCATGACCATCTTTATAGCTGTTAATTGGGTCTGAGATAAAAACAGTCCCAATACAAACGAAGACATCTGTCCTTTGAGCTGGCCAAATGCCCCTTAAGCTGCTAGATTTTTTTCTTTTAAGAGAAGGAAAAACAAATCTCGAGCATCCAGTCCTGGCTTCAGACCAATATTGATAAAAGGTGTTGGCTTTCAATAAACTTGGAAGATTTCCCCCCCTCCCACCCAACATTTGTCAAACTTCGGATACAGTTTCCAAGGCAGGTTAAGAGTGTGCATTTCCACACCTTTGAAAGACCCTATTTAAGATGTTAAAGCTATTGTTTAACCATAATTTATTTACTCCAAGCTTTTTGTCTCTATATCAGATGCTCTTACCATCAAGCACATGTCACCTTCAACAAAGTCATTTCTTCTCTCTCCATCACGGCAGCAGAGATCCTGCAGGCCAAATAAAACCTCGCTTTTCCACTGTTCCACCGCCCGGGTCCCCAGGCAGTGCTGGGACACACACCCCGTGCCCAGCGCTCCCACCGGAGAGCCTGCACTGCCCCCTCCCCCTCATCCAGCAGAAAACCGACAAGGTGGTTTTAAATAGGAGGAAATTAATTTCTCATTAAGAAAATAGATGAGGTGTTTAAAACCTGGAGTAATTGCCTTCACACAGGACGGAGTTTGAGCTCGACTAACTGAAAAATTGACCCTGGGTAGGAACCACGGCCCCAGATACCTCTGTGCTCTGCTGGCAGCAGATGGGAAGGCACTGATGCCAAAAAGCCAACGTAACCTCCCAAGCAGGCAGCAGGGACAACTCAAAGGAAAAAAAAAAAATAAAGGTTGTCAATATTAATGGAACATCAAAACTTCCAGGAACATCGGCACCAGGTGATCAAAGCCAAACAACCCAACCCAATCCCCTGCCAGCGCGGAAGCGGCAGTGAATGCGAGGGAGCAGCAGGAGCGATGGATGCCAGCCCCGCTGCCCGGGGGGCCAGGCTGGACCCCCCCAGCCACAGCCCGAGAACTCACTCACCAAGAGCCAGCGAACCACGGCAGCCCGGAGGGATGGCTGCTCTGCCACATCACACCTCAGCGACAGCCAGCTCGCTTGTCACCAAAACTGAGAGATCCACCTTACTGCACTGAGTTTATAACTCCATTGCCTTTTTCTTTAAATGTTTCACCAGTTATGTACTCTTACTTCCATTTGTTTCAATGAAATGGTGACAGCGTAAGCACAGAAGAATTAAACATGAAAATTACTCTGAGTTTCACCAGTTGGATACTACAGGGAGGCAGCAAGTTTATGGGAGAAACGCAGTGGGCAGGGTTTTATGTCTTCCTGCGCCAAATAACAAATAAAACATCAAAGTTTGATCCCCTTCTTGCAAGCAGCCAGGAAAAAGAAAAATATTTGTTGAAGTTCCAGCACCAAGTTGAATTGTGCCTGTTGGATGGGCAGAACACAGAGCCCCTGCCCGCCCCGGGAGCAGGGGAACAGGGATGGGGCTGTGCGACCCCCCTCCACCCCCTTCCCTGCAGCTTCAAACACATCTCCTCTCCATGCCAAGGTGCCTAAACAGAACATTTTCATTCTGGAGTGGATTATCTGAGGCATAACTTATTTGGCAAGTCCAGTTGGAAATATTTTATTAAAAAAATTATCCTCTTTACCCCCTATAAATCCAAGCTGCTGCTGTTCTGCCAACGGCTGCAACATCGACAGCACCTCATTGATGAGCCAAAGGCGACACGGGCACAGAGACTTCAGACTCAAGGGACTAAATTACCAGCAGGATGCATCCCAGGGAGGAGAGAAATCTCCTCTTTTCCAGCCCAGCTCCAGGGTCCCACTGGGAGCAGGGACGCGCTGAGCAGGGCAGGGGAACCAGGGAAAGGAGAACACGAGAGGGGTCTGCCAGCCTGCACGGGCAGGTGAACACAACCCAGGGGAAAAAAAAAAAAATGGATTTCTTCCAAGGAGAATAAAAAATAAGTTCTAGGGTTCTGATTTAGAAACAGAAATGAGAAGATTGCCTAAGCAAGAATAGTTTGTTGAAATCATTAAAAACTACCACATCATTCCAACTCTAACACCATCAGCTGTGTCACGGTCGCAGAGCCCCTGGTGTCCGAGGGAGTCCTTATGCTATTTGGCACTGTACTTTGCTATGTCTCATTTTAATAAATAAAACCTCTTTTGCATTCATTTAAAAATAAAATTAAGGTAAAAGCAGACATAGACTTACAAGCATAGAAGGTGAGGAGAAAAAGTTAGATTTCTATAACATCAGTGCTGCACCTCCCTGAAATAACAGCCTGCTTCTGTTTACTCCAATTGAGCTTCTGACAAAGTAAATAAAAGCAAATGCCTGCGAGGGGTGGTTAAAGCCCTGTCCCACGGAGCCACCAGGCTACAAACTGTTATTACCCACTGAGTTAGTCGACACTGTAAAAAATAAACTTAACCGAAAGAAATACTGCCATGAAACCGAAGAAAGTAGAGAAAGAAAGAGAGGCTTGTAAGAAGCTGCCCTGAGACACGCTGTCTGACATATCGAGCCTTCATCTTCAAATTCCTGCTTCCTCTAGAGGCTTGAGTTCCATGCTGGGAACCCCCATTGCTCTGGTGTTTCTGACCAGCTCACATCCCAGCAGAGACAGAGCAAGGGCATCACCAGTGGCACTCGGGATGCTGTCGGGTACCTACTGGTCCAGAACAGGCTCATCACTATCTGTGTACCCAGCTAAAATCTGGGACAGACTTCTGTACTGCAGACAATATAGAAATACAGTCCCAAACGATCCTTGTCATCTCCAGTGCCTAAGACATTAGCATCTGCCAGATCACTATACAAAAGAAGAAAAAGAAATAAAAATCAACTCCCACTAGATTAATTTGGGAAAAATCCATATATCTCCCTTGATATGAAATGCGGACAGTAGTATGTCCTGTCAAAAGCAGTCAGAAACGGTGTGTTGCTGTTCTCCAAACCCCATCCCTCAGACCACCCCCAGGCCCAAGGGGTTCCCAGCCTGACCCCAGACTCACCCGCTGCCAAAGCACAGGGGCAGCTTTAGCTCAGTCTGCATTAAATAAGAGTTAAGATAATATACTGCTTCTGGGAAGGAAACACATAGGTGTATTTAACTGTCTTTAGACAGCAAAAAGGAACACAAGCAAATTCAGAGAGGCATGGTTAATACAAAAATTGTCTGAGCCAGCTTAGTTCACCTGCTTTTTCCAATGTCAAATGCCACGAGCACCGTGTGATCTTACGGCAGGCAGCCAGCAGTACGTCGCCCACAATTTTAAGAACCAGAGAAATATTTAATGTAGAATTTTACTACGTGGTTAAGCTCAAGCAACCTAAAGAAAAGCAACCCCTGTCAGCCAAGGAGCACGGTCCTGAGGAAGAGAGAGGTGGCCCTGGTTTCCCGGGCTGCACAACACCAAAAGACATGCTGGAGCCAAGAAACTCTTCTTGCATTCATCCCAAGTTTTCCTAGTCTCAGTCAAAGAAAGCCTCCACAAGAAAAGGTAATTTTAGGTCAGATGCACATATATTAAAAACACAGCGACAGGTTTCAGGAGTCTGAATTTAAAAAGCCAAAGTATAAATGAAATACTCGAGGAAATATTATTTACACGTTTTTCCAGAGAGCAGCAAAACATTGTTCTAAAATGATGTTTCTAACCCCTTTTGATAAACTGTGTATACAAAGAATAAATTTAAAGTCAGATCCGTGAAGACTGTCAAAAGCTACATCATTTATTTACAGGAAAGAGGAACAATATTTTGACTTATCTTGAGCAACCTTTCAGGAAGGGGACCTTTTTGTGACTTAAATGTACAAAGAAATGCCACATTAGTCAAAGGTCTATTTCCCCACTACAACAGGAGCATTACTTCGCAATGACCTCCAAAAGGCCTCTATTTTTCAACGTGGCTTGGATCGAGCATAAAGTTAAAGCCACCACCAGCCTCAGCTGGTCGAGCCTACAACATTTCAAGAGGTGTTTTTTTGTCTCTTGAGAATGGTATGAACCACGGTCTGGCCCCCTGCAATTACAGATTTACCTACTTTTGGGTGGCACAAAACGCCTCGCGTCAAAGTGACTTTCTTTCATGAAAATCAGTTAGGGAGATGATAATACAGAACAAAAGCAAGCAAAGAAAGATGCATCCACTGCAGCCAATGACATCATTATATGAACAATTCAGAGAACAATGTCTTCAAAGACCACAAGAGCCATTCCCCTTGAGCAGCACAAACTCCCACTTCAGAGAGCACCTGCCGTGCAAAGCTCTCAAATTAACAGAGGCACTTTTTACTGCCTTAAAGTTTGAGTCTTCCTTAATCAGACTAAAGCTTCGCTGAGGGTCTTTGCTCAGAAATCACACACTAGCGAGAGAAATAAAAAGCAGAGAGCACCTGCCTGGGCAGAGACACATCATTCAGACACCTCCTGGCCTTCGCTTTCCTGGCCAAAAGGACCGGGCAGTTTGAGCCTGATGCTCCCCAGAAGCATCTCCACCAAGGAGCGACCACAGCAGCTGGAGGGGCACAAGCTTGAAGGGCTCCTGCAGCTGCAATGGCTGTTTTTCCCTCTTTCTTTACTTTCCCGGGATATTGACGCATTGGTTACAATACTAAAGCTGAATTTTTTTTATAGTTCCTGAGGGGTTAATTTGGTGGGATGTTGTTATCTTGTTTGTTAGGCTCAATTTTTTTAGACAAGACCTGAGATGCCTCAGGTTTTATTTTGTGTCTCTTCTGTGTTGAAGCAGCTTCACGCGGGTGTGCAGCAGGACTGCAAACAGCAGCCGTTTCCATCCCCAGTCCATCACTGACATTCTTTCAAGTCCTTTCCTCCACCTCCTTTTTATGGCCATAATCATGTGATAACTGTATGGCTTATTGCTGCTGCACTTCAGTGAGAGATTGTAGACCTATTTCTTGCTTGAAGCACACATCCACACACAAGCATAACTAACTTGGTTTTCTCATCCAGAAGAATAAATCCCATCTTATCTGAAAAGCATGGACTCTTTTCATTCCTTCTGCTTTCATTTTTCACTTAAACAATTATCTCAAGTCATCCAGCTGAAGTTAATCTAGTTCAAATGGGGGTGACCATGCTGTGAAGCCACCGTCCCAGAGCGATGTGATCAGCGGCGCCGAATGGTTGAATTGGCATCCGATGAGCTGTGCTGATGTGAATTATGGCACGTCCCATGTCCCGGCGTGTCCCCATCTCAGGCTCAGCAGGATTCCAGCCGCAGCCGCCCTCCCCCGGTGGGTGGGTTTCAAGCACCACTTAGACCCAGGTTTTCATCCACAGGGAAGAGTTCAGCAGCAGCAACACCGAGATGATGTTTTGAACGAAGGCTTCAATGAGACCATGCTTTCACTCTTCCTTCTTCCCTGAGATTTAATGTATTTTTATTTTGCGGCCAGCCACACTTTAAGCACAACTACTTGGAGCCTGTTGGCCAAAAGTTGAATCAGATCTTAAATTTGCAGTTCCAGCACACAGAAATACTAGAACTGAGGAAACAGAGATGCTGAAGAGCACGTTTGGGGACTGGTCCTGCCATAAATTCTAAAAAGTTAAAGACAAAAAATCTTTAGAATTATATTCTTTATAACATAAAAGTTATAAATGTGGTTAGACTTTGGAAATACCTTAATTTTACCTTTCAAATGTTTACTGAGAATAATACCCTTGTGATTCAGGAGCCTCAGCACTTGCCAGTGGAGCTTGATAATTTATCCTCAGTAATGGTCCACCCCACTGTTCAAGTTTTTGCTTGGGTAATGTGTTCATTGCAGCTTGTGGAGTGTTATGATTTATGTTATGACCCCAGTACCCGTAAATATGAACGAACAGAAGCCAGAGCAACACTCTGATGTGAGCTTCCAGACAGCACTGTCTGCAGCCACCCCTCACATTCAGATGCTGTGGAGACTTCAGCTGCTGCAGCGCTGTTATTTCAAAAATGACATTTCTCTGAGCATTTCTGCTCCTTGGGATTTACTAGAAAGTGAATTTGTATTTCACTCCTGTGAGCTAAGACTTCTCACAATAACCCCCAGTTGGCTGCTGGTGGTGAAGACACAACATCCCTGAAGGGACACTGGCAGACGTGACTTCTTTGGAGAAAATGGGTGTGAAGGGAGCCCAGAATTTTTCCTCCAATGTTCGTCAGAATTCAGAAAATCCGTTGGGTGAGAAGTTAACGCTGTTAGACAGGACTGGTGGCATTGATCTTCTCACTGTCCCCAACAGCAGCAAGAAGGAAAGGTTGTGTCATCAAATGCCTATAAAAAGGAAAGATACAGAAGTTTGAAGTGAGAAGCAGATGCTTTGTCACATGAAAGCCTCTATAAGGTCTTTAACAGAGAGAGAAAATATTACTGGCAGCATCCAGAAGACTGGCTATTTATGGCACTAGGGCTGTGAAATGGGCAGGTACAAGACTCCACCCATTCCCTACCTTTCCTCCTTCAGGACTCAGGTCCTTCAGGTGAGACTTCAGGTTTCACAGGCAATCTGAGATTTCCAGGACGGAGCTGTACAGGACCATTCACGGTAGTTCTGGGGGGTGGCACTTGCAAGTCAGGGGCCTTCCCACTGCAGCAACCCCACATCTGCCTGAAAAAAGCACGGCAGCACCAGAAAAGTGCCCTGAGCTGACACCAACCATCCTGGAACTGGAGACAGTTCAGCAGCCACACCTCTGCTTGGGAAATCCCCTTTGACTCTTGGCTACTCAAGTACCGAATAATTGGTAGGGAAGGAAACTTTTTTCTTTTCAACAGTGGGATTTCATCAGGTGATTGGACAAAATAATTCAGGCTTTATTCCTTTGCCTCTTGATGCTTGATTTTGTACAACACAGCAGAGTATCTCACAATCTCTCAGCACTGGCAAAAGTGAAATATGACCGATGTAGAACATAAATCAATATAAACTAATGCTATACAAATGTTCAGAATAAGAATATTTGCCATCTTTTTATGTCATGATTTATAAGTTTTACTGCCATTGCCACTCTTATTATGCAATATACTCAAGCTTAAAAACTAGTAAGAGGGCTCTGTGTTCTCCAGAGCAAGGACAGCAGTAATGAACTTGAAATTATCAACAGACTTGCAATGTCTGAGCTCACGGGGGTTATACAAGCTGCAAAACATTTGGCTCCACTTCAGCCAAGACTTATTTTATAGCTTTTGGTAGTAAAACTCACAAGCAAGAAATAAGCTCAATTCCCAGACCAGTTAAATATCCAGGATATTCAGGAAATCTGAGGAACAGCTGGAGCCTGCAGCCCAGAGGACATCCCAGTGAAGCTTCATAGAGGAGCTTCAGCCCAGGAGCAGACAGGGCAGGGGGGGCTGCTGCTCCTGCAGGTGAGCAAGTTTAGGGTTTTTTGGAGAACGTAAAGCCGATGGTAGAAGCTGAGAGAGAAGCACAAGGAATGAGGCCATTCTCTGTACAGGGAACACAGGGGTTTTTCTTCTGTCTTTCCATATCCCAGTCAGAATATTTTTTTCAGCAGAAGGTCCAGGGAGACCACTGTTAAGCAGGAAAGGGCAGACACCATCTGGGGCCAGATTTCTCAAATATACCTAGGTATCAGAAAGTGGAATTCTCCTCTGTTAAGGGCCAGCTTTAAATATACTCCACAGGGCTGAGTGAAGCAGTCAACAATATTTTCAGGGCCATTGATATATTTTACACATAAATGGACCAGAACCCCCACACTCCCTGTGCTGTTCCCACTTGCAGCAATATTTCCTCCTCCTGCTGTTCCTCAGCCCACAGGACCCTGAAGCCTTTCCCACAACAGGACGGGTCGGGGTCCCTTCCCCAGCAACCAGCAGTCAATAAATCATGCAGCTCCCAAGAGTGAGAGGTGTCCAGCTGAAACTGCTCAGCCAAAAGAGACATAATTTCTGCTCTTCCATACCTCATCTCAGCAATTTACCAACAAACTTTTTTGCACTGAAGAGGATGAATTGAAGGAAAACAAGCAACACATCCTCTAGAGGGGTCATGTCTCCTGGGTCTGATCTTGCAGGTTTTGGTGGAATATGGTTTGAGAACAGTTAATGGTCAAGCCTGTTGGGTAAGGACTCGTTGCTGAATCCCTCTGATCCAGCCTCAGGAGCTTGGAGAAACCAAAAGCAATAGACATCTCTGTAGTGCATGCATTCTATGCACCAGATAAGCAGCTGTTTTCAGAATATGTGTGTGTGATTATGTGCTCAGCCAGACATACTGAAGTTTGAGCTTGCTCTCTCAGTCATACCATCACCCTTAACTTCTCTGCGAACATACCAAACCCCCTTGGTCTCCATGTGGCTGTGAAGATGGAGCCTCAACACAACTTGGTCATGAAAGAGTGCAAATAGAGACAAGACAGTACATCACCAGCCAAAGAGAACACAGTTTTTCTGTCAGTGCTATCAGTAAAGATCATAAGCACTGACCATCCTTTTTCCCCTGCCTCTTTGCTCATCTGTTTCCATCTCTTACAACTTTTTTGTTGGTGACTCTATACTTTCTGCACTTACTATCAACCTCTTTCCTCTACCTTATCATGGTATGGGGCTGTTTGTCCTTAACAGGCATACTAATAACCCTCAGCTGATAAAGCACTGCAGGAGCCATCATTATACACATCCCATGCACCTGGAGCAACATGAGATGAATGGTCCTTAACTCCTGCAGGGTTTGTCTCTCCATTTGTAGATACAGGGGCTGTTCCTTCAGCTCCTCTGCAAACTCCTTACCAGCATGGGGAGATTCACACCCAGTTCCACATCTGACAAATCACACATGCTTGGGTGTATGAGCATTTAATATTGAGCAATAATTAGGTAAATCAGAAATGATCCCAACAGCAGAGCCAAAATTTCTGCCCTAAAGCTACAGCTGTAAACCCGCTCCTCAATGGGGACTCCATCCCCCTCCACCTCAGATCCTCCAGACCCTGCAGAAGATCATGATGGAGCCCCAGAGGACACAGGATCTGGTTAATCTGGGATTACAAGGAGCTTTGTTGGAATTTAGGGTCTGGGCTGATACCCGAGTTGCTGCGCATTCAGGGAGAAAGAATTACAGGCACGGAAGGAATTTTCTGCCTGAAGAGGTGATCAGCAGGTTTTAGATGCTACCAGTGCTAGGAAGCACGAAAATGGAGCTATCAAATCATGGTTTTGAGCTTGTACGGCATCTGTCCTTACACCTACCTCTCCACTGGATCAGCTCTGGAATCACTCTGTTATTCCCTTTGACAATCTGCTGCTCTCCAGGCATGGGCATCATAGAACTGAAGCAGGATAATAAGTGCATGAAAGGAAACATACAGTTTGTATATATTTGCTGTATTATTTTAAATAATTAGTGCTTTACCTTTGTGACTATTCCAGTTTTTCCACTATCTCTAGGTACTTTAATAATCTTCTAACAGAAAAATTAGTCTCCTCATACACCAGTTAGTGTCAAAACAAGGTGCTTGCAAATCCAGGCTTGTTGCCGGTTGAAAGCAGTAACAGATGTCCTTTCTGATCATTATTTGTTGCACATATGAACCAGCTACTGAGAGGTTCTAACTCACAGATGCGTTTGTTTGATGCTTCTATTTCATTTGGATATACTTCTATTGGCCAACTGCAGTAAGAATTGATTTAGCAAAACAGATGGAGATTATTCTGCTGATCACTGGTTCTTAGTCATAGTTCAGAATATTTTCTATGCTGTTCCTCTAAAGTATATTCATGCAAAACAACCACATTAAAAACCCTCCTACATTGAAATGTAGTAAAAATGTGATGTTAACCCTTAAGAGCTCCCATGGAATTCATAGATAAACTTGATTTTAGCTCTTACTACTCCAGCTTGGTGTTGCAGTTGAAGTGGCATGAGGAGATGCACACTTACTCCAAGATAAGAGCTTGTGGTGGACAGAAGGCTTAGCTCATCAGAGCATTGGGCAGACAGGAGTTTGCCTGAGCTCCTTTATTAGCTGTGAGCACAGAAGGGAGCAGGAGAGATTTGGATGGTAGGGAATTGTGTGCTCAACAGATGTAGCATTAAGTCCATGCCTCTTGCTCTGCCCCCCAGGACTTGCTCTTGACATCAACCTCTTTAAAACCCAGAGTCCTCATGAGGACTAGAGCCACCTGACCATACACAGAAAAAACTCAGTTTTGCCCTGAAAAGAGCAATCAGCATAGGAACCAGGAGCAGAGAAAACACTCAGACTAATAAGCAATAGTAATAGGACTGCAATGTTCTGTTGGCCTGCACTCCACAAAATGCTGTTCTAGTGAATCCACATTAAGTTTGCTTTTAAAAAAAAAACCAACAACCACAAAACACTTGTATGCAAAAGGCTGGTGCCCCAGGAACAAGATGCCAACTAGTAGGAAACAATAAATGACTAGTAGGAGGAAAAATGTGTTCTCAGTAATTGTACCTTTGCATTTTACTGTGGAATTAGAGGCACAAAAAACATAGCTGTTGCCCAGACAAACATGATATGCACAAATAGGTATCAGCAGGAGACTCTCAGCACTCGGGGAGAGCGGCTGGAGAAGACACTTCCTATACAAGGCAATGTTTTTTGGAAGAGTAGCTGGAACATGTTTTATGTTGATTCATAAATGCGTCATTTTTGGAGGGAGGTTGGAAAACATGTGAGCGAGGATGGCACTGGAATGAATTCTGGGAGTGTGGGAGACGGGAGCTCAAAGAGCAGAGGAGAATAACAGAGAAGTTCAGGGGAAGAAGATACAGCCCTGAGGAGCGACAGAGAAGGACAGAGGGGAAAGACAGATATTGCGTCGTACAGAGAAACAGTGGTAGATTACAGACGGAGTAGAACCAGAGGAAGAGGAGGGATTTATAGCACTGGCATGGGGAAGAAGGGAGTGATTTGAAACAGAAACACTGAATAAACATGCAACAGCTGTTTTTAAAAGTTTACTTAACAATAAGTGTGTATGCAAAGCTACCCCTCAGCCTACGACTGTGAAATGTGTTCAGAAGGATGGAGGTGAAGGAAGAACAGGAACAGCTCTGGCTGGACCGCATCTTCTCCAGCCACATGCAGTCCATAGTGCATGAAATTCCCGTTTCATCCTGTGCTCTGCAACATGCTTGAAACCCCACTTGAAATTCTGCTCGGATATCTGCTCGCCTTGGCCCTGCAGTCTTTCAAAGCCTGTGCACAGATTAAACCATCTGCGTGAAAAATGCTGCTCTACTCCAGCAAAAGCTCCCACATGACAACCAGTTTGGTATCCTGCCCTGTAAAGCCGTGGTTGCCCAAGTAATCGAATTTTCCTGATGGCCCAGGCTAAAATACAGAGCCAAAAGTCTGTGTCAATCTCTTAGAAAGAGGACAAGCATAATGAGCTCTTGGAAGGAGAGCAAGACATCCCTCAGATATGGGACTCTAACAAGACAAGGCTGAGCATGGACAACCACTCAATGGATCTCCAGACCTGGACCATGGCATGGCGAGGATCCCTGCCTGGGCAGCATCCCAGGAGCTGTGGAAGTTCATGCTTAGGGGAAGGAAGGGCACTAAAACAAGGTCTGCCATCTCTCCTGCTCTGCATCTGGTTAATTTTTGACAAATAAACTTGTAATAAGGGAACAAGTCAGACCAAGAGCAACTGTCAAAATTACGCCAGTTTGAAAGATAATTAAAATGTGGCAAAGTTTGGCTGTGCAGTAGATGTCTAATTTATTTCAGCACTACAAAGGAAATTCCAACTATTGCTTTGTAACCAGCTTTCCAACAGAAAAGAGCCTACCATAAAGCTTGCAGAGCACAGACTGATAGTATTAGACTTCAAATAATTTTGGGCATTTCAGATGTCTTTTTACACCAGCGTATTGTCTGTTTCCCTAGAAACACGAATCAGCACCCACTAGCGAAGGAGATGGAACTTGTGTTAATTTTAGCTGCCGCTGTTTGTTCCAACTTCATTTCCATTTTCAAAGAAACGCACACAAAAGTATTGTAGAATTTCTCAGTGCCATTTTGCAGGCCACATGCAAACCCTGGGTCTCCTATTCATGCAGTTTCACTCATTAAGCCCAGGGTTTATCATCAAGCCATTTCAATCACAAAGTGGTCCAGATTTGCTCTTGGCTGAGCTCAAGCTCATTCAAGCCTCAGACAGTCCTGGCCAGTTTCCAGCCAACAGTGAAATCCAGGAGGAGAACGCAGGCTGGGATTTCATCAGTACAAGTTTATGCAGGGCTTTGCATGGGATGAGTTAGGGCAAAACACACGCTTCAGACACATCCAAATTTAAAACACTGTACACAGTCTCCTATGAGGCTCGATCACCCTGGCAGAGTCCAAGAGCTGCTTTTCAAAGTCATAAAGGGAATTGGAGTCCGAGGAACACCTGGCTGGCTTTTCACATTCTATACAATTTTACAAAACTAAGGCTATATTCCCTCAGGAATGGATCTGGATGTAACTTGTGGCTTTTAATTCAGATTTTTTCGAAGGCTAGTAATGAGCTGCCTCCCAAAGCTTTGTACGCAAAGTCAATCCACCTTTACAACCGTTCTGCTGGTGGAGAACCAGCATCCCCCAGGAACCAAGTTTATGCATGCAAAATTTCATTATTTTGACTTAATCAGTTTTGATTCAGGTGTTTTGTACTAATTGCAAGCCACCTAGCTGAGCACACCCCTGTCAGTGGGGCTTCAAACATCACGTCATTTGTTTTGCTTTTATTCCTTTCTGTTTCATGTCAGTTTTAAGCCCATTGTCACCATTACAGGCACAGCCTGACCCCTCAATGCATGGTACCAGCTCTTTGCTCCACCTCAACAGTGTCCTTATCTCTGCAATTTAGGGCTGTGCTGAATGTATGACCTGTCTTCATTTTTGCAGGCTTAACCTTTTTCTTTTGCTTTACAGCCACTATCCATGCTTGCTCATGCTTTCTGTTGCTCCTGCTGCATGAGCTGAAAGCAAAACAGGATCTCGGGTCAGAGGAGCACAACCTGACCAGAGACCCCTTCCCTTCCAGAGACCCTGAATCAGTGGTGCATCGCTTTGCTTTGACTCAGCTGATGAAGAGCACCTCATTACCAAAAGCAGGATTCTGATCAGATTTAGAATCATAGAATCATTTCGGTTGGAAAATACCCTTGGGATCATCAAGTCCAACCATCTACCCTTCTCTACAAAGTTCTCCCCTACACCATATCCCCCAACACCACATCTAAACAACTCTTAAACACGTCCAGGGATGGTGA
>JAOXNO010000002.1:39182190-39229220 GCA_028565335.1 Limnodromus scolopaceus
AGACCAGCACCAACCTCTCTACAGTGTCCTTTCAAGTAGTTGTAGGGAGTGATGAGGTCTCCCCTCAGCCTCCTCTTCCTCAAACTGAACAGCCCCAGCTCCTTCAACCGCTCTTCATAAGATTTATGCTCCAGGCCCTTCAACTTAACTTCCCCACCTTCTCATCTTGGGGAAGGTGTTTGTTCTCTGATGGTTGGACTTCATGATCTGAAAGGTCCCTTCCAACCTGGACAATTCTATGACTCTACAGGGTATGAGTGTTTTTTGGTGCTATTACCAGACAGCAAGAACAATCCCACAATTAGGACAATGCAAGAAATCTCAGATGAATCATGTGGGATGTATCATACAAGAAATTGCCAGTTGAAGTACCCAGGAACCACAGACTCCAATCAACCCCAAACACACACTGCTGCTGCGTTACTCACCATGGGAGTCTGCTATGGAAGCACAAGTTTTGGGGCCAGAAAGCAACTACTACTGAGATGCCACTTCTTTCCCCATTCCACAAAAACCACCCCTATCTACAGTAGTCTTGCAACTTGTTTTTCACCCAGATCAGACCTGATGAGCGGGCAGATTGGAAACACTGTTCCACAACAGACCAAATGCTATTCAGTCATCAGCTAAATAAGGGCAGCCTGACCAGGCTACAGGAAAGACACAAAAAGGCACAAGAGATAGATATGAGCTTGGTAAGAGTGACAAGAAAAGGGGATAGAGCTCACCAACATAAAAACCATAAAACCAGTTTGCAGGGCATGAATGTGAACCTGGACAAGGCTGCACAACAGCCCATAATTTAACATGAAAATGCTAGAAACATTAATTTCTAGTAATAGCTGGGTAAAGATAGAAAGTAAAGCAGAGTGGCAGTACCTGCTGGCTCGTTGTGCAGTATGAACATGTAGGCTTTTTACCGGGAATTGCAGTGCTGAATAAGAACTCAGAAAAATCAAGCTGCAGCTGTACAAGGTTGTTACATGATCTTTTTTCTGTGTGCCTTGGAGACCCGGCCACTTTGCGAGAGGAAGAAAATTGAGTTGACTTTCCTTCAAACAGGGAATGGAATGTTGAGCCTATCAAGTCATTTCAAATTTACAGAAATGTAAGCAAGAAAAACACAGACCTAAGAAGTTTGCCTGACAGAAGAGAACTGCATAATAAGTGCGATGCTCTTGCGCAGAAAGGTTACTGTGACCTACTTGGTTGGTTGGGGAGGGAGGAGGAAAGATCCTTCTGGCAAAACCTCGAGCATCAAGTGTTTGCTAGGACACTTCCAGGGAGAGCACGAGGGGTGGGAACGACATGAACATAGGTATAAGCTAATAAATTGCCATGTAAACAACAGGAACAGTCAACATCCTTGTGTTTGAGTAATACAATGAAGAAAAATAACATATACAACAGCGAGATAAGTTATAAAAAGCAGCTATAGAGGGAGGGGGAACTCTGAAGATTTCCAGAGTCTCAACTTGCTCATGTGAAGCCACATCAGTGTAAATAAGAAAAACTGTTTTGATTGTAAAAATTTTTTAAAATGAGCATTCTTAATTGTGGATGCTTCTTTTATTACACAGCTTTGCAGCATAATTTTGGAGTAGCTGGTCAAATCCCAATTAGCAGTAAAATAAAGAGCTGTTAGTTTGGCCATTGTCTAATTTTAGTTTAGGCAGATAATCAACAGGAAAATTACTCCACTCAGGGGTAAAAGAGGAGTCTGACAATAAACTGTAGGAGAGGGAAAAGCTACAGAGAGAAGCAAACACAAACCAACAGCGATGACTTCAGTGACTGGGGCACGTGCTCAGGGTGCAGGAGATGGACACCAGGAGCAGCCCACGGCAGAGCACTCTCCAGCTGGTCACAGAGGGGAGGGAGCAGCCCAAACACTCTTCGTGTGATCGAATAACTCAGGTCCCTCACCCACATCTGTGTGCTTCTGGAAGAGACTGCCCATGTTTAAAGCACAGACCAAGTCCAGAAGTACTGTCTCATTCGGTTTATGGCTTTCAAATCAAACAATCTCGGGGCTTTTTTTCCTTATTCAGCCCAGTCTTCCACATCTCCTGCCTTTTTCCCAAGCGTCAGAAGCTCTATAAGCACCCCCAGTGCATGAAGTAGAGCTCCAGCCCCTCAGGTCCAGCTGAGACTCCCAGGCACTCTTACAGTGAGGTCTTTTTTCCCCCCAACTACAGCCTCCTCTGAGTCACTGAGATGCTTTTTGAAAGGCTTTCAAGGCTTTCATGCACAAAAAAAGGAGCTGGCTTGCCCACTTCTCAAACTATTCTTCTTTAAATTATCAGGCAGACTTTAATGCATAGAAACTTACCCATCCATCTAAGCTGTGCCTTGGACCATCCAGCACAAGCCATGGCTGTGCCCATCACACCAGCCAAGGAGCCAGGTCTCCTCCTTCAGCAGGGATATCCAGCACATCTTCTGCTCAGCAGAGCTGTGGAGCAGGTCAACAAGCTCCAGAAAAAACAGAACATCACCCTTAACGACAACAATCCACAATATGGGGCCAGGAAGACTTTGCTCACCAGAGGCAACATCTCTGCAGAGATTGTGTCCCAGCTGGTGCAAGAAGATGGAGCTTCCTCCACTCCTATTAAATAATGGCCTTAATTCTGCATTTATTCCAGCTGGTTCTTCCTCGATCCACTCAGTGCTCTCAGCTGGAGTTAACAAGCCAGTGCAGACATCGGGGCTCAAGTCATTTTGCTGCAAGAGACCATGAAAGAAATTGCAGAGGCAGAACTTGGTTACCAAAGCAGGGACTTCCCCATCAAAAAAAAAAAAAAAAAAAAAAACCCATGGGGAAAAATTATGAAAGGATTTTGCCCTTAAATTAAGTGTGTAAATGAAAAGTGATGCTGCTTTATGCTCTGTACTTCTGCCACTTGTAGCACAAAAAAAAAATCAAGAACTACTTAAAATAAACACATTCTACTGCCTAAAGCATTCCCCTTGCAGTGATCTCGGCATGAGAGACCTTTGTAGAAACCATGTTTTGGGATGGAATCTCTACATTTTTCCTGCA
Source organism: Limnodromus scolopaceus (assembly GCA_028565335.1). NCBI lineage: Eukaryota > Metazoa > Chordata > Aves > Charadriiformes > Scolopacidae > Limnodromus > Limnodromus scolopaceus. The sequence goes on from JAOXNO010000002.1 coordinate 39,185,237, forward strand.
ATACCGGAAACATTCACATGCTGATCCAAATAAAGTTAGAATTATGATTTTGAAGCCAAAGTCTTTTAAACTAATCCTCATAACTTTTATTTAACGTTTTTATGTACTGATTACAGTGTTGTTACATAATGATGCACAAATGAAAAAAAATGTTTTAATAGAAGAAAATAACAAATGAACATAATTTAGAAATAATTTTCACTCAAAGCTTCCTCTAACCTCTGAATTGTACAAATCAACTTCAGAGTCCCTGTAACCAAGGAACCTTGAACCGCTGACACCATAAGTTCAGAAAAATCTACTCATAGTTCATTAGCAACTTCAAAAATAAAATAAAAAGGATAAAATCATACAATTTTAAAGCTTTACACTGCATTTTTTTTTCTAAAATTTTCAGAGTTTTCTAAAAGGTATCAAAACATTCTGTTATTAGGAAAGTGATAAACTGCTTCAGAGAATGTTGTAAAGTCAACTTCAGTAAAGGCAAAATCGATTTAAAAATTATTTCTATTTACTGCATCTACATCTTTACTGAAAAGTTTGTTTCCTTCTAAATCCATAGAAAATGGAACTTCATGATGGCCCTGAAAGGACATGGATAAATGAGACAGGAATTAGAGATCGATGCAGACTTTATGGCTCTTTCTGGCCTAATAAGTGAACTCTCCACATTTCTCAAACATTTGAAGTCTACTGCAAACACTAATGATTTTTTTTTAAGTGAAAGGAAAATATAATCTTATTTTACTTTCTTTGGGTTTAGTTATGAAAACACTGTGTTTCTATTAAGCAAGCAAGCAGTTGGTGTTTATCTTCCATCACTTATCACAAATGTGATTTGAGCAACAAAGCCATTATCCAGCTGTTTGCTGGGTTTTAGATTTTTGTATTTTATATTTCACCCTTGATGTCTTACTATTTGATCTCCCACATGAAAAGCAGGATGTATCACACACCAGTGGATCCCCAGGTAGCATTCCTCGCTCCTGGCGCTGGTGTGGGTGGTGGCCCATGGACCACGGAAGGTGTTGAGGAGATGGTCACTGCTGGAGCCCCTGCCCTCGCCGTGTCCTGCCGAAACCCTCCGTGCTGCCGTGGAGCAGAGATTTCAGAGGGCGTTAGCAAGAAGAAAAGCTCCATCACGACTATTCAGATGACACAACGCTTTTGAGAGCAGAAATGTTCCTTCCTACAGACCTTGGGAACTGTTTGAAGCGAGGACCAGGAGTTCAATAACTGCAGCCTTCAAAGCCCTTCTGAGGGTGCATCCACTCACTCTCCCATCCGAGGCACCTCCCCAGGCAGCTGGTCTGAGCACCTTGATAAGAATATTAAAATACAAAGGAAGTGAAGAAAATTCAAAATGATCCAAAAAGGAGATATTTTTTTATTCCCTTTTTTTTTTTTTTAAATCTGGTTTTGAAGCCTGCACAGAGGAACCACAAAGAAGGGAGCAAAGGCAAACCCTGCCTCCCAGCCCACAAGGGTGTCTCCCTGAGCACAAGGAGGGCACAGAGCATCTCTGGATTCAGTGGGTGCAGAATGGCGTGTAGGGGCTCCCAGGGGCTGCTCAGGGGGTCCCCCCTTGTCCCCAGCCCTGGTGGCAGATGCAGATATTGCCCTCTTCCCACATCCTGATCCTGAAAGCTCCAGCTCTGCAAAAAACACGCTTTAGGAGAAGCCAGGGCAGAAAGAGAGCATTCAGGCAGTGCAAATACCTGAATATTTTTAAAAGATCTTGTAGACACTGTCTTTTATTCTCTCCGCAGTTTTTAGCAGGAATATAGGCCAAAATACACCTACTTTGCTCTTTAGATGTCTGGAATATGGGTTGCATGGGGAGTTAAATGGGATTTATTTGTAAAACTATTGACATGGCTTTGTTTCATCACACCCACTAGTTGCATTCAGATTTCATTTCAGCCTGCAGAGAGGCCCCGGGAACCGAGAGTGTGGCTGGTTCAGACACCTGGGGCCAGCTCTTGTGTGGGTTCATGCCGTGAGGTTAATGCAAGGATGAGATGGACACATGGTGGGGCCACAAGGAACCTGACACAGCATCTTCCCTGCACCCACTCTCCCCAGAGGCCACGGTGTATGGGGAGACGTGGGCAATGGGAATGGGACCCACCACAAACTGGGGGCATCAGGTAAACCAGCTCCCCAGGAGCCAGGAAGAGATTCAGGGGGGACACCCCATGATGGTGGTATTGAAGAAGGGTGTGAGCAACCTCAGGTGGCTTCCAAGGCAGAAAGCTTTCCAATTTCTGTGCTACAGCTTGTCACCTCCCACCTTTTACTATCTGGTCCATTTTAAGCGTCATTAGGATTAGAAACAATAACGCGTTACTCAGTGCAGCACGCTGTCTTTGATACACACCCATGACGTCGACTCAATTTGTACCACAGGATTTTTAAGGGATGTTACAGTAAGGAAATAAAAAAAAAAAATCCTCTCTACTGATGCTAATTCAAAGCATACCTTTTATTTTGTCTGACAACAGCTCTCTTCTATCAGTTCAAATTTACTTTTTAATTATGTATATTGCTTTTTTTTCATGTGAAGCTCCAGATTAGAAATATGTATCTCATTATATTTTACGTTATTCAATTGACCTAAACACAAAGGCATTTTTCTTGAATACTGAATGCTCATGTACCTTTTTAATTAAAGCTTAAAAAGCTTTTAATTAAAACAATAAATCACAGACAGCAGGGTCTATCTAAATTGTCTTCTGGCCGGGGTATATTTTTCCTTTTGTGATCAGATTGACCCGAAAGGTACCAAAACAGGTGAAAATGGCTTTCACAATTAATTAATACAGTAGAAATTACTCTACTGTTCCACATGAGAAGCCAAAGAGCGTATTTGTGACAGCGCTGCAGTGACCTGTTGGGATCACATCAGACCATCTACATCCTTTTTCCTGTGGTCTCCCCTAAAGATGCACCTACGGCAGCAATTAAGCCGTGACGAGCCAGTAAATCTTCCCACGCTTTGTTGGTCCTTCTAGCCCAAATCTTCCCTGCTGCAGAGTAGAGGATAGATTTAATTCCTGATGTGATTTTGTTGCTGAGGTTTTCCAGAATGGAGTGGTCCTCATGCCGCAGGGATGCTGCTGTTGCCTCCTGGGCCACATCTCCCTGCCCAGCCTGCACGTCTGACCCGTGGGCTGCAGGGCATTGAGGCACGAGGTGGACATGGAGCTTCTCAGCGACATCAGAACAGTCTGCATCCCAGAAACACAAACCTAGGAATCTCTGGGAGTTCCTGGTCTGAATTTAGGCAGAACTTCTGTGAATCTGTGCCAGTTTGGGTAACTGCATTTCTTGGTGAATCTTGTTTTAGCTCAAAAACTGATCAGGAATACATCTAGCCCATCAGAAAAAAAAAAAAATGCATCATGCACTACAGTTGGGTAAGTTATTTTTGGCCCTAGGACTATAATTACTTCCCAAATTCTGTAGATTCAATGTGTTCTAGATATCCAGAATTTCTAACAGTGAGGATTTGAGCATAGAGAACACAGACTTTTGCAATTATAATTTTTAAAGTAAAAAGATGAGCCAATGAACTATTCCTTCAATTGATGGTAAAAGTCCAGTTGATCTTCATGTCCTCTCAAGTGTTCTGAAAAGCTTTTCCATATTTGGACACTGTTTTTTGCACTGGCTGATTGTTACAACTGCCGAAATTCCCAATTGCATCTTTAGTACCAGAACAGAAAATATTACCCTTGTGCTCCTGTAGACATGTGGCGCTGCCTTTGTATTTTTTGAGAAATATTTTCAGAAGTGTCCAATGAACTTGTAAATGGACTATTGTGTTTGTGGAGGGAAATTCACACAGTAATTAGTTACTCAAACATGCATTCCTCAAGCTGTATGTAGCAATATTCATACTACACACAAACGGGGGCAAACAGCGAGGAAACTGCTTCAGAGAGCAGCAGCAGAGAGGGGGGAAACAGGTTGGGGGGGATGATGTTCTGTTTCCTCTTCTTCCCGGTCTCAGCAGTAACAGGGAACAGCAACACGCAGGTGCATAATGTGTTTGGCTCTCCTGATTAACCTGTCCTGCCCCGCCAGCCTCCCCGTTCTGGGAATCTCACTCAATTCAAGGACAAATGAAAAGCAAAACTGCCAAAAAAAAAAAAAAAAGGAAAAAAATTTAAAATAAAAAAAATGCAAGCTGGGTGACTTCAAAGAGAAACAAAACCGCCCCATAAAGCTGGCAGTAAACTCAAACTACCTGCCTAGAGGCATCCCGCAGTAAAGTGGGACAAAAACAAAACCCTCAGCTGGTGCTGCCGCGGTCCGGCTCCCTCGGGTCGAGGGGATGAAAGAGAGCTGGGACTGAGGCACCGCCGGCTCCTCGCCCTCCTCCAGCTGCCAGCGGTCCCTCCTTTACCAAAACATCACTTCTCAGTCCCTAAAGGTGTCCAGGGAGGACCTGCCCTCGATCGCCACCGCTGCCGGAGCAGGATGGTCCCTGCAGGAGCGGTGCGGCGATGCTGTGCCACAGGGTGTGCGGCACACACAGGGCACCGAGCCGTGTCCTGGGGCTGGGTGATGGCAGACCCCCAGCCGGGCATGGCTGATGGCCACACAGACACAGGCAGAGCCAACAGAGCAGCCTGCCCCTGCCAGCACCTCTGCTTTCTGCGCAGGGCAGGCCAAGAGGGCTTTTCTTCCCTTTCCAAAATTGGAAAAGTTCCCTTTCCTACATATTATCACCAAATCCCAGCCTGGCAGGGGTGGGCAGGGACCTCTGGAGACCATCCAGTCCAACCCCTGCCAGAGCAGGGTCACCCAGAGCAGGTCCCACAGGAATGTGCCTGGGGGGGTTTGAATGCCTCCAGAGAAGAAGACCCCACCACCTCTCTGGGCAGCCTCTGCCAGGGCTCTGCCGCACTCACAGAAAGAAGTTCCTCCTCATGTTGAGATGGAATTTCCTGTTATCCTACCTTGAGCCTTTTTCCCCCGTCTTTTTTGGGTCTCGGTCTTTAGTTCATCTCCTTTGAGTTTCTTTATCCATCTCTGTTTATTTTGCTTTTAACTCATCCAGAGAAGGGAAAGCTTCGTGTTCCTCTTGCCATAGCTGCAAGTTAAACCCCTCATCGATGGCCAAGGAAGGTGCTTACACCTCCCGGGCGCAGGCGAGGCTGGGGAACGCCAGCGCTTGTAAGGAGGGAGCTACATTAAATTATGAGTAACCCAGCTGTCTGGCGCTGATGTGCCCCCCAGCCCGTCTCCTCGCGGGGGGGCTGGCAGCCTACGCTGCGTGCAGTGAGACGATCCCGGGGAGACGGGGGGGTGACACCCCGAACAGAGGCAGAAACTCTCCAGAACACAGTGCAGCGCTGCTGAAAAAAGAAAAATAAGCCAAACACAATTTCACCTTCCATAGCTGAGGGGACTCTGGGCCTTTATAGTCTTTCTGAACGAGAGAACAAAGACAATACTTTTAAGTGTTTTCAGTTTGGGGAGAATTGTTTCATCCGAGACCCGAGGGATAGAGAGACTTTGTCAGACCACAGGCTTTAATTAAGTTTGCCACGCTCAGCTCATGAGCCTCCAAACCCTTCCCAAGAAGAAAGAGAAAGGGAGACGGAGTGCAGTTGTCAAGAGCAATCTCGAATTTTCTACAGCCGTGATGGATGCAGGGTACAAAGGTGGTGTGTGGAACGCTGTGATTCCTCACGGGTGGGTATCATCAGCCGGATTGTGAATTTTAAACAATTTCAGGCAGGGAGGGATTATGGCAGACGTGGTGTGTGCCTCCAGAAGCTCTGCAGGAGCATCCTGTAGGCATATCACACAAGGCTTCCCAGGTTGTCCTCGGGGCTGCCCTTCGGGGTGGCCCTCTCTGCCAGACCCTCTGCCAGTCGATGGTGCCAGGACGTGACCGAAGCCAAGAGCAAAAGCTCCTCTTGACACCGAGCTGCAGGGCTGGGAGGCAACAGGGCATGAAGATGATAGATATTTATGTCATAAGGTTAAGCTGCCCCTAGAAGTGCCCTCGGTGGTTTCCAGTGCAGACTCTGAAAAAGTACTTTATTGATAGCTGGAGTGGATATATTTGTCTCAAAGAGGAACATCTCCATTGATTTTTAGGATATGGCTTTGCTCTAGAAACACTGTGACCTCCAGCCAGGAGTCACAGAATCCCAGCCTGGCAGGGGTGGGCAGGGACCTCTGGAGACCATCCAGTCCAACCCCCTGCCAGAGCAGGGTCACCCAGAGCAGTTACACAGGAGCGTGTCCAGGAGGGTTTGAATGTCTCCAGAGAAGGAGACCCCACACTCTCTCTGGGCAGCCTGTCTCAGGGCTCTGCCACCCGCACAGGAAGAAGTTTTTTCTCATGTTGAGATTGAATTTCCCTCATCTCACTCCTGTCCCCAGGAGAAGCTGCCCCGGAGCCCAGTGACGTTGTCCAACAGCTCGAGCTGCTGTGGCTGCCCATGGTGGGAGTTAAAGCCCAAGATCCTCTTCACGTACCCTGGCAGCCCAGCACCTCACACCGAGGGGATGAGCCAAGCACTGAAATGATGACATTTCTCCTCGGGTGTCCCAGAATAAGGAGTTGTGTCTCCCTCAATTAACCACCGTGCAATAACTGCATTCCTGCTGGCAGCACCAAGCCAGGAGATATCATTCCCAGCCACCCAAAAGTGCTCTGGGGGAGACAGATCTTCTAATTTGCTCCCCTTTTTCCCTCACATTCCCTACCTGAGCAAGGGGAACTGTGAACGCCCCAGGAAATGCACATTTCCTAACCCGCCACAGCTGCAATCATCCAGACACGGGTGACATTTTTCATGCGAATAACGAGTAAACGGTGATGATCATTTCTTCTAATTACATATTCACAAGCTATTTGCACTCATTGCCAGCTTTCACGTCTGTGACTCAATGAGGCGTATTTAAATTGCAACACTGCATATTAAACACGGGAAAGCTCCTGCAGGGCTGCCAGGGTTTTGGTCTTCACGTGACCAACGCAAAACTCACCAGACCATGGATGGTGATTTGCAGAAGAGGGTTTAATGGGTTGGGAGAAGCTGAACTGGGGCAACGACCCGACCCCATGCACCTTCCTGGGAGGGGACACTAGACCTCCTAGTGGGAGATTTTCTAAACATCTAGATGATCTTTAAGGTCCCTTCCAACCCAAAGCATCCTATGATTCTATGATGACACTTGTCCCTGTGTAGTCCTCTCCCTCCCACCCAAGAAACCCCCACTCAGTGTTGATGGTGCTACAAAACGAATCAATCTTGGTGAACTTGTGCTGCTGAAGGGGCTGTAAATGGGGCATGGAGGTGAGGAGCGGGAGAAAGCCCTCCCTTGAGGGACACTGGCTGTGGATGTTCTCACCTCGCAGTCCAAAAAGCCCAAGGAGCTGCTTGGGTTGAGGACAGACCTTCATCTGGAGGACAGATGAAAGAAATAGAAGTTAAAAATTTATAAAAGTGGTGGTCAAAATAACGCCTTTAGAACTCGTTGCAGTAGGTACCAGGACCGGCTGTGTGGGCAGGGCCATGCCAGCACTACAGGTCCCCACAGGCAGGGCTTGGTGGCTCATAACTTGCGTGGCAGGACCAACATAAGCAATGCCATCCATCAGAGCTTTCCTATGAGGAATCTGTGTTCGCTCAGTTTTCCTGACGTTTTGGTTTAATTGCTGTGTTTAAACTCAAAAGACAAGCCTAAGGTCTGAGTTGAAACCCGCTGCTTCTGTGCAAACCCTTATTTTTCACCTCCTGCAGAAGAGACGCAGCCCCTCATGGAAGGCAAACACACCATTTTGTGGGCTGAGCTCCCAGACACAGTTTGCTCTGGGAAAATTGCATGGGAGCCCATGATGGTGAGGGAGATGACCACGGAAGTTTCTCAGGGGGGTGTTTGAACACAAGCTGTAACAGAGCATGGGGTGGCCCTGGGCAGATGCTTGAGGCTCATGTCCTTTTCCCCACCTTTACTGAAGTTCAGGTGGCTGTAAGAAGTCCATCTGCTCCCTACCAGGATGGCCAGCCTGCAGGACAGGCTAGAGGTCTTAAAAATTTGAGTTTTTTAGTTAACTAACCAGGATTCCTCAGCCTGACTCAAAACTCAAAACATTGATTGGATTATTTCCTCTAACTGCAGCACTTGGCGAGACACAACCTCACCTCTAGGGAGTAGCAGTCTCTGCGGGAGCCTTTTGCAGGAAATTTGGAGTGATCTCACAGTGCGTGTGTGCAGGAACCGCTCTCCCCGGGGCAAAGCCTCCACTGCAATTCAAAATACACCTGGGTTATTTTTCCAAGAACCTGTTTTCATCTTTAGTGAGAATAACAACCACATTACTGTACTTGCATGTTTGTTTAAAAACTCAGTGTGCAACCATTCTGCACAGCACCAGAATGTTCCTGATATTAATGAAATATGCCTCATATCCACTACTGATAAAAAAAGGTGGCATTTCAGTCACCCGGGGTCACCCAGAGGGTTCCCACTGAGACCCCACCAGCTGGGGGAGAGGGGCAGCCACTGGAAGGGTTATCCCAGGGTGACCAAAGGAAAGGAAAAAAGCGAAGCCGATGTATTTTACCATGCCTTTTGCAATTTATTCTGCTTTTGAACACTTCTTACAATTCTAATTTATGCTATATGGTCTACAAAACATAGAGGCGAACCCAAAGCCTGCAGACACTTTCGGAAGCCAAGTCATTTGTCAGTTATCAGCATTATCCATATTGCCATCAGCCCTTCTGCTCGGAGACATCTATCAGCATTCTTTGTCTTGAACCAGCTATTTATTTGCTCTCTTTTTAATATTTACAGATGGCTCTTTCCCTTTTGCATACATTCGTTGCAAAGTAACAGTTCTTCCTCAGAATAATCCACAAGAAAAAATCAATGTTTAGTTGTTTGGTAAAGAATTAGGCAGGCGACATTTTTTTTCAATAAGAGCTATTTCATCTAAAGCACAAAAATCACGAAAGAAAGAAAAAAAAATGGATCACATCTAAAAACGTAAAAGGCAAGCAAAAGAGGATTCGTATGGAAAATGATAAAAATATTGGTGGATAGCTAATTTTTATTCAGTGTGGAATTGAGAAGACGTAAAAGCTTTTAAAGAATTCAGGGACAATTTCTTTGCAGGGTTCTGTGATAAATAAGTAGAGCCATCTCGTGTTGAGACACAAACCTCCATTACCCTAATTCATATGAAGGCATTTAGCTCCTGAAGTTAATCTCACCAGACTGTCTTCATCATGCCCATGGAAGGCTGTCTATTATTTTTTGCTTTTAATGTTCAGTAAACTTTTTAACGTATCAAACATATGGAAAATTTATTTCTTTGAGACCACAAGAGACAAATAATATTTCTGCAGCAAATAAATGTCATTCAACTGCTGCAAACTCTCTCTGGTTGGAGATGGTGGGAGGCAGCCTCAGACAACATACATACATTTCACCCTTTTCATTAAAAAACATAATGAAAGAAAATCTGCAAAGTGCCACTAGCACGACTAAATGTATTTTTAACTACGCAATTGTCTTTTACAGGGATTTAAATTTCATTTCCACCTGTTACTGAGCAGCTAATAGCTTTCCTCTGAGTGAAACGGGAATGCTCAGAATTTGTTTCTTCCTCAGTCGCCGTGGCGGTAACTTCTTGTCACATCCTTGGCTCCTCAACAGCCATCAGCTCCGACGCGTTGCATCAACGGGATTTCTGTGGTTCACCTGCAAGGGATGAAGGTGGATCCATCCCCTCCAACCTGGTTCACTGTCCAAAGGAAGATCTGCTTCATCTCCCAGAGCCCTCGTATGCACTTTCCCACCCAGAGAAATCACAAAGTCACAGAATGGTTTGGGTGGGAAGGGACCTTAAAGCCCCCCCAGTGCCACCCCCTGCCTTGGGCAGGGACACCTCCCACCAGACCAGGTTGCTCCAAGCCCCCTCCAACCTGGCCTTGAACCCCTCCAGGGATGGGGCAGCCACAGCTTCTCTGGGCAACCTGGGCCAGGGGCTCCCTGGGTGCTGGGAGTTCCTGGGGCTCAAAGGTACCCCCCACATGCCCCCTCAACACCTGTGAAAATGTGTCCCTGGTACACGCAGGCTGAGGGACCACGTCTCTGTCAAATTTCAACCTCTTTCCTGATAGAAACGAGACCCCTGGCCATGGTCACCCCCTGGTCTCTGTGAAGCATCGTCCCTCATCCACGGCTGTGCGAAGCCCTGGCCCAGTCCAAAACCCACTGAATTTCCTACTTTGGCATGTCTGGCAGCAAGTTCAGTCATTCACTCGTGCAGTTTTCATTCAGAACCCTTTTGATAAATTGCCAGCAGAGAAAATAAAGCCTCTGCAGCCGCCCTGGGTGAGTCCAGGCGGCAAATAGAGCGGGAGCGCTCCGCCGGGCAGAGGAGCTGCTAACGAACCTTGGAGAGTGGCTGTGCCACTCACTGCGCCGCAGGATGGGGTTGAGCAGCACTTTGAGATGCCTCCCGCTTTTAATCTTCCTTTGCTTCCTTGTATTTACGTTTCTGAGAATAATGAAATGTGAACAAGACAAATTTATGGGAAAAAATATGTAGCTCTGTACACGCAATGAATAAACAAGTATATGAATAAACTACCATTTTTCTGCTGAGTTGTAACAGCGGCGCTATCTGCTTCGTGGCTTTCTGTTTACTACTTGGGTGAATTCTTCATTCTGTTCCTAGAAACAGCAGGTTCGGTGCAAGAAGAGAGCTATAAATATTGCAATTGTACACATATATATAGATTTTTCTAATTGCTTTTCCAGCATGTTGGATATCTGCAAGAAGTGGGATGGTACTAAGTCTCTGTCCCACCCTGTAAAATACTGATTTTACTGATCTCCTCACATCTGAATTCCTACCTCCTGGCGTTTGAACATCCTTGGGCAGCACCTGCTCTGGAGAACTTCAGCAGAAGCGGTTCAGCCGTTGCTCTAACCAGAGCTGAAACTTACACCATTTAAACATATACTCGCACACAAAATTTAATCTTTGCCATGGAAGTAAAAAAATCTTATCTTCTGATGTCATGTTCTTTGAAAACACCATCAATGCAATGGAAATTGGGTTGTAAGTAACAGCAAAATATTCTTAACCTATAGAAGAAAGGGTTTAACTTTTGATTGCCATAATGACAGGCACTAAAACTCCGCTGTAAAATCTTTCGCTAGCTTCACACCACCTCTTTTACAGCATTAAAAATGTATTAAAACAGAGTTGTTACCATCTTGTAATACTCGCTCGTGCTGTCAGTCCCGCTCTCTGTGATCAGAGGATCAAAGTCAGCTGTTGGGAAACGGGGGGGCTGGTACCAGATTTGCAACGAGCTGCCGGAACGCGCCTTCCCACGCCGGGGCAGGCAGACGCCGACGCCATAAAACCCCGGGTTTGCCATGACTGATGTCTTTATTATGAAAATATTTTTTACAGTTAGCTTAACTAGATTTGACAGAAATCATTAGGGATTTTTTTTAATTAACGTTTTCCCTTTAACTGTGTTCTTGGTTTAAGTGCGCAACCAGGACATTTTTCTTTCCAATATCTGATTGGATTTCACAGAAATCCGACAGCAAATTTTGGCCACTTTTCATTTTACAATTGTTTTGTTCTATTGACAACTGGATTCATTAGTCCTGCCCATTTAAAAGTGTGTTTATACGGAGCTCCCTGCTGACCTGTGCATTCCCAAGGGTGCGCTCACTCTCCAGACTGAGCTCTCATTGCTTTTATATCTTGGACATTATTATAGATGTCTGAGTTAACGAGCAGATTCCTGGTTATTTTAACTTTGTCTTTGGATACTCGGTGTAACCTCGGCATTGTTGTTTTGCTGTTATTTTAGGTAAATAGTGCTTTAATACAATGAGCAACATGTCACCAATAACCATGGAAAGAATTAAAAATGTAAATTCAGCTCTGAAAATTGCTAGACTGAAGATGGACAAAAGTTTTGCCACTTACTCTTGGTCTGCCAGAAATGTTTTATCTGCTCAGGAGGAGGAAATTTGTTATGATGGAACTCAGTTGGATGGATGTGTTCTGTACCTCCGTCACCCGGCCGGTGAGCCCAGTGCTACATCTTCTCAGTGTTCCAAAAAGGGAACCGAGGGAGACAAATCATGTTTATCAGGAGATAATAAATAGGGAATTTTATCTAAACAATGCAAGCGCTCATCAAATGTAAACTGAAATTTAAAAATCCCACAGAAATAACTATTTTAAAGTGGGTATGCTCAATGGCTTCTCAGGCAAATATTTGAGCCAGAACAAATTACTTAATGCCCGATTTCTTGGTGGTTCCCCGGGGTGGTGACGGTGAACAGTAACTCTAGTATTTGGTTCCTTTCTCTTTCAAGGCATATCTCTGCTGCCAGAGGGGAGTCTCCTCACCCCGGTTTGCAGAGCCCCTTTGAAACACCTCTGGTGTCACAGCTCTGAAAACCCATCTCCACCAGCTCCTCCCGGCACAAACGCCTTCCCTCAGCTCAGAGGGGCCGCAGTGACACCCATGGCCATAAACTCCTGTGGCATCTACTGCTTCGTAACGACCTGTCTGATCAGGGGTGGGAGCTTTAGGTATTTTAATTTACTCTGGTTAGTAATGAAGCTGCAAAAACCCCTCTGTGTGTTTATAGGGTTGTTCCTAACTGCTAACGTCTTGAAACCAAACCCATAAACAAACCATCCTGATGCTCATCCTGTGACAGCCCCATAAAGCACAGATTGGGCACTTGGTATTCCATGTTTATATGTATTTGCATTTAGATCACTTAAGAGTTTGGGAGGATATAAAAGAAGAGAGGAAGGTTTCTTCATCTCTTTTCATTCATTTACATCAGAAAATCTGCATATAAATGGTAAATCAGATCTGAACATGTGTTTTCTGGAGAGACATTATTAAAGTATACTTCTTGATGCTAATTGCTACCATTGACATCAATTTGTGATTGCCTCTTTCTGAATTAGAGCAAGTAAATGATCCGCAGCTCCAGTTTCTCTATAGTGTCACAGGCAGATGCACACAAAACATGACTTTCTTTAAGAAAATTCATTTATCCAAATAGCTACTGGTACAATTGTCATTGTTAAAAAAACTCTTTAGCAAGAAATGAGAAGAAAAATGTGTCAGTAAAGGACTGTTTCTCCCATTGGCCAGGGACAGGTTCCTAGAAATATCAAATATTGGATCACCAGACAAAGAACTTCTCCTGATCTCGTGAGCAGGTGGTTTATTTTTGTACTTCAGACTACCCAGGGCCAATGTGCTCGGGGGAAGGTACAGACACCCAGGGCCTCAAAGCTTTCCTGTTGCTAATGACTAGTGCTCCCCAGCAGGTTCTCATTGCCCCTGACTCTTTCAGATCTCTCTCATAATTAACAACCTGCCATGAGGAAAAAAACCCTTTCAGTCAGTTTGGATGTGCACTTATCACAGCTTCACAGGCAACACAAATAAATATATATGTTAAAATAATTGAAATTGCATTTATGCCTTTACATTAGCACAAAAGAGGCAGCAAATGTTTGACTTAATCTGCTTTTCCCTTCCCCGAAACAAAGGCTGAGATAAAGTTCCTGGCTATGCTTGATTTAGTATGCAAAATCTTTCATTTTCCTTTCTTACAGTAACAATGGTATATTTTATTGTCTCAAATAAATTAGTAAGACTTCTGAAGAGCAAAGAGAGTGAGGCACCATCTCCACTTGAGCTGCAGATGGGCTCGGGGGGAGGCTGAGCCCCCGGCCCGGGCAGCCAGAGATGGTTTGCTGTTGGCCCCCAATGCTCCTCAGGCACCTTAAATTTGAGAGATGCAGAATTCTCTCCATTGTCATATGGCATTTTTAAGCACAAATTTCCTCACCCAAGCTGTCCATCGATCAGCCATGGCTCACCCTTCCCTGGCCCGTGGTGTGGGGACATCCTGCATTGGCTCCTCACCAGCCGTCAGTCCCGTCCCGTGTCCAAAACCAGGACGTGGAGACTGGAAAAATTCAGGAGAGAGGAACAAAGCCCTGGCAGGACTAAAGCATATGGCACAACAACAACCGCATTCCTGCGGCTGTGAATAAAAATTATCCCACCAATGACAAGAAAAAAGGAAGCAACTTTATTTATCAGTGAGGATTCATTTCCCTGAAAGAAATATAGTGTCATAATCATTAGTGAGAATGGCGCCAGAATGTAAAATATATTTGCATAGAGACCATGTTTCCCTTAGTGCAGATTTTGCTTCTTGCATTCGCTTCAGAGAACTTTAAAGGAGCTTTTGCAGATGGATGAACTATTTATTAGCGATACAGTCATTGCGCGATTCCGCAGTAACTCGCCTTTAAGATGCAAAAGCCCCAACAGCACAAAATTCCAACAAATACAACTGTGAAAAGAGCTGTTAAAAACTATTTTCCGAGTGGTGTTTGAACTGCAGGCATAACAAAGAAGAAATTAAATCCTAAATGTTAATATCAGAACTTATTCCATGAAACAAACCATCTCGCGCCTCTGTCCCCTGCCTTCCCTCACCCGGGGCAGATGCGGCTCCTCTTGCCCCCGTTGCTGATACACGGCACAAATCCCTCTTCCCTGCACAGAAACATTCATATTTGGCATAAAATCCCCATCCCTGCACAGAAACATTAAGAAGAAGAAGACGCCAGCCAAAGAAAGAGAAATTTCAGCAATGCTGAAAGGAAATAGTCCATATATTTCTTAGACCTTTAGTAATAACAATTATTCTTATAAAAATACCTGATTGGTCCCTATGGATACTGAAACAAAACAAAACACAAAAACCCACAGAATATTTTTATCCATACATGAGGTGCTTTTTTCTACCTGTTTCTGTGTATGAATTTTATTCGTTACATAATTCTGATTTTAATAACCAAACTTTCAGAAAGCTTTGGAAAAGAAGGAGCCTGTCCTCTTCTGCCCCTCTCCTCCACTGGCTTCACGGCTTTTCCTGCAAACAAGTCCTATGGAAACGGGAATAAACTTTGTGGCTTCTTCCACCGTGTGCAAGGGAGGGCTGCCGAAGGAGGCAGAAGGGGCAGAACAGAAATATTGTTATTTTTGCAGTTTGCTCGTCTTAAAGCCAAGGTAATTATATTATTAAAATTCATGGTATTAAAAAAAAAAAAAAGAAAGAAAGGATGCTACAAAAAGAAAGCATCCAAATGAAGCACCAAAACCAGCTGGGGCTGGGGAAAGCATCGCCTGCGAGGAGAGTCCAAGCAGCTGGCTGAGGCTGAGTTATCTAAAAAAAATAAAAATTAAGAGAGGTCTGATAACAGTCTTCAAATATGCAAAGGGTTGATGCAAAGAAAATGGAAATAAGCCGGTTTTCCTCTTCCCCAGGGAAGGAGCAAAATGTAATGGGTTTAAATTGAAGCAAGGAACGTGGAAAGCAGACATTACAAAAGGCTTTCCGGGCATAAGGGGTGGTTAAGCACTTGAATAGATCAACCAGGAAAGCTATAAAATCTCCATCATTAAGGGTTAGGCATTTATCCCACCTGGATATTCTACAATTTATCCTACCCAGGGCAAGGGGATTTACTGCATGACTTGGTATCCCTTCCAGTACTATATTTTACAATTTCTATGATTAAATATGGAAATAATTAATAGTGCCAGGTTTTCTGAAGAAACAGCTACGAGGCACGTCAGATTTGGCAAAATTCATAGATGTTTTTGACCTTAATCTTTCTGCACCTTAATTTTCTATTTACAAAAAGCAGATAATACCCACTCCTCTCACAGGAGAGCTGGGAAGAGAATTAATTAACTTTCTGAAGCATTCCAGCACGAGCAGGAAGAGCACTACAGGAGATCCCGTGAAGAAATTCACAATTCTGGCTAAACAGAAGGGTGCGAGTGGTGAGCAACACGGAGAGCGAACCCGTCACTGTGCAATTAAAGGGTAATTCACCACAAACACACAAAGGTGTTAAGTCCAGAACGCGTTTCCCAAACCCCCAGGACTTGATTTTCCAGCTTTAGCAGTATCTCTGTGTAGCATGACATATGGAGGGTGGGAACCGGTGGGAACCGAGCTGTGAGCACCGTGGCAGAGTTTGAGGGATATTGCATTAAGTTACTGCATCAGATAAATTAACTTTAGTGTCTAAATGTACACTGTGTATGCACATGCACATACTGTACATAGTCTCTTTTACAGCACGCTGCTGAAATGTTTCCCTGCTATTTTAGTAAAGACATTTTAATTTACAACCCCGAGGAAAGACAAAGACAGGTTTTTTTCTAGAGATTTTGTGGTTTCCCTTTCCTCTGCGGAGCGGTGCACGGCTCCCGGCAGCGCGGGAAGCTCCCGGTACAGCCCAGCACCTGAAAATCAGCAAAACCAACCAGAAGTCACAAGCTTCCACCTGCAAGTGTGGTTTTTACTCAGTTATTTTATTTTAGCAACAGCCAAAGCTTTACATTTTAACACCTTCCCTCATAGGTAGTCAAATTCCAGCAATTACTGCAGATCTAGCAATCATTCAAATATATGTATTATAGAAATTATGAGAATCACCTACACTTTTATTAATAACTACCCTGGAGTGCTCTATATTCAGGTTTTTCCACTGACATCAAACTGCTCGTATTGATTCTCTGGGAAACTTTTCCTTCTTGTCTCCAAAACAAAAAAGGATACCGCTGGAAAGTGCACACTCAGCCTGCCCTGGCTGTGCTCTTTAATACTAAATTTCTCTTCTGCAGAGGTTTAATTTGCCCACGAGCGCCGCGAGTGAAGGTCTCCCTCTACGCAGCCCCGAGGTGGGAAGGCAAGCCGGCATCAATTTGCTCTTAATCAAATCATTCCTTTCTTACCACAAATGGAATTGTAATAGAGTTATTTATATCTGGCCAACATTAAAAATAGATATTGCAAAACGCCAGCTCAGCTCCCAGAGCAGCTCGGATCCGCCACGAGTGCTGTCAGCGAGGGGCGCGATGCTTCAGAAAGGAGAGAAAAATCCTCATTTTGGGGAGAGGAAAAGGAGCTCATGGACAGCAAAAATGGTGGTTTTACTGGGACAGTGACCGAGGGACTGACCTGCCATGGGGAGACCTGCTGGAGAAGGGATGGAGGTGACCGAGCACTCGTCATGGAGCCGGAGGTCTGCACAGTGGCCAGGAGACCTCCTCCAGGCTGGCAGATGGAGATCTCCTGCCTCCTGGGTGGATGGAGGAGAGACCTTCCTAAACCACCGTCTTTTTCTTTGACTTGACTTTAAAAAGTCCCCAGAACTCCACTGGGGCAAGCACCCATCGCCACTGCCAACAGAGGTGAAAGGCGGTCATTCGGGATAAGAGCGTGTTGGCTTCGCCCCCCGTTACAGGACACTGCGTGTCAAAGTCATCAACGCTAATAACAATAATTTAATCCAAAATGACATTTTTCCTCCAAATATCACAAGGTGTTGTTTATAAACTTCAGCCAGGCCTCAAAACACAACAGGGCAGCTCAGCACAACCATGGACGCCCGGGCTTACTGACCGACCATCTTTCTTCTAAAATTTACTTTCTTTCTTCTAAAATAACGTCACAGGTTAAGAATGCAGAACAAATACGAGCTATTTTGAGAGACTTATGATCCACACTACCCCCAGGAAAATTTCTGTTCTGGGCCATTGTGCAGCCCCATCTCTACCTCCTGAGAAAAACAAAAGGGGAAATAAAACCTCCCCCCGCAGGGAGAAGCCTCCTTCCCCACCCCCAAACGGCAGCAATCCCTGTGCTCTGGGGCAGAAGGGAAGGCAACCTGCCCAGGGGACCACAGTTACACTTCTTATTATATTTTCTCACATAAAAACATATCAATCAATAAGTGGAATTTACTAAAAAGGCCAGGAAGCTTTCAGGAGTGAGAAACGGGGACTCCCACGCCATCCTCCGCCCTCACATGACAGATGCTCGTAGAGCATCTTCCCATTTTCCAACCCCACAGGCAATGCCGTCGTGCTTCAAGGGGCAAAGTCAGGATATATTGTCCTTTTCAGGCTGTTTTGTGGGTGTGGAGGACCTTCAGTCACCGGATGCTGTGCCGCAGGCTGCCCAAGGGTCCCTCTCACAGCCCCCACGCCGAGGCTGGGCTGCACGGGGGCTTTCCCTGCAAAACGTCAACTCCAGGGAAACCATATCAATACTGCTATGACATTTTCTGAGATTTTTCCCAAAAGAGAGATCTTACCAGTAGATTTTCCAATGTCAGTGGTGGCGGGAGAGGTTCTGAGGCTGAGGAGTTAGCTGGGGTTCAGCACACCAGAGCGGGGAATGGATAAGCAATGATCTGGGGGGGGGGGGTGTTTACTGACCCCGTGTGTGCCGGAGACCCCAGCCCTGAGCCACCGCCAGCAGCGAGACACACACCTCTCCCTCTGCACCCACCACCCACCCAGACCGACCGAACACACATTTCCACATGCAGGAGACAACTTCAAAAAAGAGCCCCTGAACATTTAGATTTTCTTGCCTCATCTTCAAGCAGAAAACAACCTGAAATAAGAATAACCCTCTGCGAACTTCAACTGAGACACCCTCGCCGTGGCACAGAGATATTCCCCTCCACTGCACAACGCAGAAATCACTCCTCTCACTCTCCTCAGCCAGGCGTTTCAAGTGTGCCATTTCAGTCGCAGTAAGACAATTACTGGTCCTAGCAAGCAGCTTAATTTTTATGATGTATTTCAAGAATTTATCTCCATTTTATTTCCTTTTATTTTTCTTTTTGACTGGTACTGGAGGTGTTTGCTAACCAGCCATTCCAACGCGCTGCCCCGTCCGAGGCAGCACAGCAGAGGCTGCGTCTCTCTCTCTCATCCTTCTCCCTGTAATTTTCTTTAGAGAGCAAACATCCATCACTGCACATTTTTTAGGCGTCTGGCGCGGGAGGACCAGGCTGGGCAAGTCTGAACTTGCAGCTTTTGATAAAAGTGGTTTGAAACCTGTTGCTCCCTCTCTGCTATTAAGTGATAGCAAACAAGAGGAGCTGGCGCCCAGGTGCAGGTATGAAATTCTTCCTCAGTGAAGAGAATATGTGGTTTTGCTTCAGCTCCTTGCAGATTTGGAGTGGGTTTTTTGCGTGCAGGACATAGCAACTGCTTTAAATCCTAATAAATAGCTTATAATGAAATACTAAAAAAACCCCACAACTTAATAAATAAATGAGAGGTGGCTGTAAGTCCTGGCGGTGAGATTTGGCAGAGCTGTTCCCGAGCAGCCCAGGGACACAGGGAACACGGAGCTGAACCGTGGGAACTATAAAGAGAAGTGGGGAGAGGTTTTAGCGATGGATTGGATCAGCACAGGGAGCCCAGCACAACCCCAAGGGAAACTGAAAAGCGACTCTCTGTTTCAGTCAGCTCCACGGCTTGGCCACACAGACGTGGCAGAAATCCTTTGCCGTCCACACAGAGGCCACAAACTTCTTTTTAGGGGCTGGCGTTGTTTTGGGGAAAGGAAAATTGGTTGTTGCATCAAAACTGAGACTCTTTGAAAACAAACACAGTTTATTTGAAGGAGAAAAAATGTGCCTTTCTTGGCCTGTGTCTTGTTTGGGTAGAATCAGCAACAAAAACTGAAGTTGGGTTTCAAATGGGGCTTATTTCTTTCAAGTTCTTTAACTTTCCTGGGAAAGGACTTTCCTAATTTTATTGATTCCATTTCCCATTATGCTACACAAAGAAGAATCCAAACTCGCTTCACAAAGACGGGGGGGGAATAAATCCCATTTGGCTACAGTTGAAACTGAAGGGAAATGGCGCAGTGGGCAGTCACCAGCACCCAGGGAGCAGCAGAGTATCAGCACCTTTTGAATTAAATGTTTTTTGAAGGTTTTGAAAGAACAGGAGCTCCCAGCAGGAGAGAGGGTCACCCACTGCCCCCGCCCCTGGGCTTGGTGGGACCTGGGCTTCAGCCTCTGCCTAGTTCCCAGCTGAAAATCCCATTCCCGTATGGAAAACCTTGCTTTTGTCTATAGCCATACCAACAGGGACTCAGTTTTCCTTCTACTTTGTGTGCAAATACTCTAATATATACCAGCAACCAGCAAGGGACCTGCTGCCTGTGGTCAGGGCAGTCCCTGGGCTCTCCTGAAGCCAGCAGAGTTACACCTTGATGAAGGTGCAGCTTCTCTTTCACGGGGCAAAAAACTCAAGACAAAAAAAAAAGTTAAAAATTAATATTAAACTTTCTTACTTTCTAATGTCACTTTAAAATGGAAGCCAAGAAATCTATTTTGCTGCTTGGCTGTGGTGACCCCCATCACGCTTCATCTGTCCCAGCCTTCCCCTGCTCACAGCTGGAGATCCCATCACGGCTCCTGCGCTGGAGCACACAGGAAGGGGATCAAAGGGATTATCAAATCTGTCCAGCCACATAAAACAGACTCTCCCAGCGATTCTGTAACTCTGCGGCAGAAAGAGAAGAAATTAAAATAGATAATACAGTTTGTACCCTACAACAACCCACTCAGAGAAACCCCAGCGCAGGGTCTTTTTCATACTTCTTATAGAAGTGAAATTTCTGTTACTTGCTTAATATTTGATGTAGACTTGTTCCATGGAAAGGTTTGGTAAAAACATTTATTCTGATTCTATGGATTAGGTGAAAATATAAATGATCCTATCTGTCATAATATTTAGAAACTTGGGAAGACATTTAGACAGAAGGAAAACTGTTCCACAGCAAGAAAAAAATTTAGTAAACAAAGCCAGTTAAAATTTAGGATCCAGTGTCTTCTACTACTCTCCTTCCTCTGGGTTTGGTGCCATTTCTTTGTCTTTTTAGAACTATAACAAAGTCTGAGGATTATAGGCTGGAAATCGAGTTTGCGTGATTCACTCCAGACTGTCACCTCTAAAAGGCAAATCCCAACCGACACCCTCGACCTGTGGAATATCCCAGATTTCCAGCACAGTGGCCCCTCCCTGAGCAGCTCTCCCATCCCACCAGCATCTCCCAAGAGCTCTCCCATCCTATCCCATCCCACCGGCATCTCCCTGAGCCCCCATTGGCACCCACAGTGCTGGGGACAGGACCCTGCACCTCTCTCAGCCCCTCCCCGGGCAGCAAACAACCAACTTCACTCCCAAAACTCCATTGGAAAACACGGCTCAGTGCCTGTGTGACCAATAGCCACATTAGAGCGTTCTCCAAGAGATGCCGTCAGAAGGGGCTGGTTCCTGTAGGAGCACTGCAGAGAATAATGCAGAAAATTGCAGTTTTGTAAGTTACCAGGAGGCAAGAGAAAACATCTCGGTACTCTGCAATTTTTAGAGAATAATATATAAGTTCAAAATACACAGGTCTTTCGAAAACAGAGCTTAAAGGTCAGATTTGAGGCGAGGTCACACCTGCAGAACTCATTACCAGCCAGACGGGCAGCCTCCCCAGCACAAGCCAAGTGCACGGGGAAAGTTCAAGCTATTTCGGTCACCTAAGGACAGGCTTTCGGGTTCTGTAAAGCAAGTTCCAGAACTGAACATTGACGATTCACTGCAGATCACTACCTCGGGATTCACTGCCATAGCATAAGGGGTGAATTCATAAATCCATCAGAAAACCTTTGGGAAAACTAAGCGGGATATTAAATGCCAACTTTGCTGGGGTTTCAGCCTATTTCTTCACATAAAACACTTGTCTCAAACCAAGCTCTTGCTGCATTGGAGAAGACAGTCAAGCGTCTTCCAAGGGCACTTTGCCACTGATTTATCTCCTTGAAAAACCTCAGGCCAAAACGCCGGTACCTGCCAGGGCAGGTTGGCTTCTGGAGTGACTCCAAAGGAGCATAAATCAGGCAGAAAGGCCCAAAAGCACGGACAAAGCTTTTAGAAACTGCTTATATTAAACTATACAATTATAAAAAAGTCAGGTAACCAAACTCCTCTTCCACAGGAGAAAGGCAGCAAATCAAGAACCCAGCGGACAGGTTTCCCACAGCTGCACCCACACCATGCAGAAGGTCCTGGCAATGACCAATAGACCAGCCTGCATTCCTAGAATAAAACTCATGTTTGGGAGGGGGTTTTGCAGGAGGGAAGAGTAGGGTGAAGGAAGGAGAAGAAAACTCTCTCTGCCAATACTCAGGAGTAAGAACATACTTGTCTTCTGCCCGTGTGAACCTCATGAAGTTCAAACAGGCCAAGAGCAAGGTCCTGCACATGGGTCAGGGCAATCTCAAGCACAAATCCAGGCTGGGGGGAGGAATGGCTGGGGAGCAGCCCCAAGGAGAAGGACTTGGGGGTGTTGGTGGGTGAGAAGCTCAACATGAGCTGTCAACGTGCACTGGCAGCCCAGAAACCACCCTCACAAACTGCTCCTCTTCCTGCTGCCTCAACACCTTCGTCTCCTCCCCAAATAGCTCACCCTGCTCTTAATGTCAGAATAGAACAGATTTCATGGACGGGAATTGCTGGAATTGGTGATTCTTCGCACATTTGTGGGGGTATTGTGGAGGCTCAGATGATCCCTTTGACAAATGCTAAGCTGCCCGTAGAGATTTAACAGTTTTAAGAGCGATAGGTGCAGCGAGAAGCCAGCATTATGTTTTATTAAAGCCTGTTGAAAAGTTTATGGGCTTGTTTCTGAATGAGGCTTTTTTCCCCTCTAACTACATCTCATTACTCCTCCTGAACACGGCCTGTCACTTGTGTAATATTTGCAGATAGAAAGCATGCTTTATAGGTCATCTCCTTTGTTGCATCATAAATATAACAAAATAGTGCAAATGACTTAATGCACTCACACAGCTGAACAATAAGGAATCCCAAAAGCATCCCTAATTAAATAGGAATTTCTTAAGAGATTTAAGTGGTGGGGTTTTGTTGATCATTTATTAGAGGAGCCCTTATCAGAAAGCAAGTAATGCCCTAAAATAAAGTGTCACAGTATTTCAGTGGAGGATTTTTAAGCTGAGACTTTTAACGGAACATGCTCAAATAACTTCTCAGTCAATGGAGAAAGCTGTTTGCACGGCCCTGAGCCGGGGTAAAACAGGAGCATTTTTAGGCCTCCAGCTGGATGCCGTGCTACCCTTCCGAGTCCAAGATTTCTGTAATCTCAGATTTTCAAAGTTGTTGCTGGTTTCCCTAATCCTCTTATCGCTGGCTGGGAAGACGTCTGCGTTTGCAGCCCCCGTAGCAGCATTTCCCCCTCTCGCAGCCCTGCGCATCCCTGGCTGTGTGATACCCCACGGCACCTCCCAAACCCCCCCAGGACACCAACGACCGTATGGACCTGATTTCACCCAGATGGTCATGGATCCTTCAGCCGGCACCTCACACGCAGAACCCCTGTGGTAAACAGAGGCAGAAAGCCATTAAAATGCAAAAACCGACTTTCAAGAACCATTTGACTAATTCCACGACCCAGGAACTCGGAGGCAGCCACCGCAGCCAACTGGGGGAATAAATACCATGAATTCTAAACAGTCAGGGCAGCTTCGCCTCCCCTCAGAGCGACGCCTCCGCTTCGAACCTCCGTTCCTTCGTTCCTTCTATTCTCCAGGTGCCTTTCTTCCAGGAAACTGAAAATACGTTCACAAATAAGGCTATCTATAACAGACTCCAGTGGGAAGGGGGAGCAGAACGAAGTAGCCCTAAAGCAGAAATAGCTTTGAAACAATAATATTTATAACGGGAATAGATCATTTCATTTTACTGGGAATGCCACAGGCACAAAAAGTAAGGTTTTTGTCTGCATTTACTTACTCCGAGTTGAAGACAGTTACACACCCGTCGCAGGAAAGGCATTTACAGCTCTCCTCTTTCTCGGGAGGAAGGTTTGCTCTGAGCTTTGCCAGCAGGGAATCGCGCTGCCCTCCCTCCGGCCGGCTCCATCCCGAACCCCAAGGCACCTCCTTTAATGTTAATCAAACACGAAGACTGGGATTTCAGTTGTTTGCCTT
The DNA here is from genome assembly GCA_028565335.1 of Limnodromus scolopaceus. Classification (NCBI taxonomy): domain Eukaryota; kingdom Metazoa; phylum Chordata; class Aves; order Charadriiformes; family Scolopacidae; genus Limnodromus; species Limnodromus scolopaceus. Next base: position 39,209,190 of record JAOXNO010000002.1, read on the forward strand.
TCATCTAAATAAAACATCTACTCGTTGTGCAATTACCTCTCCAGTGTAGGCTTTTCCGGCTGGCACCAGCTCGCGTGGCACCGGTTGGGTTTTTCTAATCAAAACGAGCAATTGTTAAGTGGGATTTGATTTGATTTGATGTAAGGACCGTCATTCTGCTTCCCTCTCCCAGGAGGCGAGTCAGTGATCCCGGCCTCACACCCATCAAAACTCAGGAAGAATTTAAATTGGTTTGCTGAGCAGATGCCACCACGCCGTAGCCCCCGGGGACTGGTTATTTCTGGGGATTAATACACTCACCTTAATGCAATGATGGTTTTGCCTCCAGGGTGAGATTTCATTGCAGGCTGGAGTGATGTGACAAAAAGGTTAAAAATCCTTAAGCCCCAACTCATGACTACAAACGAGCTTCAATAGGAAACGGTTTTTCTCCACGTAACAGAGATTTGGTTGGAAAACATTCTTTAGTAAAATGGTTCTGTTTTATTAACACTTCCCCCTACCACACACATGGATATTAAGCTGCAACCACCCTCTATTCCTGCCTGGGCACAGCAGGCTGTGTTGCTGCGCTCATAATAGAGATTATTTCCAAATTTGGCTGATGTTGCTCCCACAGGTGGAGTGGCCTCAAGTGGGGTCCCCTCAGGAACCCCCTTTGGCCATGGCCAGAGCCATCAGTCAGACCCAGCTGGCTCCAGGCAACTCCTTCAGGACCATGAAATCACCTCCTCCCCTCCAAATCCCACCTCGGGGCAGAGAGCAGACCCCAGGGAAGAGCACGCACATTTCACTCCCAGAGGGGACCTGGGTGGTCGGGGGCTCCCCTGGCCTCCACTCCCCAGTTCTGCTTTTCTTTAACAACAATGGCCATTAGCAAAGACAGAGCAAACATCGCTCTACAAAGGCTCGGGTAAAGATCCTCATTTGCACGACATGACTTGTGACATTGTAGATTTCCCAGCTCTCAATTAAGTTACAAATGAGTTAAATTCTCTTTTTACCTTTGAAAATGCATGTGCAGTTTCCGAGGAATGGTTGAAGGCTGACAACAGAGACCAGCTGGCTGGGAACGGGAGCTCTAAGGGAGGAATTCAATAACTCTGCCAAGTATTTCTCATCAAGAATTTCCCCACAAAGTGCTTTCTCCATCAGAAAATGCTTATTCATCAAAGTGAAAACTTTTCATAGAAACATATTGGCTCAGTGAAGCTTTTGCTAGAAAATGGTTCTCACAGAATCACAGAGTCATAGAATCGTTACGGTTTGAAGAGACCTTTAAGATCGAGTCTGTTACCCCAGCCCTGCCAAGTCACCACCAAACCGTGTCCCTCAGCACCACGTCTGCCCAGCTTTTAAATCCCTCCAGGGATGGAGACTCCACCACTGCCCTGGGCAGCCTCTTCCAAGGCTTCACAACCCTTTGGGTGAAGACATTTTTCCCAGTATCCATCCTAAACCTCCCCTGGCACAACTTGAGGCCGTTTCCTCTTGTCCCATCACCTGTTCCCTGGGAGAAGAGACCAGTTCCCAGGTGAGGGATGTTTTCAAGCCCCAGGTGGGATTTCTGGCCAGACTCTTTGCAGACTGGAGACCAGCTCTGAGTCCATGCTTTGACCAGTCTATCAGCAGCCCCACCGGACTGAGATTTCCCATCGTTTTCCAAGTGTTGCCCCACCTGGTACATCCCACTGTCATCATGGGTCAGCAACTGCTCATCACCATCCACCTCCCACCACCCAAACCAGAACTACCCCTCCCTCATTTTCCAGGTGGCATAAAAACTTCAGGGGTTTAATTCCCACCAGAAGAAGGTTTTCATTTGACACCTTTTTTTTTTTGGCACAACAGAAAAACATATTCTAAAGAGAAAAGGAAACAGGCCAGGCTGGGTAGGGTTTTCACTCAGATGTACCAGCTTTTTGGTCAAAATCACTGATTTTTACAAAGGGCTTCAGTCTCCTGTCACAGCAGATTTATGTCCTTGCAGTTCCATTGACATCGATGAAACACCCTGTGAAAGTGTGAACTGTGAGTGAACCTATAATCACTCACAACGTGGGCAGCTCAAAATTCCTCAACGTCTGCATTATACTCTTCAAACTCTTTAAATTATTACTTTTCCAGCAAAATCTCAGCCTAGCGTGAAGTCCAAGAGCGCACAATGGCCTTGCAGCACACCCTCACCCCAGTCTGGCTTCCGAGCAGTTCCTGTGGGGATCCCAGTGCGGTCCCAGCAATTCCCACACTGGGAATTATACATTATGGCGTGAGGAAAAAAGCTGCTTTTTCCTGCACATCAAAACCCCTCCCGAGGGGCAAACAGAGAGCTCCGCAGCAAACCACACCAAAGCACATTCTTACAAACCTCTTGGCTTGATTGCCTTCAACAAAACAAGTTAAAACAGATATATATTATTTAAGGCACAACATCTGTCATCTATAACTTTGAGGGAAAAAATGGAAGTGCTAAGCAGAGTCCCCGTTCATGGCGCAGGCTGGGCCCCCCCGCTGCCCTCCAGCCTTTCACAGGTACCTCTTTTAGGGTGTTATAATGACTATTTGGGTTTATTTCAGCCCTGGTGGAGCTCAAGACAGTCTCTACAGTCTCTTCTCCATAAGCTCTGAGTTACAGGCACCTGAAAGCGTCTGATTCTTCCAAACATGGTTTATTTGCTTTAGGGATCAGCACAGTCCCCATCACACCCTGCTGGTGCTGCCTCTCCCTGCAATAGCACCTTTTCTCTCTGTCTGTAGGAAAACTAGAGAATCTGAAGGGATCTGAGCTGGACCAGGTGTATAATGAGGGAGAAAATGGCCCCACACTCCTCTTCCATGGCCAGTTGGGCAGGTGGAACCGAATCAACAGCCAGGCTGGAGAAGCCCAAATGCTGGGGGAGCAGCACCCTATGCCTTTCTCCAGAATATACAGCACAAAAAGAAAACCTGACTTTGCTGATTCACAAAGATGGAAACAGAAAAATTCCTGGTTTTCTGGTAAGAAAAAAGTTCACCGAGCTCAGGAAAACAGAGAGAGGTTTGTGCTCATCACCCACCCCCCCCGGCTCTGCCCCACGGCGAGGGAGAGGAGGAGAGTCCTTAGTGCAGGGGCTCCCCCGTGCACAGAGAAAATCCAGGCCAGCTCTGGGGGAGTTGAGCTATGACCTTTGAAGACCTAAACTGGAATATTTGCTGGGGCAGGAGACAGAGTGTCCCATCCAAGTTGTGCCAGGGGAGGTTCAGGTTAGACATTTGGAAATATTTCTTTACTGAAAGGGTTGTCAGGCATTGGAATGGGCTGCCCAGGGAGGTGGTGGAGGCACCACCCCTGGAGGTATTCAAGAGACGAGTTGCTCAGGGATAGGGATTAGTGTTGGGTTGGTGTTGTTTTGGGTGTGGGGTGGTGTGTGTGGGTGTGGTGTGTTTGTTTGGGGTTGGTTTTTTTTGGTTGGACTAGATGATCTTAAAAGGTCCCTTCCAACCTAGGTGATTCTGTGATTCTGTGATCCCTGTGTCAGTTCCCCACAAACTCCCCCCATCTGGGGGGCGCGCAGAGTTGATGTGGAAGGAATGCAGCCACCTGCCTCAGGCAGAGGAAGTGTTTGAACCCAGATATAAAAAAACCCACATCTTGGATAAGGGTAAACAATTGATTAACAGATGGATTAGGAAGAAAGAAGCATGGGAAAGCTGCAGGGTTTGTGTGGGGTTTTTTTTAAATGGTTCTTGAGCTTAGAGTTTCCTTTTCATTGATTTGCCACTTTTCTTAAAATGCTGCAAAAGGCAGGAAAAAAAATACTACAACAACATTTGTTGGTTTGTTTCTGCAAGAAAACTAAACAGATTTCATTTGGGGCTGATCTAAACCATGATTTAACTGGACTGTTTTTCTACCTGGGGAGTAAAGCAGGATCAATGGGAGTCTCTCCCCCTCTGCCTGGGCATTGGGCACGGCTCTCCCCGGCCGGGAGGCTCCCACGCTCCCCACGGAGCTTTCCCGTCCCCCACGGCCGGTCCCTATTCCCAGCGGCGCAGAAGGAGCCACTCAGAAAGGGAATTAATGACCTGCCGGGTTTCACATAAATGCTGAAACCAGTACAAAGCAACTGCTAATATGAAACAAGAGGGTGCTGACATACTTTGGCAATTCAAGATCCACACCTTGCAATAACAATTAATTATCTGAACTTTTTTGTTATCCAAGCACCAGTTGTATTTATTTTCATTAAATTGATTTATGTTTCGAATAAAATGTTGATCATTAATTACACACAGTTCTGGGCGACTACTGGGGACGTACCCTCTTTTCCTGGAAGCCAATAGGCAACGTGCTCAATACCAGCCTGAAGCTTTGGGAAGGAAAAATCAAGTTCCAAATATCCTGGGAGGCGAAATCTTACAGCCCGGTGTCAGCTTTCCAATACACTTTACTTGTGACCGGATTAATTTCTTACTTTTTCCTGAGAACAAAGAGCGGTTTTCCAATCAGATAGTCAATATTATCACGGGAGAGAGCCAGAAAAGCCGGGGCAGTTTGTGTCTGTGTTTATCCCCACACCCGGGTGTCTACGTCTCCACTTCCAACCCGGCTTTAGCCGATGACAAACCCCTTCTCTCTCCCAATTTCACTGTGCTCTTCAGCTGTCATAACCTGGCTCCTTCGCCGTGATACACTCAGCTTCTTATTAAATCTATTCATCTATTCCAGCTTGCGATAGCACAATATGCAAAGCAGCTATCTCCTGCAGAGGAGATGTCTTTTTGTCATAAATCTATAATACGAGAATAACGCAGTTTCAAAAAGGGAGAGGACACATACTTAAATGTCAGACAGGAGAGATTAAAAATTCGGAGTCTAAGTCAGATAACATCCTTCACATTTGCATCTGTAAGATAAATAACAAGTTTAATCTTATCTAAGGTGTATGCTCCTGGCCTCACTCACTGAATTTTCAGAAAGTATCTGGAGCTTCCAGCCCCGTCCCACCTCTGCCCAAAGCTGAGACGGCAAAAACCTGCCCGGGGGAAGGGGCTTTGGTCAGGATGCTCTTACACATCTGTGTGTGCCACATTTTAACAATAACAGTGAAAGGCAGCCCCAAATAAACCCTTTCTTCTTCCTGTTGCTTTGCTTCTGCTGTCGTCTGGGAGTTTATCTCCTGATATTTCCACACTAAGGAGCATAAACAGGAGTTGATCATTGACCCTAAAAGTCTTTAAAAATAACAGTTTCTCACAGACAGAGTTGTAGTTTTTCATCTCACTGAAATCAACAGGTTGATCCCAGACAATGAACCTGTTCCAGAGAGTGACTGAACGCCAATGGGTGGAAAGCAGGCCGTTCCTTCAGGATAAATAGGGGGGAATTAAATGCCTGTTTGTGTATTGATGGGTGCGTCAATACAGGTCCCTTCTCAGAGCAGGGCTTGGCTTCTACCCACACCAGCCAAGAAACTCCCGATTTTCTTTGCCATTTTTTTTCTCAGTTTCTATACTAGATATGTCTTTACAAACTGATAGCCAAAGACCGTTCTTGTATTTTCCCAGTTCTGGAAAGCAGCGGAGAAAAATAGACCAAATTTTAGTCCAAAGTATGAGATTCCTTTGTGTTTTTCACTTGTAAATCTAGGTATTTTAAATCAAGTTTTATTTCTGTCCATTAGAGACATTCAATAAATGCTTGATCTATACAAATAAATGCATTGTGGTACAAAAACATCCATTTAATTAACAACTGCATTACCTGTGATTTCACTGGGGTGCTTTATGTGTATACGCTTCATCTGGCTGAGAAGTACAAAAGGTGAAAAAATAACTTTTAAGAAGCATTTTTTAAACAGTTGAATGCTTCCGGATTTCAGTGGGGTTTCTTGTCGTATCATAACGGGCTCCTAACTGCATTTTGCTTGGGAAAAATGAAAATGGGAATTTGTGTGTCTGGAGAGGCAAAAAAAGAAGCTCCTGGAAACCTCCAGCTCAGCCCCAGCCACAGGCAGGGGAGGTCCTGGGGGAGCAGGGACATCAGCTCTTGGGCACCAGAGGCCTGTGCATCCCCTGCAAACATCTGACCACCAAGAGTAACCACCCAGAGAGGAAAAACAGAGAGGAAGAGGGAGTTTTCATACTGCACTATTCTGTTACTGTGCTCTCCTCCTGCTTTGGTGAAGCATTAGAGAATTATTTGTCATTTAAAAAAATAATAATAAACTTTTTGCATAATCTTAAACTAAGATCCAATATTTATAGATGTTCGCTGTAAATACTGTGCCGAAGTATGTCTGTGCTCACAAGCCTTTTGTTCACAAAGTCCTGACAATCACAATGTGCTAATGACATGCAGATTATTACAAATTTATCATGCTGATTTTATGTTGATGAAAGTTTAAATATACACTGAACTATCAACCCGAGACAAGGGGGGGAGATGCTAATACATTGTGACGCCGCAGTAGCTGCAGCTGATTTCTCATTTTCTGACATGCCCCCAGAAGAAGTCAAAGCACCACTGAATATCAAGCATTTGTCCAAAGGAAAGCACATTCATTCAAAAGTCAAAATGTTTTATTAAAAGACAAGGGAGGGGCAAAACCAAAACAAAGACTGATTTCAGCAGATAGCTGAGGCTGCAGAGGGATTCTGCATTTGCTGTTCTCCTTATTCCCCACGTCTCTACTGAAGGTTCAAACCCATTTTAAAAAAGAAGAAGGAAAGTTGATGGCTGAGTTCCCCCAGCTCTGGAGCTGAGTGGTCCATATGTTGCACCTGTAACGGGTGGGTTTAACTTATTAGTGCTTTCTAACGTAGCTGGCATTGAAAGAGTTCTGACTCTAGGGCACCACAAGGAAATTTCAAGGGTAAACTCTGAAAAATAATTCATTCCTGTGTCATTGGCAGGCACAATTCCATCATTTCAAGTCATATGTTTACCTCTGTAAGTGAATAAACTCAACTGGAAAATACCTTTTTGGGCTAAACGAGTGGATTCTGAGTCCTGAGACCAAGAATAACCCCCATGGGAGCTGCGGGGTCCCACCTGCACCACCCCACAGTGTTCAGGATGAAGAACGGATAAATACAGAGAGTCACAAATCTGGGCCAGGAGGGGACGGGTGGGCAGCCAGAGGCGCTCACAAGCGGGTCCCCGTGGCCTTTCTGGTAGGTGTCCGGGGACCAAATACCCCGTAATCCTGCTCATAAATGGTCTGTCAAATCCTGGAATCAACTGCTTCAGAGAAGAGGCTTGATACTGGAAGAGCTCTCTGCCACCCCTAGCAAATAAATTAAGATCTCATAGTATGCATATAAAAACACTGAGAATTTTGGCTAGAAATCAACAAACAATTGATAAGAATAAAATTGAGCTTTTTCAACAGGATCTTATCACCTTTGTACTTTTCACATGGAATTTCATAGACACTTTTCACAAATTTACATTCTTACCAAATGTAAAGCAGGAGTCTCATTCTAACCCTCTGCTGCCTCAGCAAAGGCGGAGGAGCTTTAAAAAGAAAAATTTCAAACACTAAGTGTGACTTGAGTGTTACAACACGAGCACAGCTTTAATTTTAAAAGGTAGGCCCAGCGCAATACGGCGTCCGTGGGTGGGATTCATACATATTAACGCCCCAAGTGTGTCATTTGTCTTTACTTGATGTAAATTGCGTTTGTCTGTTAGGGGAGAAACTCAGCCCTCCACAGTTTTAGCTGTTAGCGGCGATGTATTAGCGAGGAAGGGACAAATTAGAGAGACCTCGGTGGCTGCTCCCTGAGACTCCGGCACCAACTGGAAATTCTCCCAAGACGCACAATTCCCCCAGCAAACGCACCGGATCTCGGGGCTGACATGCGCCTCTAACGTTTGCCAGCGCTACATGCTCTTCATACTTGCAAGTTTTCAACTTCTAAATGACAGCACTCGGGTTCCTGAAGACGCCGTCTCACTCGCGCGGCGTCACCCAGCCCTCGTGCACCGCAGCACGATAAAACCGCTGAGCAGATCACCCCCAGGCAAGACGGCACGTACCCCGGTGGTGTGCGTTTCATCTCTGCTCTGATCCTGTCTCTAGTAGGAAATTAGATCAACTCTACCAGAAATAGTAATTTTCCTCATGTCATTTTTTTACTGCCTACATTTCTTTTTTTCCTTTTTCTGTAGGCAAGGATGGATCAGAAACAGCTGATATCAAACACTTTCAGACCTAAAGGAATAACTCTTTACACCAAAGGACCAGCTCTCCTTGATGTTGCCCAAACCACTACAAATAGAATCATAGAAATGTCTGGGTTGGAAGGGACCTTTAGGATCATTGAGTCCAACCATCAGCCCAACACAGACAAACCCACCACTGACCCACGTCCATCAGCTCCACGTCTGCCTGGCTGTTAAATACCTCCAGGGATGGCGACTCCACCACTGCACTGGGCAGCCTCTTCCAAGGCTTCACAGCCCTTTGGTTGAAGACATTTTTCCCAATCTCCATCCTAAACCTCCCCTGGCACAACTCGAGGCCTTTTCCATTTGTCCCATCACATGTTCCTCGGGAGAAGAGATTGACCCCCCCTGGATACACCCTCCTTTCAGGGAGTTGTAGAGAGTGTAAACCACAGCCCGTTCATTCAGATCCTCACTGTGGATTCTGCTGCTTTGGTCCCTCAATGCCATCAAGTAAAATCACTGTCTGCAGCTGAGAACATCTTGGATGGAAACCTCATTGGGGGACCCTGCAGAGTGGTGGGTGAATCCAGGGGTGTCTCACTCTCCCACGTGCACCCACCTCCTCAATCACCCTCCATAGCAACAGACCCCAAAGGGCAGGCCTCCTCCTCTGCAGCTTTTATCCTATTTTGCACCATCTCTGTGTCCCTCACTGCTCCAGGATGACTCTGTCACAAAGCCACCTCCCCATTAGCTGCCAGCAGGCAGGCGAGATCTTTAGAGGAAGAAGTCTCCTCTATCAAAACCCAACCAAGTGTTGCTTAGCAAAAACTTGATCTCCTACCGTTTGCCCTCTCCTTTCACAGTGTATGACTCCTCTAGGTGGGAACTCCAGCCATGCTGCTTTTTGGGGACCATTCAAGGTCCCCGCAGAGCCCAAAAGGGAGAGAGATGGTGAGATGTAAGTCCAACGCCACTGGAGTCCGGCCTGTCCCAGCTCTGCCAGTCTCCACCTCAGCCCCCTCTCCCGGCCAAAGGAACGACCTGTCCTGCTAACTAGTTACTTGGTTGGACTTAATTCAAGTCACTATATACCTCTCCATATACTTCTAACTCATGAGACTGCTAATTGCTATGTTAATCTTCACCGCCTGCAAAACAGACAACCCACATCCTTCAAAAAGAAGTGATATATCCAAATAAACCCCCCTCAAACCTGCGCAACGATGAGTCAGAGCGAAGGAGGATGAACCGAGGGAAGAGTCCTGGGACTTTGTCTGCAACTGCTGCCAGAGCTGTCACAAATAACCTCACTCCTTTCCAGAGCACGCCCAGGAAACAGGAATGCTTACACAAGGTGGGAGAGGGAATAAGTGAAAAATTCACATGATCTGGGATCTGATGACAAAAAAAAAAGCTGACTTTGAAAAGTACTTGTAGCTGAACTGATTAAGAAGCAATTTGTTTCCCTAATTATTTGTAAATAATAAATGGCTAAATACCTGATTTTATAATAAAGCAGCTAATTCTCAGAGTTCTCCACTTGATTTGTAGATAAACAGATTTGTCTGAAGTAGTACGTCGATGTTTTTCTCTCCATAACTAATTCTACATGTATTGTCTCCTTCAAAGGACCGGGCTGCTCGCGCTGCATTTCTGGGCTTTTGTGGGACACAACCCTCTGAACCTCATCCTAAGGAGGAGAATCCAATATCGTCAAGAGAAGAAGAAACCAATAAAGCCACAGGAATCATAGAACCGTTTGGATTGGAAGGGACATTAAAGACCATCCAGTTCCACCCCCTGCCCTGGGCAGTGTTACGGACAGAAGAAGTTACTTTAAGCAGAAACCTCTCCATAGCAATGATATACTGAGATTTTATGGATATAAAAATTTCCCTCAGCTGTGGCCTCGCAGTTTACAAGCTCCCCGTTAAATCTCCGTGGCAGGAGGATTCGTTACAGGATTTCAAACGGGAAAGGGAAGACGTGCCCTGAGTCCTGGGCTTACTCGTGCCCAGAGATGATGGACAGGAGTAAGAAAGGTTTTGCAGGGCCTGAGGAGCTGGTGAATTATAAAACTTCCTTTCAGTTATTGTTAAAAACACTAAGTCTGTACCAAAGAGAGCTCAAAAGGACATTATTTGGCTTTTTTCAGAAGCATCAACCAGGACACGTTGCAGGGGTCGAGCATCACCCTCTGACAGCTCAGAATTGCAGGGAAGAGAGGTCTAAAATGTAAGATATGGAATCAAAACTGAGGAAGAACATCCAAACCCATGTGCCAGAGAAACCAAATACAAACCGTTTCTTAACTCAGATACTTGGTTTGAGCAACATTGTCTAGAAAAAAGTCTGTATTACGAGAAATATATCTGATATTTTTCTACATCTACTAGAAGGCACTCTTTGAAAAGCTTTAATTTTGGTAGATTTGTTCCTTGTTTGCTACTAATCATTTTGATGGCTGTAAGCCTGCAGTGGGGTCACATAAAACTGAATCAGAAAACAAGAGATTTGAGTCATACCTGCAGTCTATAAAGCAAGTAATACACCCACAGAGACACCAGAATGCCTAATGTGAATTTATCTTCTCAAAGTAAGCAGTTCCCAATTTGCTTTTAAATTGACAGGATTACAGTTACATTCAAAAACCTGAAATCTTTATTTAAAGGCACATTTTTCTCATCAGGAAAAGAAATGCTGTCTCCGTGTGCCAGGAAGAAAACGCCTGTTGGGTTAAGAACCGGAGAAGTGGTTTTGAGAAGTCAAATCTAACCAAACCAAACCAAACCAGAAGGTTTGACTCTGAATGCTGAGTCCGATTTAATCATTTTAAATTACACACTAAGCCAGCGCTTTATTACCTGTAATATACCGGGTGCCCACTCCCCCCTGTTGCCAGCGGAACCTGCTTCCTGGTTGGCCTCTAGCACCAACACTACTCCTGGCACCTTCCACACTAATGTAAAACGTCATATGAATTTTAACACCTAGGGAGAAGAAAAATAAAAATAGACTGATGCAGAATTCCAATTCCCTGCCAAAACCTGTTTCAATTGGTAGCGTGCAAGTTTAATGGGTTTTTTTGTGAGAGTTGGAGGCTCGGTGCTCTAAGCAAGCTTGAATTTTAATTTTTAGTTATTCAACAATAGAGCCAGGCACACAGTAACAAAAAAGCAATTACTCCTGACATCGCAGCACTTATCCCATGTCATTTCAGAACAGAAATGCGAGGTGAATGGGGACTTTAACTTACAGAATGCAAACCGAGGCAAGTCAAAAGGCTGTTTTCCATTCCGAAAAGGCAGAGGGAAGGGTCGGAAGCGCAGGAGATAGACGGGCAGTTAACGTTAAATAAAGTTTCTGCTCCCGCCTTGGAAGGGGATTGGAAAATCAGTGAGTTCTGAAAAGCCACAGAAGTAACAACAAACTACCTGGGACAGACACCGACAGAAACCTCGGCTGTGAGAAATAATTGTCTTAGTGTGCCTTCGGGCAGAGAAAGAAGAAAAAAAGGTTTGAGCAGGGAACAGGAGCTGGAGATGGGGACAGGAGGCTGTGGTCCCCAGGAGCACTCGTCCCTGCAATCTGCTCCAGTGCCCCAAAACCTCAGGAAACCACCCGTGAAAGTCCCACCAACGGGATGGATTAAAGGGATTTCCCTCTGGTCTGACACAGGGAGGACCCGAACTCCCACAGGAACCCCCTGATTACAGGTGTGTTCCTGGAAGCTGCAACGGTCCTGCCTTTGAAACGGGAAGATTTGATCATTTCCAGGGCAGACCTTCAGATAAGGAGAAACTGGTTTCAGTGGCGTTTTGTGAGTTTCCCAAGATAAACCTCCAGAGGAGGGCTTCTATATTTAGATCCGTTGTCTGTATGTATGTATAATTAAGTGGCTCACTACATTATTCAAAGAAATATGCAAACCAGATTTACGTGCGGTGCATTTTTTAAGCTCTAATTTGAAAAATATGTTTGGTAAAATTGATAGTGGGCCACAGCTGTTCTAGGATGAAAATTACCCAACCTATAAACAGGAACAAACTGTACAAAAATAATTCTTCAGGAATTATTACAGCCTCTGTATTTGCACACAACTTGAACTGAAAGGATAGCAGGTGCAGAGGCTATAACTAGCACGTTATTCACAGTCTTAATACTACTTAAAAGTTTATTCTCCTAATACTGGCTTGGCTCAGCACAAGAACCGCCAAACTGTCTGATAAGTACATGCAAAATTACCTCTGGTGGGTACTGTGTCATATGCAAATTTAGCCTGTTAGTGGTTTTTCAGTGATAGCATTCAAACTGCTTATATTTGTTACTCATAGAAACACCCACTCAACATCATTGGACAAAATGTTTGTTATTAAAAGAAGCAAAAAAAAAATATCTGTGTTTTATTCCCTGTTCAATATGCAGAAAAATACCTGCAGGAATATTTTGCTGAAAATCTGATCTGCAGACACAAAAAGCACATTTTTTATTAACAATTGTATCATTTCCCACTAATCCAAAACTGACACTGTTGTTCCATAGATATTTGCAGAATTGCGTTTTACATCTCATGATTGGAAAAATGCATATTATGATTTTTTTTTTCTTCTATTTTCTGCTTATGGCAAGTGAGAAAGCCTTTCTGACTCATTACAAAGCTCATTTGTCACATTCCTTTTCAATTAACTTTTCCCCCTTGTTTTCCATATTTAATCCATTTCTGGAAGGCATTGTTTTTTATTAACTCAAAAATCTATCCCTGTCAGCCTCAAACGAAGGGACTCATCCTCATCCCATTGCTGCCACACACAGCAAAGCTCTCCCCAGTCCCACTCCCTCTGTTCTCCAGCCCGTTCAGCTCCTTGGGTGACCAAGGCGCGGGGAGCGCTGTGGTTTGTGCTGGTTGAGCTCACACACGCTGTATTGCAAGAAGACAGAAAAAGTGGAAAAAAAAAAAAAAAAAAAAAAAAAACCCACCATAAAATGCAGAAAATGGCCCTCTCGTGCTGCAGAGGAATAGCTTCCTGCCGAAAGCACAGAGGGGGAAAAAAACATTCTTACAAACATCAGCAAAAGCTCAGGGTAATTCCAGGAGCTAAGGGAATAACGGGCTAACAATGACACGTTGTGGGGCTGTTAGGACTTTTGTAACTCAACAGGGAAAGAAAATGACCTGTGATTTATTTTGAGTTAGGATCTGCGGAATGGTTATATATGTATTTTATTTCACAGAATTTCCTGCATTTAGTCTGTACTGAATGCCATCTCTGCACTGCAGAGGAAGCACGGGCCAGTGTGAGAGCATCTGGTGTCTGAAAAAGCAAATTTACCTGTCAATTTTGCGCAGAAATTCAAACCCCTTAAACCAAATGGCAATTTAGCCCACACTATGGGGGTCCCCCCCATTAACCCAAGAGACACCAAGGTGCATCCTCTGCCACCCAGACAGACCCTTCTCCGCAGTGCCCACCCCCAGCTGCTGCCCCTGTGCCCCGGGAATTGTGGATACGGGTTTGGAAGAGGCTGGGCAACTGATGGCTCTTCCGAGGGGAGAGAGGAGGACGTGCCAAGTGGCTTCCTACCCCACGAACTGGCTAGTCTTAAGAACAGTATGAGAAGCTGGAAACAAGCTTCACATAAAACCAAGGTTTCTCCACTTTTCGCCAGGTCTTAATCCATAAAACACTGAATCTATTATCTTACATACATAATAATAATTATTTTTTTTTAATTACACCAGGTCATTTTAATACAGTGTGTGGCTCCTTATTCCTTAGGGTGTTCATTGGCCAGAATTACCCAGTTTGAGCAAGGTCTCCTCACCTTTGAGGACTTTTGACTGCGTCCTCTCACACACATACATTGCAGATGTCTCAGTAATTGGGAATTATTTTTGTTAACACTAGTAGAAAGTGACCTTGTGTGTTCCCTCTCTCTATTGAGCCTGTGAAGAAAAAGTCAAAGTTTCATCTGAGCATTTCCAAAATCTCATGGCCTTGAATGGACAATGCCCTTTGCACACAAAGCATCATAATTTAGCATATCTATAGCTTTTTTGAAAGGAAAACATCAACAGGTAGCTATAAATATTCTCATGTTCAGTATCTCTTAGCTGCTGTCCAACGGCTTTTAAAAACCAGGCTTAGAGTTTTAGGTAGATTTAGTGCTGAGTAAAGCACTAAACACCCCATGTTTTAGGACTATAATTTTTAAATTATTTTTATTTCTTCTCTCAACTTCCTTGCCTTTCCATCATCCACCTTACTGCAGACTAGCCATGTTAAGACTTAACCAGGAAAATTTTTGTCTCTGTGTTTTGTGGTATCGCCTGTGAGATCAACAGAATAAGCAAGAGTTTTGCGTGTCCCATGTAAATAGGGACCCTCTCTATAGAAGCCACAAGTGGAAGTATAAAATTATTATTATTGGACTACTCAGAAATGTTGGTTGAAATCTGGACCAGAAAATATTTGGTTCATGTTCTTCCAGGATTTTTTTTCCCCAAAAAGCTCAGTACAAAGCTATTTATGGAAATTAATTCTAATAGCTTCATGGAATCGTCTGTTCAAGCTGTAATACTTCACATTACACAAATCTTGCCACAAAGGAGATAATAGGCATAGGATATATTGAATTACTAGATAAAGTTCTTATCTGTTCCTCTGCGTTACTTCACTGGGTCTGAAATGACAAGTCATAGTTATTAAAACCACGGCAATTTGCCTGTGATTAGCAAGGAAACCAACACATTATCCTAATATAATTATCTTCTCTATCTGAAGCCCATGACAATCACTAGCAACTGTCCCCAGAAAAAAAACGCTTTGCGTACCGATTATTCATAGTTCTGCAGAGAACATCTTAAGCTACTAATTAAATGATCTTATAATTAAAGTACATCCTGTAGAGCACTTCTCCGTGCCCAGGTACACTCTGCTGTGGCAGATGGGTGGGATGGAGGAGGAACTTCCAGGTGTCTCCTAGAGAAGTGGTTCATTCACCAGCGAGGGACCAAGTATGAAGGAACAGTGAATTTTCAGTTGTGTTATAAATACCAAGAACTATGGGATTTTATAAAACAATGATAAACATTCAGGGTAGAAAATTAAGTAGGTTGTTTGTTGTGTTTTGGTTTTTTTTTTTTTTTTAAGTTGGATATTTTGTAATCACCAAAAATTTATAAACTCTTTTCCACTGCACACAAATGATCCCTGTATCTGTTGGGCACAACCTCCTTGTGCTACGTTTCCATAGACCAAATAGATGAGAAAGGACTTCAGGTGCGCCTGGAGGGTCCACGGCAGATTGAGGTTAAAGTCAAGGCAGTTGGCCACTGATGAACCCCATCAAATGACAAGTTTTGGGCCCTGTGAGAGCCAAGCACAAACCACTCCTCCAAGGAGCATCCTCCACCTGGACCAGCAAAGGTGCCCCCCCAGCGAGTTCGTACACAGGGGTTCAGATGCTCAGGGAACAAAACCCATTTGAAGTTGTCTGTTTAGGAAACATCTATGAAGTGGGATCACCCTTTATTTTGGTTGTACCGGGTCAGTTTAAAAAAAAAAAAAAAAAAAAACCTCAAAATTCAGGTCTTGTTCTTTCATCCTTAGGAAGAAAAGTCCTATCAAGGCAAGGAACCCAGATCACCCCCTGGCGATGTGCTGGGAAAGGGAATAGGCTGGTGCTTCGGCGTGGGACTACTGCAGCTGGTTTAAGCAGATATTCCACAAAGATTGCTTCATCTTAAAAAGCTAAAACCAAAATCATGTTATTACTTTGAAGGAACAGATATTGTCTACAAGCAGGCCTTTTGAGGGATATTATGAGCAGCAATAAAAGTATTTGTTTTACAGGAGCACTGGAAGCATTTTTTAAATGCTTGTCATGATGGGAATCCTATTTCTCTTGGCACCGAACAAACATGTAATAGAGAGTATTTTCCTAATAATCTCAGAGATGAAAGCTAGAAATGGAAACTGCAGAGGGTGAACAGCCCCTGGATCCCATCAGGATGGAGCTGGCTGCCTGGGGGAGCAGGCAGGCGCCGGTGCCCACTCACTGGCAGCAGAGGATGCCCAAAGTGCCCTTGTCTTCAGTTTTACCACCGTGCACCAAGAGCGGGCCTGGCCATAAAAGGAGATAATGAGAGCCTGGGTCTGCCGTTGTTTCGGAGAACATTGGTTCAGAAGCTGGAGTCAGAAGGGAGATCTCACCACCCCACCCGACGGCGGTGAGAGGGCACCTTTACACTCCCAGTACATGCCACAAGTTGACCCATGTGCCATTTTGGTGCAATTATCATCGGTTTAGCTGATGCACAAGCACTATTTTGTTTTTCAATACTTTAGAAGTATAATCAAAGCTCTTTTAGAAAACTTTCATTCTAACAGATTCAGCTTTCCTGAAGTAAAACCACCCTAAAACCAGCCTCTGCGTTCCTCTAATGAGGCTTCCTTTAATATTTAGACCAAAATATTATGATTGTAGTTGTTAATTAGGCATTCCCTAAGTACAGTTTATCTTTGTATTTGAGTCATTTCCTGAGAGTATCTTCATAAAAGCACCTGACGATATGTCTCAAGAAATTACATGCAAAAACAATCTGCAGTTTCTAGCCACACACCCTGCCTTCTGTTCTGAATAATTACAACATAAATCAATCATCAAAAATCCATAGCTTGCTCCGGTACATCAACATTACATTAATATGGAAATCTATGTTTGCACATGCAAATCAATGACTAAGTGGGGAGTGACCATTTGTATTCAGGACCAGCAGATCCCAACCAACAGCTGCTCGTTGACACCGGGAGCAGAGGTTTCCAGTGGCAGCGTTAGTCACTGCAGAATAAACCAGACAGGAAATCTAGTTTTTAAAACAAACAAACAAAAAACCCCAAATACAGCCCCTGAGACTCACCAGAGAAGAGGATAATACTGTATCTAGTTTATACCCTCTAAGTGCCATCCACCAGCACGTTACTGAGCCAAAGTACCAAGTAATCTTTGCAATCAAAGTAGCTGTTATTAAGAAGAATAAATAATCCAAAGAACAGATCTAAGATTAATTAAAAAAAAGTCTAAGCAAATGTTTTTATTCCTTTATTTCTGTGTCTAAACACCAGAGCAGCTCTTTGCTGGAATGTCTTTCTGATTACCTGGCACCCATGCTTTAATTGCATGGTTTAAAAACATTCCTCTGATAATAGAAGTGTAAAAATCTTCATTTGTTATAATTATTTGAACCAACCACAAGAGGGGTTATGATAGCACGAGCCTTCTCTTGAAGGCTCAGATACAACTCAAAGTATCATTTCGGTCCTGTGTATGATTCAGTTTCTACTCAAACTGTAACCAGATTGGATGGGGACTCTGCCACAGACACCTGACCTGGTCATCCAGCTCTTCAATGTTTGGAAAAAAAGAAAAAAGAATATTAGAATAAATGGTGGTATTTTTAAATTTCCATTTCCACTTAGAATTGCTAATCTGGTGGGGAAAAGGACATTTACATGAGCAGGCTGGGGTACAAACTGAGACAGTGCTGTCTGAAAGCTAAAATAGACAACTGATGGATTCTACCCAATGGACCACCGTTTTGGCAGCGCTGAGCTCTGCAGGAGGACAGCTCTTGTCTAAAAAGGGGCATTTTTCCAGAGCTCTGACAATCTATTTTCCAACCCTGTCACCACAACACCAAAGCCACGCAGGACTTTGGAGCTCGATGTCCCAGACCCAAAGCTGTGGCCCATCACAGCCAAAGCTGAGGAGCTCTGCACAGGAGCTTCCCAGGTCAGGACAATCCTGCCATCTGCTGAATGTCCCCCCAGGTCCCAGCCAGCAGCTGTGTGTCACCACTGAGGTCCTACAGAGACAAACATCACAACAGCAAAAACAGCGAGGGCCAGGACCATCTCGTAGCCTTTGCCAGTCCTCACGTTTCCATAGAAACAGAAGAGAAACACAGCCAGAAGCAAAGGAAATAACAGGTCCTTTTTGGTCCAAAGTGCAGTCTTCACTATTTATCCAGTGACGTCAAATATGTACAGCCTTTTCAGGGCAGGGAGGTGCAGGGAGAAGCAGCAGTGATGTCTATGTTAGGAGGTAGCCCAGCACAGCAGAAGGGGGTCTACTGGGCCATCAAGGAGCACCAGTGTCCCACCACACACCTCTTCAGCCCTGACCTGCTCCCAGGGGCTGAACACCCATTAGTGCTTGGAGAGTACCTCCTGGGAGAGCTTCCCCTGCAACATGGGCTCTGCTCTGCAGAGTGGGGCAGTGGGCAAATCCCACAGAGGATTTGCTCCAAACACATGGCCATGCACTATGCACACACACCCCAGTGAACACCAGTGAGGCTACTGGTGCTACCACCAGCACCCTCGCCACAGCAACGGCATGTTGTGCCCTTACATGTGCCCAAATTGGGGATTCTTTTTTGAAAGAGTTGGAAGGGACGCAGGAAGATGAAAAGCCTAAGTCAATCTGGACTCAAAGTTAGAGAAGGTACTGGAAAAAAAAATCTCATAATCCCAATGAAAGGCTAGTGGCAGGTTCTGTGCTAGCTCTTCATCTCTGCCCCACGTTTCTGCCATAATCCAGAGTGTCTTCTGGTTTTGGCTTTTATGCAGGGGGTTATTTTCTATTTGAAGGAATTCCTTCCTTTCTGACTCAAGATTAAAAAAAAAATTAAATCTTTGTCTTTAAGGTTTTTATCAGACTAGGTACTTGTTTTGCATTTACAACCTGGCTATTTTCCTACACTTAAGACAGCTGGAAAGGGCAGAGGTTCAGCAGCGAGTGCACTTCACCCGCCCTTCAACCAGCCCTGAGGGTTTCCTTCATCGCAGTTTGCCTTGGAGGGTTGAAGGATAAACCTACTTAAAGGCTGAACTCCCTTCTGAAGTGTCCTCTCTCTTGCTTTTGATGGTCTTCTAGCGGCAGCTGGCACTAACACTGTAAGAGCTACGAGCTCTCAGCCCTGCGTGGTCGGGTGTTCCTTTATCCAAGACTTGAAAGGCCACTCCTGCAATAAAACGTAGCTCTTTTTCCTGCTCCAGCAGCAAAAAGGTCTGAATCCTGCGGGAAAGTGGGGAATGGCAATGCCTTTGGTGGAGGAAAGAGCCTTCTGCCCCTGCAGCATGAAGGGCATTGGCGGAGGACATGGGGACTTGTCACTTCTCCAGGGTATGACGTGCCCTGAAGTTGTCCCCACAGTGGAGGGCAGAGCAGCCTGTAGCCTGACAGGGCAAGCCAGGCCAGATAAACACTTTGGTTGGACACACAAAACCAACTCCTCAATATTTTTGACTTAATTTTCATGAATGCTTATCTTTCACTTTATCACCCAAGCCTCCTTATTACCGCTTATTATGGTCTTAGCTTCTTCTAATTAGAAATTTTTAAGTACAGTCATATATCTTCTTCCCTCAGCTCAGATAAAGACTTATCTCTCTCCAGCAAAAGGGAAATGTCACTGGCCAGAAGTACCCACTCCCCATCACCAGCATCAGGGCTCACAGCCCGAGTTTCCCAGCCCGTGTAACTTTGGCTGATGCAAGTGCACGGCCTTCAAAACAGAGCACCAGTCTGCCCTGGTTCCTCCTTACCCAAAACCAGTGTTACCTCCACCTGGAGACTCTATTTCTCAATCTCTCCTTATTTCCACTCTGTCCAGTGTCTCCATTTCCTCCTCCTCAGTGTGAGCTCTGTGTCTTGCCAGTCCTGCTCCTTCCACTCAGGCCGTTTTTGTGGAATCACAGATGGGTTTGGGTGGTAAGGGGCCTTCAAGACCATCCAGTGCCACCCCCTGCCCTGGGCAGGGACACCTCCCACCACACCACGTTGCTCCAAGCCCCCTCCAACCTGCCCTT
>JAOXNO010000002.1:39229320-39248833 GCA_028565335.1 Limnodromus scolopaceus
ATGGGGCAGCCACAGCTTCTCTGGGCAACCTGGGCCAGGCTCTCACCACCCTCACACCAAAGAAGTTCTTCCCCACAGCTCAGCTCCATCTCTCCTCTTTCAGTGTCAAACCCTTCCCCCTCCTCCTACGGCTCCCCTCCCTCATCAAGAGTCCCTCCCCAGCTTTCCTGGAGCCCCTTGAGGGACTGGAAGGGGCTCTAAGATCTCCCCGGAGCCTTCTCTTCTTCAGGCTGAACCCCCCCAACTCTTTCAGCCCCCCCTCACAGCAGAGGGGCTCCAGTCCTCCCAGCATCTCCAGGGCCTCCTCTGGACCCACTCCAGCAGTTTCTCCCCACTTGTTTCTCCTCAGAGCGATGTGAGGAGCAACCTGGTCTGGTGGGACGTGTCCCTGCCCAGGGCTAGGGGGTTGGAACTCGATGATCTTTGAGGTCTCTTCCAACCCAAATCATTCTATGATTCCATGATCAACCCTTTTACTACTTCTCAAACCTCCCACCTTTTTCCCCTCCTTTTGTTCTTTACCCACACTCTCACAACCCACACTCGCACTGACACAACCTACACTTCATGCTGCAAAAAGCAGCAATTTTAGCACCAACAAGCCACCCTAACGTTGCGGATCTGAACACCTCCCTCTGGGGATGCCACACACACACCCCCGTCTTCACACAGAAGGAAAACTTTGGCCCCAAACGTCTGTTTGTGGCTCCCACTGGCCTCAGAACGCCCCCAGCACCAAAGCAATCGCAACCTCTGCTCCCGCCTGCACTTCTGCCAGCGGTGGAAACCACCCAAACGCCGCACAGCAACTGGGCCCTCATCCTGCCTTGTCAAATTAGTTCTATTTCTTAAATAATGATCCTTTTGTTTTCCACGCTAATAATTCTCCAGACCCTGAAATAGGTGAGTACGGGTGGGTTATTCCCTTCAGGAAAGCATCTCTCTCAGTGGCACAACAGATTGATCAGTTCTTGGCTTAGTCTTCAATCTGGCTTTCTGTATTTTTAAGGAATTGTATAAATGCTTAGGAGTAGATTCTGCTTAGATACAAAGGACACAACATATCTATAAAAAAACCCAAACTGTAAAAGTAGCACTTAGTTCCCACAAGTGAAACAAATACAGCATGTCTAGACCAAGGCTGGAATCGGTACTTAAGGTAAACCTAGAAAAATACGAGATTTAGATGGATTTTGAAAAGGGCAAATTTTGAAAGAGCAGTCAGCGTGGTGGAGGGAGGAAATTGTAGCTCTCACTGCGAGCATCACCTTCCAAAGGCAAACAGTGAATTATCATTTTTTTTTAAGAAGCCAATAAAATCTTTTCCTCCATTCAGCAGTTTAACACCAAGCATGAAAGCTCCAGGGTCAGGTCCCACAGGAGCAGATGTTGGCGAGAGCAGCACAAGTCCCCAAAAGCACCTTCCCAACACCCTCATGCAGTGTTGGAGCCGGCCCTGAGCTTCCCAGTGTCTCCCACGGGAGCGGGATGTGGGTACCAAGATAAAGTTCAAGGCTGTCGAAGTGGTGACCACCCCCACCCAACGAGCCAGCACTGCTGCCTCCAGCTGGTCTCAGCCCCGTGGACCTCAATGGCTTTACTGGTACCTAAAGAAAAGTTGGGCCTGGAGCCGGGCACTAAACCCTTTACAGCCTTTAAAGGGACCGTTCAGCTGCACAGACCTCCAGCGAAATAACAGGCAATGATTAATTAATAGCAGTCTTGGCCCAGACCCGTTAGGTTTTGGCGTTATTGGCTTCATCTTACTCATCTATAAACACCGCTCTACTCCTGCCCGCCTCTTGCGACCTTCATAATTATTCATCTGATTTTAGCATTCCAGAGCAGCCAGTTCCAGTTCCTGTTGGTGCGAGGGCCCTCCCGGCCACAGCCCACAAATTAGCCAGAGAGGTCACAGACCCGGGAGACGGGACACCAGGACCTGCCCCTGCTCCACAGGGAGGATATTTTGGTGATCTTCACCCTTCGCTGCGAGTGTGCCTCGTAAGGGTTGTGTTGGGGAAGGGGGCAAAGCTAAAAGATGTTAAAAATTAATATACTGTGATAAATATAAGGCAGAATCCTAATAAAGAGCTACGGGGAAAGGCAATGCTTTGTGCTGAGATGCAGTAAAGACCACACACCCCGTGTGTTCTCACCGGGGACACACACACCCTGCAGAACCCCGAGCATCGCAACAGCATAGACTGAGCTGAAAAAACTATTTTGAGAATTAAAATACGGAAAATTAACTCCTTTCCATTCAAAATGCATATAATCAAATATGATCCCCTTCAAATACAGCCTGATGAAGGGGGAGCATTTCCAGGTTGCCTTGAAAAAAGTCAATAGGCACAAGCCCCTCAGGCCATTTTTTCCTCCTTTCACTTCCTTGAATTCACAGTGTTCTATATTGTGAAACAAAACCAACAAATTATGTTCCTTTGGAGACACCTACTATGCAGAAAAAATTAAATCCTCTAATAATCTCTATTTACATACCTTACTAATGCAAGAGCCAAACAAGCTTAATTCAAAAAAAAAAAAAAAAAATCACCTGCATGAGGTCTAAAATCTCCCTTTCTTATTTGCTGATTAACATGACTTTCTGTGAAAAAATTTTTCCTGGTATCCAATTCCAGATGGCTTTGGAATATTTCCTAGGACAGAGACCCCCCCAAGCTCCCTGGGCAGCCTGTGCCACTGCTCGGTCCCCTCACCGCAAGGAAGAGGCTCCTGATGCTCAGATGGGCTCACGCCAGATGTGGAGTTCTGCCCTTCTTTCTCCTTCAAAAAGGATTCCTGAAATTCCTTAAGGATGAGTTCTTGAAGGTTATTGGGAATTCTACCCTTTCCACCTTTCTCTGATCTAGTGCTGATTATATATCTAATCAATATGGTTTTTTTCATGCATTCAGAACTACAGCAGTTCAACGAGCTCTGCATTTCACTCCACAATTGAAATTGTTTGATAGGATCAGCTTTATTGGTTTATCTTTGCTATTTTAAAATTAGATTTGTTTTCCATATACTTTCTGGTCCTTGGAGTTTGCTCTGAAGTATATTAAGTTAAACCTTTAAAGAGGGATTCTTTGTGTGACTATTCTGTTAACTCTTGTTGCTTTGGTCTGTTCGAGTATTTTCAAGCCATAAATGAAGCATCTTGACTCAAGTATTCTAATTTTTTCTTAAATTGGTCCTGTTATCCAGTATGAAGGTAAAGGCACCGAGTTTCTACATCACCCTGGAAATTGATCCACCACTTAGGCAAAGTCCATTTTTAAAAGCATAGTAAACCATCCAAGGGCATTTTCCATTTACTGTCCCATCCTCAGCCACAGATAACAGCTCCCTCCACAGCCACCGAGTACTCCTCAGCACTTTGTCCTCTTATTTTTCACTGTGCAAAGCTGAAATTTCAGTTCTAGGTCTCTTTTAATGAATCAATGATCTTTAGTAATATTTCTCTGCGAGTTATTTTTGCTGCAAGTTTAAAGCATTTTCTTTTTTTTTTTTAATTTCTCTGCAACTCCCAATATGTTCACTGGCATTTAAACTCCAAAAAGCCAGTGCAAAAATTAGATATGCTTTAAATTAGGCAGCAGTGACCATCTGGCTTTGAGGGTTTTTGTTTTTAAACAGCAGCCACATTGGCTCTGGGTAGGTCAATGACTGGTGAGAGCCAAGTGGTCCATCAGTCGTGCTCCCTTCAGTGTTTGGGTTCTGCACAACCCGTAAGCAGATGCCCTGTGATGTTCCCTTTCAATGACGTAACCGGGCAATTTAAGGTTAGTAGAGTTTTAAAGAAGCGATTCAACCCTGGTTAGGGCAACTGTCACCCAACCGATACCCCTTGCTGAGGGGCATGAAGAAATCTCAATGTGCTCGGGCACGTCGGGCTTCCTCAGTGTCCCTCCCTGTTCATGCACTATTTTCATACGGCGCCTGTGGCTCATTGGGGTTTTTGCCAAGTGAACGACCTGCAGGGCCATTGCCTTATTTAGGTAGGATTCTAAAATAAGAGAGACCTTTGCTTTTTGTTTTTCGTAAATTAACACCATCCCTTTCTTCGCTCTTCAGACTGAGCTGCCCAAATACAACAGTTCAGTTGTAGCTGATTTGGATTTTTCCTCACAACAGCCACAAAAGATGAATTTTTGAAGAAACGGTTGTGAAATTAACTATTCCAGATATCAATAGAGTTGGAGTTTGACTGAGACAGGACAGCTATTGGAGCTCTAGAAACAAGCCAATTTGGAAAAATAAGGAAATTAAGGGGAAAAAGGTTAAACTGCCTTTAACAGGTTATTAACTTGCATCGGTTTTACTTGTAGAGCTACAAATCCAGATCTGCAAGAGCACCCCGGATATCAAAGCAGATGAAGTCCCATTATGTTGCAGCGCTGAGATGTGAGATCTGTCAGCTCAGTGAACCGTTCGTTCTCAAAATAAATGAGCAGTTTATTGACCTTTCAGTGATTGAGATAAAAACTAAAAGCCAGAAATACTCCGGCAGCGAGCAGGCAACACGGGCGACTGCGCAGGAGTTTCTGGTTGCCGAGGGGAGCGCAGCCTGAAGGTCACCGCCGCGTAACAGGGATTGCGGTGATTTGCCGAAAACCTCTGCTAAGTAACCCAAAGGTTTCACCTTTACGCTCACTTAACTCCTTACTCCTTTGTCGTTACGACCACATATATCTGCTCCTTTAGCTTCACTGCGACATACCGGGACTGCCATAATTTTGGGGAGAAAAAATAGGGCCATTATCTTCCCTATCCTGAAAGTACTTTGACACACGCTGGTTTCTGACTCTCAAGCCTTGCTGTCCCTTCCAAGGGAATAGTCCTCATGTTAAAGTCTCGGGTCCAAAGTTTCAGAAGGTGCCTAAAGCAGAGCAAGGATGATGCCCAGACTCTGCACCTTTGACATTTCCACATCGCTCTTATGATTTAATAAGATAAAGGGGAAAACTGCTTCTAAATTGGTTTGTTCTCTCAAGTACAGCTGGTATCAGGCTGCTGTCTGAGATCAGCAGGAGTTTCAGCAGCAGGTACCAGATCTGCCCAAAGCCCAGGCAGAGCATCCCCTTCCCAAGGGAAAGCCGTGGTACAAATCCTGATTTGCATTCAGGAATACATAATATACTTAAATTTCAAAATTAGTGCTAAATCCTATTTTCTTGCTGGAGACATGACCCTGCCCTTACCCATAGTCTGGGACTTCTCATGCCTGTCCTCACCCCATGCTCAGGTCACTCAGGCTTTGCAGGAGGGATGGGAATCCTGACGCTCCCACAGTTTGGAGAAGCCAGAAGAGGACATTCCATTTAATGTCTTATACTGCCACCATCTGAAAACTTACTCATTAAGAAACCCAACTAATTGTTGTCACACCATCCATTCCTTCCCCACGGCACTGAAGAAGTTTAGGCTGAGGCAATAAAAAGGGAAATATGGAAGGAAATAAAAGCAAAGCAGAAGTAAAAAGGACGTGCTAATTCAGAGCTGCCGAGTGCCATTCCTGTCTCCTTGATGGCATTCACTTCACGAGTTATTAGAAGTGGACAGGGGTTTATATCCACTTGATTGACTTGCATGTGGCTGCGAAGGTGATTCCTGTTAAATGCCAGTTAAATACGCCAGAATTCACCCCCAAAATCTCATTGACAGAACCTCTCTGTGCAAATGGAATAGTAATGCTGGCTGCGACACAGCTTGTGGGGGTGTTCATACATAATTTAGCACAGGTTGTCCTAAGAACAGGAATTACAGCATAGCATGTGGTAGGGTATAAAAATCTGAACCACTCAACAAAAATTATCCCTGACAAAGACAGCTGAGTAACTGCAAAAAAAGGGGGAAACGATGCAGTCGATGCTCTCTTCAGACTGATAGGAGCTGACTCGGGCTTTTCAAGACAGAGGGATGCTATTACCTTGCTCTGTCACTTCAATCTTGGAAAATATTCAACCGGCTCCTGCAGCCAGTACAACAAACCGGTGTCACTGGCGGTTTGAGGCGGGGGGTATAAAGGATCCCACCTCCTCCCCCTGTACCTCAGCTAACCCAGACGAGAGGGAACAGTAGAGAGCACAAAATCGAGCCAGGCCTGAATTTAAAATTCAGAGTCTGATCAAAAACTCCCGGCTAGCACTAAAAATAGCTGCTGCTCTCCGACAGCAGCACCGGGGAGTTTCCAGTCCGGCGGGATGCCGAGGCACAGCAGCATGGTGCCGGTGGGCATCGCCCTGCGGCCCCGGGAAGCTGCTTGCCCCTTTGGCAACCACGGGGACGGGCTCTGCTCCTGGGCACATCACTGCCACCAGGGCCTGAGGCCAGCGCCAAGCCCCCGGGGCCAGCGGCCTGGCAACACACACAACTCCCGGCGACCGAAAGAGGAAGGTTCTGAAGCCAGAAGGCCATGGGAATTTAGTCTAAATGTCACTGCGTTGAGCTGAGCGTCGCCTGTCCCTGTGCTGACAGCAGAGCCACAAACACGAAGGGAAATTACAGGGGAGGAAATTTCCAAATTGCTCAAGAAAGAAGATTTTAGATATGCACCTGTTTTGTGGAACCTCTCGTCTCTTTGGTAACATTGGAAAAGTCGGGGGGCTACGGATGTGTGGCAAAAGGAGCCCAAAGTGTCACCCACGTGGTAAAGCAGTTCACAGGAATGTCTGACAAGGGAAGGCAGCTCAAGGCATCACCCCCCGGCGTCAGTGACACGAGGAGAGCTGTGACCTGGGAAGGGGCTGCGTCTCTGGGAGCATCACATTTCAGAAACCCCAGAATTTTACACTAAAGATCCACTGTGAGCTTTGAACATGAGTTTTGAAAAAACAAAACAAAACCCCAGGGAGTGGTTTATAACCCAGGACATCCTCTGTCAGAGGTCAATGAGAAGCAGCAACGTCCCCCGTGCGGAGGGAGCGGAGGAGACCGAGCTCTGGCAGGGCTGATCCGGGGCTGCGTGAAGCTGCTCTTTATGGGTGTGTTTTTATAAGGGCAGGGTTGTCTCTGCAACTGTCAGCTTTATGATTGACTTTGACATTTTAATATACTATTCAAAAGAGCTAATGAATAGGCTGTCTTCAGGGCCTCTGCAAATTGCATCAATGAGAGGATTTACAAATGAAATGAGGATAGAGGGGGAATCCAGTGCTTCCAACCTCACAGCTCGTGAGTCTGAGGCGAGTCACAACTCATGTTGGTAAATGAATTTTACATCCTCTTTTAACTACCCGTAGTCTGTTTTAGTGCCTTTGACAACAGGACCATCAACACCACCTTGCAATACCATATTAACAAAAAAAAACCCAAAACCCCAGAAGTACCTCCCTGATCATTTGTTCTTAGCTATTGGCAAGGGAGGAGGAGTTGAACACTTTGCCAGAGGAGAGGTAAAGAAGAGTTCCAGAAGTTGCCCATAGTCTGTTGTTTTGGTTTGCTTTGCTTCCCACTAAAGAATAAGGAGATTCAAGAGGGGACAGTTCAAAAAAGAAAAAAAAAAAAAAAAATCTTCACTCCTACAAAAAGAGATCTGACACTGAACATTTGCTTTCATCCTCTTTCTTTGGCATCTCAATATTCAAGTGCATTTATTCCAGGGAGCAGAGACAGACAGATTACAAGATCTGGCAGATGCTTCACATACCTTTTAGCTAAGACTATTTTCAGCACAACCCAGATCGGCAACACAGGAGTCAGTGGGAACAGCATTATTCAGGGATCTGTGTTGGCTGTTACAAAAATCATCTCATCAAGGTGGGATTGACCATCTGTCACCAAGTTCGGGGACTTTCCATTAAAACATTTTAAAATAGTCAGTTATTTAAAAGTTTCAACCACATTTGGGAAAGGAGCACTGAGCAACCTGGTATTTATTCCTCTGCACCCCCCTCCTCACAGCTCCCAGCCGTTCCGAGTGGCTATGGACATGGGTGGCAATAAAGCCATGTCCTCACTAGAAAGGCTTCCCCACTTCCCAGCTCCATGGGGAGCCCACCAGGAACCCAGGTCTGTGGGAAATCCCAGCAACAACAAGCGAAACCACCCATTGCTGCAGAAGAAACCGTGACGAGAGGACAATGATGAAATATGGTGCTGAGCAGTTGAGAGGTGCTGGAGTGTGAGAAAAGGGGAAAAACTATGAATGAGAAACACCTCTAAGCTCGAATTGAGCAGCAAGTTAGGGCTTAGCTGGTTGGGAGAAACACCTCTGCATGAAAATCACTGCAAATGAGGGATTGGCAAGGTTCCCTCCAGCTGAGACAACTCACACCAACACTAGCAATAAAAGCAGAGATCAAACCCTGTCCCCCCCACACGGTGGGACACTTGGCAGCCTGACACGTGCTGCATTTTTTGCACAGAAACACTGTACCAGATTTCTTGGTTTTGCCCCCAGCACGTGACATTTCTCAGAAGGAAGTCCCTGCTTTGATTACCAATGTCACCTTAATTTCTCTTTTTCACAACACAAACCTCTCTTGCTTTGGGATATTTCAAGATTGCCTTCAATAAATATGAATGCAAATGTATTCATTCAGATTCATTATTTGTCATTCCCCGTATTACCACCGCTGTGGAAGCTACAGAGATCTTCATCTACAAATTTCTTGTTCGGTATTTCTTTACCAAAGACAGCTACTTGATCTTCCCATACAGATTTTTTAAAAAGTAAGTACATGAAAGAAGATACTACTCAGCCTTATTTTATGTTTAGTGGGAAGACATCCATACTCTGAGCTACCAACCTGCCTCCTCAGTCTAAAAGAGGAATTAAACCTCAGTTCTTGGTGATCCTTTGAAAGTTGCTTTTTAGAGAATCATGGGGCAGCAGATGCCATAAGAACCCTTCCCACGATGCAGGGACACCCTCATAAGGGCTCCTTGTTCCCATCTGAAAGGCCACCAGGTCTAGAGACTCGCTTATTCCAGCAAACCCCAGCTCACTGCCTTTTACACTCCCTGCTTCAAACCACACTCTGCACCTGCAGGGGAAAAGCCAGGGGAGATACCTGTGTTTAAGAGCTTTATTCCACCAGCATAAATGCTTCTTAGAGCAGGTCCATACCGAAACACAGCCGGGTGGCCACAGTCTTAAGTGGCATTACGTACTGGATTGATTCATCCAAGTTCTTCCCAAATACTGGGAAATATCAATACTTTTACTCTAAATCACAGCAAAATCATAAAGGAAGCACCCAGGATAATGCTGAAGTTCAGGATAATATGACACATCACATATGCTTACATTAAACAGAAGTTTTGAAAATAATCTACTTCTTCTAAGTAGGAAGGAGGAGGTTTGAATTTTGGATGGAGATGAGGAACAAGGAAACCCCAAGAAGAATGGCACTTCTGCACTAAAACCCTCTTGAATATTAATGAAACCATCACAAAAGAAGATACAACATTAATATGACTAGTATGATGAAATATGACTTCAGCTTATGACATGTTAAATCGCTCATTTAATTTTTATAGGAGTGATTAAGATGCCTTCACTTGAATTTTATACTGTTTACCATAAAACATTACCCTTTTCTTCAAAATCTATTGAGACAGACAAACCACACATTTGCCAAGTTGTTAAATAAATAGTATTAAATCAACAATACCCAGGGTCCCAAAATGCAAGTCATTTCCATGTATATTGATTTTATTTCCATTTGCTGCAATAAAAGTTTTGTCTCTAAGCAAAAAAAACCCCAACAACCCAAACAAACAGCTATTCTATCAAACTATTTTGTTTCTAATTCTTGCAACAATGCAGATCCGCAATCACTGCGCAGGGCAAAGCTGCCCTCAGCGCTCTCAGGGAGACGTGCCCCAAAGAGCTGCAGGAACTTAGTTATGTACAAAAGAAGGTGTGAATGCAGCCACCGTCACGGCAGGAGCTCCAGCATTGACATCAATAACTCTGCCTTCTCCCAGCACTCATGCCCCAGGCTGGGGTCCCAAAAAAGGTTCTGCCCATCCTTCCTCACCAGCAGCTCCAGGATGGAGCAAGCTCCCAGTCCTCCCAGCTCCTTACCTGGGTCCACCTCTTTCCATACCAAGACCCCAGCAGAGCACACGTTGCCACCAGACAAACACCCCATGCCTGGGCCAAGAACAGGGGCAGGGGGTTTGCTGGTTCTCAGACAGCAGCTGCAGCTCAGGGGGTGTCTTCATCTTGGGTGAAGACACCACAATCATGAAAGACTTGGGTCTTTGTCCAGGCAAGTCACATTTTCTCTTAGCGGGCACCTTGCCCAGTTTCAGTGCAGAAACACTCAAAATGGGGTTTTTGACTCTATACATCAGATCTGCCCAGTCTCCCACTGATCCTCTCCACAAAAGCCTGTCTCAGTTCCTCACATTTCTATTCACTGCTCTTGAAGCTTTTCTCCTTTTTTTTTTTTTCCCCTTAACTAGATCTTCTTAAGTGCCTGGAGGTGTTGCAATTCTCTCAGGAGCCGTCATTAATACAACTACATATTACAGCTCTTGTTGCTTCAATCTGGTGCTCAGCCTTCAATAAGGACAAAGTAAATTTCAGGCTAAACAAGTTATAAATATTCTACTTCTGACTTTGCACTGCTCAGTGACTACACAGCATTTAATTTCCCAACACCTGAAAGCGCTGCCTTGAGAATGAGGGAGAAACTAAGGCACTCATGGGGAATACAAAATGATGAAGAGGTCACCCTTTTGTCACCTCTCGCTCAGCCATAAAGCGAGCCCCGAGAAGAACATGGCTTTGTCCTTGCAAAGCCAAAGCAGAGACAACAGGTTTGTCCTTTCAGATCAGGTAAGAGGAGTCACCTCATTAATATACATCCTGAATTCATATTTGCCCATCGCCACTTACAACTCAAAAGTTACTTGTTGGCTAATAATTCCGATTAGCATGGTCTTGGATGAAAACCATTTAAAAGCACCCTCTGCGAAAACCTTTGAATTAGTCTTTCTCCCTTTGCCAGCAGAATAAAAGGCTGCTCCTTTTTCCAATCTATAATAATCATTTTTGGTTCGGCTACACTGAGCTAAACTTCAATTGCTGTACAGCATAACCCAGTCCATGGAATCTTATATTATTCGATATTTTCCAGAGGTTCTGCATAATTAGCCCCATCTGTTTTCTTTTGCTGAGTTGTACAAGCTGATAGTTCATACTTACTTCATTACGGTAAGAACAACCACCAGAGGCGGTTACAGGGGCTCTCTGCCCGACAGCGCCCTCGGATGCTCTAGTATTTAATCCACACAAAATACATGCAATAAAACCGCTGGGCAGGTCCCAGCCCCACCAGTACAGCCCAGCTGCATGCAATGCTCTCCCAGTGCAAGCATTACACACCAGTTTAGATCCATCCAGAAGTTTCCCTGGCGCAATCCTGGTGGAGAGAGGGAGGAGGGATGCTGTAGGTATGACCTTAGGACCCCCCTTGTCCTCAACAGCAGTCTCATCTTCACAAGGCCTCTCCTTGAAGCACAAATAAGACCGTTTCCTCAGAAGAGGCCAGTTTTATTTGCTTTGGGGGACAGTTTTGTCTGCACATGGGTCCTCCTCCCTGTTACCAGAGTAAGAAAGGAATCAAGGAGACCCACCAAGCTGAGGTGCTACTGGAAGATCAGGCCTCAGAAATTCAGGCCAGGCTCTGAAGACAGCTGAGCCCTTCTCCCTGGAAGGTTTGAAAGGGGATACTCTATTTAGATTCGAATTGCCGTCTGAAAAGCTAAACAAATTTGTTTTCCCACATAGTCTATAGGAAGCAATTTCCAATAGAGTGTTCAAACATCACCCGGATGCGGTGCTGCTGCTCCTGGTTCAGCCTTATCTCCTACAGCTGCTGAAACAAACTGCAGCACTGCTACCGATAAAAACAGCTTTTCAGGCAAAAAAACCCAAGCCATGCCTGAGGAGTAGATGGGTGATAACAAAACACTCCTGTGCTTCTAAGTAACTGGAGTGTTTCCTGGGCACTGATAAATGTCAGAATATTTCAGATTGTCTGACTTAACAGGTTGATCATTTATCTGCCCGAGCCAAAAATAAATCAATTAGTGGATAAACAAACTGAAAATTAAAATTCTTTCTTGAAAGAATCCCCAGAAACAGAGCACCAAATCCTTGTCTCGTTCAGTACAGCCTCACCGACAGTCACGCTCTTATTTCCCTGCATGTAAAATGCCTCACCTCAAGGATTACCCTCAGTTGTGTTAA
Organism: Limnodromus scolopaceus; assembly: GCA_028565335.1. Taxonomy (NCBI): domain Eukaryota; kingdom Metazoa; phylum Chordata; class Aves; order Charadriiformes; family Scolopacidae; genus Limnodromus; species Limnodromus scolopaceus. The sequence goes on from JAOXNO010000002.1 coordinate 39,241,535, forward strand.
ACAGTGTTATCGTTCTCCCTTCACTCTTTCAATCACTGATGAAACCGAGCAAACCCTGCACTTTGGATCGTCTACATCAGCACTTGCTTCCAGTGGGAACAGAAGAGCGATGGGTTCCAGCTGCCGGGAGGGAAGGGATGGCAGCCAGGTCTACCTCCTCCTTGCAGGGCTCTGGATTTTGATGCTGTTAATTAACTTGTGGGGTTTCTCCTTTCACTCCATGACTATGGTTAGTGTTGGTGACAGAACTCAGACAAATCTGTCCAACCCTTCCTCTTCCTCGCAGGAGCAAGTTATCCATCGACAGATCGCAACAGCAGGAATTCCTCCATTGGCCTCATTGGGCCTTAACAGAAAGGAGCTCTCTATGACAGTGGAGTGGATTTAAATTGCTGGAAGATTCAACATGTTTTTCAAAGCAAACACTGAACGCGGTTCCCCATCGCCTATGATGTAGTCCTTGCAAAGGATGACAATCAATAGCAATGTCTTGCTGAAATCCAGCCTGTTCAAATTAACATCATTTGAACATCAGCCTCAGATATCCGTGGGGTAAGAGTTAGAGCAGCACTCTGCATTTGGAGCCTAAGATGCCAATATTAAAATAACCCATCACAGGGAGGGGGGGAAGGGGAAAGAACCATTCTTCAAAAATTTTCCTTTAGATTGTGTCCAACGGCTCAGGTTCTTCATTAAGTACAACTGCGTTAAATACACACCAGTCTGCTCCATTTCTCAGTTTGTAACTTAATCAGGCTTGAAGAGAAGGTGAAGTACAAGCCCTTAAATACAGCTGGAGGAAGATAAGGCTCTCGTTCCTGAGCCTAAAGTACCCTTGCTGAGCAGTGACACAGCTCCCTCGCCCACCAGCCCCTGCACCCGCGATCCCGCGGAGGAGAGAGGCCCCGAAGCACCGAGTCTCCAAAGGAGTCCCTCAGCAGGAACTGCTGCCCGAGCAGCCGACTGGGATCTCGGATGCTTTGCATGTTGTGCTACACTGCTCTTGTCTGACGGTGACATTTCCTACTCAAAATTTTAGCAGTTTCATCCCAGCATAACATATCTGAGGCACATTTTGTGAGAGGCGAGCAAGTGTAATTCAATACAGTAAAAAGTGTCAAAGCTGTGAAAGAGGAAGGAAAGCACAAACAGGGAAAGGGTAAACTGAGAGGCAGCTACTGAGGCCACGGGGTGCACAAGCACCAGAGAAAGACATAACAAGTCGGAGGGATTTTCTTGTTGGGAGCCAGGGTACAAAAAAATAAATCGGCTTCAATCACAGAGTACCTGTGTTCCAAGTACAAACAAGTTACGAAGAAAAGTATTTATTCTAACATTTTTCTACCTCCAGAAGCCCAGTTTTCAAAAAACCTTTGTCCAGGAAAGAAGCAAACCCCTTACCTTCAGATTTACACAGAATAAGATCTCCACTAACACAGTTGATGAGGACGCCCATGTTTACCAACTGCGCTGGAAATTTTGCTCTGTTACCAGCTTCTAAATAACATTCTGTGAGAGCACCCTGGGTCAAGCAGGTCCCACAAACAGCAACCCAGACACCACTGCCTTCCCAAGCCCTCTCCAGCTCTAGTTAACAGGAAGATCCCAATCTAATTAGATGAAGCAGCCCCTGGTGCGGCTGCTCATGAGCGTTGCCCAGCCACAGTGGGGGGGGGGGGACGCCAGGCAGAGCCTTTCAGAATTATCTGTTTATTCACAAGGTACACATCGGGCTGATGCATCGTGTTCCCTGGCAGCCATCAGTCTCACAATGAGCTATAAAACTGCAATTTCAGAGCAAACCTTACTAGACGGGTTCTCTTTAAATAGGTTCAAGGTCTGCGGCATTTTTAGATACTTGTGTACTGCTGTGATACGTGAGTGCTGCTGAGCACTGAAAAGGAAAAGGATTTTAGAGAAACAAAGCTTGCCTTGTTAAAAATCCACTCCCCAGAGAGGCTGCTGTATCTCCACATCCATCATCGCATGAAGCTCAGACAGTCTGGAAGCCATCGGTCAGGAAGCAAGAGAGAGCAGCGGCTCAGACTCCTCGTTTTCAGAAGCAAAAATGCCTGAGGTGCTCACAGCGCCCAGCGGGACCCCCAGGGCCAAGGACCTGCCTGAAGGAAGGGGGACCTGCCTGAAGGAAGGGGCTCCTGCCTGGGTCCTGCCGGGGTCTCCGCGTTCCATCTCATGAGCATCTCTGAAAGAGCAAACGGGCTTCAGCTCCACCTGGTTCCAGACTTAATCCAAAAATGGCGAAAGCTGTTTTATGTCAAACTCATCCCCCTGCATCTTACCAACCCCACCCGACAGTCCTGACCTCAGCCTAACTTCTGAACTAACCCTCACTTATTTCCAGCCTGCACCCAAACCACAGAGCTCTTGCCACAGCCCACCTGTGAGCAATCCGGGCTCCTCGCAGCCTCATCCCCTGCTCCTCAAATTTTGCTCCAAATGCAGTTCAGCTGGAGCGAGACATTTAGCCTGAGGAATTTACAGGCAGGGAACAGATCTCACACTGGGAGAGCAACCAGATTCACGGGGTGTGATTGGCAGCTTATCAGCAGCACAGATTAATGGTATATCAAGAATTTTTTAACTTCTCACCTGTTTACAGACCTCCACAAGAAAAAGTATGTTAAATCCAAAGAGAACATCAGTAATTACTGCAGACTGCAACCAAACCCTCTCTAGGTGAGAAAACGCTGCCTCACCTGGGCCTGGCAGTGTATCTAGGTGCCTCTTCTATGGCACACGTAAGCAAATTGCTAATATTTTCCATACCAGCTACTTGTTTTCCTCTTGTTTTCACACCATGGCACTGTGTGCTGTGATTTCAAATTCCTAGGAACAGCCTGATTTTAAAAGGTGCCAGAAAGTCCCCCGTTTCTCACCCTGTGACGGTGCCTGGATGCTTCACAAGCCTCTTCTCCTTAGCTCCGTTTCACAGATTGTCAGAGGAGGATCTTAGAAATCTGAGGCGGAGCAGAAAAGCAGCTTCTGACCAGGCACAAAGGGACAACCCTAAAATGCACCCTGCCAGCAGCCCTAACGCTGCATCGCCTTCCCCAAGGCTTTTGTGGGGAGGGTTTGGGGGGGCAGGGCTCTGGGTGCGTGAGAAAGAGGGAAAGGAAGAGAAAACTGAGCTGCGGAGGGGCAGCAGCATCGTTAGTCCTGTACCTGTTAAAGTAATGCCAGCAATGAATCATGATTCTCAGCGCTGTCAGCAAGAAATGGAAAAGCTATATTTAAAATCTGGGGGGAAACAAAAAAAAAAAAAAAAGCCTCCACCAAAAAAGTGGAAAAGTCAAAAATAGCAGGAGGTGCCCAAGGTGTGAGCAGGGGGCAGGGACTGCCCCGGCTGCGGCAGAGGGGGGGGGTGCCAGTCAGAGAATCATAGAATTGCCCAGGTTGGAAGAGACCTTTCAGGTCACCCAGTCCAACCACCAACCCAACACGGACAAACCCGCCACTGCCCCATGTCCCTCAGCACCACGTCTGCCCGGCTTTTAAATCCCTCCAGGGATGGTGACTCCACCACTGCCCTGGGCAGCCTCTGCCAAGGCTTCACAGCCCTTTGGGTGTAAAAATTTTCCCCAATACCCATCCAAAACCTCCCGTGGTGCAACTTGAGGCCGTTTCCTCTTGTCCCATCGCCTGTTCCTTGGGAGAAGAGACCGACCCCCCCTGGCTGCACCCTCCTTTCAGGGAGTTGTAGAGAGAGAGAAGGTGAGCTGCAGAGCCCCAGTTGAAGCCACAAATGCCCACCAGGAGCGGTGTCTTGTCCCGTTTCCCGATGCTGACCGGAGGGTTCCTGCCCTCCACATCTCGTACTTGTGAGGAGCGCCATCAAGCTCCGCTGGATGCTCGTAATTAACTGTATTTCCAAATTGCATTTCACTGGTCCTGCCTCCCCCGCAGCCAGAGAACCAACCGGGAGGTACATAGAAAAAAAAAATGAGAGAAGCGGCATTTTCTTCTCCACCTACACACAACAAAACTCATCTGCAGCTTTCCAGGAAGAGTAGCACAGGGATAATGAGGTATTAAGTGGGAACCATGGTTTATTACAAATTTATCTTTATTCATAAAATGTCCCACTAGTAATAGTCCTGTCTGAAGTAGGGAATGAAATATCAAATGAAGATCCAAATAATTCAGTACAGACAATCACTTCAGTACAGTCTAACCACTTCGACAAAGTGTTCTGATAAAAGTAATTCTTACTTAAATAAAATGAAGTGAATCTTCCAATAACATTGGATCATCCCGTCACACGTGTTGGGGATCCTCGAGGTGTTGTGACAAGTTGTGACTTTGATACACGGCACTACTATAATTTTGCTTTCAATACACAAAGAGTGTGGATTGATTTCTAGTTTGGGAGATTGGAGTCAGAGGAGGGAAGGACAGGGGAAACGTAATGGAATGGTCCTTTCAGCCTCTCCAGGTGGGTACAGAAACACAGGATTGGCTGAACAGAGGGCCCATTAATGACCATTTATGCCCCAATGTCATGTCCCTCTCGATACCAAGGTCTCAGTGATAATTTTACACAACTATAAGTTAATCCTCAAGCCGTACATTCAATGTAGAGTCAACAAATGTCTGATGGCACATGAAAGAGGGATATTTGGGGATGAGCCACAGGGTTCAGCAGGATACAGCTGCAGCCTTTCCTGTAACCGGGTCCCTGCTGCACGGACCAAAGGCTTTTGCTGAGTTTAAAGGAGCTTCTGCACAAGCTCTGTTGTGTGTGTTCCCTCCACCGAGATCTGTGATTGCTAGAGCACATCCAATTAACCCACCGAATTCAGCAGTTTCAAAGGCTGTTTAGGTGTATGGGAGCCACCCGCGCACTTCCTTGTCCCTTGCTCGCTTTGTCAGGGGTACGGAAGAGCCCACCCAGGTGTCCCGGCCACCCCGGGATGGCCAGGCTGGATCTGTTGGGATGAAGCCAAGCCCCGCTCCTGGGTCTGTCCCACAACCCGTTTGCTCCCTGGAGCTCGTGGGAAAAGCTGGAGGGAGGCCCAGCCCTGCACCGGGCTCCTCTCACAGACTCAGGATTTGGTTCAAAAGGAGCAGAAAAGGGTTACTGGAATCAAAGAGCGGTTAATGTCTGTGCAGGAGAGAGAGAGACCGCTGACACACGCAGCCCAGTCTCTCCCAGCCATGAGCTTCTTGCTGCAGAGTTGAGCCCTGAAGGTCAGACAGTGAACGAGTGGTTTTCTTCTCCCTTCAGAGGAAGAGGAGAGCAACGCCAGCCCCGAGAGAGGACAATTCCCAGGTGCTCCCCTTCGCTCCCTGGGCTGATGCCCAACGTGCCAGGGCAGAGGGAGCTCCCAGGCACCTGAGCACACCGTGCCAGGGCTTTTCATGGGAGAAGAGCCACAGGCACCATTCACGAAGGATGGGGCATCCATCCCACGGGCATTGCCGGGGCCAGGAGGGGTTGGGAGCAGCCCCGAAATGCCCAGTGGCCACCTCCAAAAGGCAAGGGCGCTCAGGCAGGGCCCAGTGTGACTGACACGGCCTCTGGGGCAGGGGATGGGAAGAAATATTTGTTTAAGGTATTGATTTCAGTTTACAGTGCAGGGGGGGATGGGTGTAATTTTCAAAATGGTTTAAATGCAAATCACTGTAATTTGCACTGGGGCTAACAACAGCTCCCTGCCGCTGTTGCCATTCAAAGGCAGAGCTGTTTAGGTGACAATTGCCATTAAACGGTGACAATGACATCACCTCCTTTCTTTACTGATTAACCTTTAACTCAGAAGCGAGATGACAGCCTGGAACTATTACAGAGAAGGGGATAACAGAGCCGTTAGGAAAAATGAAAGGCCATTTTCCGTGGCCCTGACCCAACCCCAGCCCGTGGCCGCGCTTTGCTGTTCGGGCCAGTTGATTAACTGGGTAATGAGCTCACCTGCTCATTAGAGACCAAAAAAGAAGAAAAACTTGCTCTTTCCTAATAGTGGGGAAAAAATGAGTGAGTCATTTGTGCGAGAGACGGAAGATTCCCAGGAATTTCTATCAGGTGTGCCCTCTGACCAGCATAGTTTGCACGCTTAGATGTTTATATAGCGGTTTATAGACCTCAGCAGGCGCTTGCTAGCACTGAATATTGTTGCTATTATTGCAGTACCTAATGCCCTCACCATATTTTTAAGATTCAGGGCTTAAGTCTCACCATTTTACCTATAACACAAGTATAATCAAACGTTTCGCTAAGAGAACTGAACAGTCACGTAGAGGAATCCACGCTGAGGAGAGAAATGGAGCTTGAAGCTCTGGGCACGCGCCCCTGGTGTAGGGCTCCTGGCGGTGAGGATGCTGGTTGACAGGAGAAGACCAATCAGCAATTAAATATTCATCTTAGTCTGACTGAAACAAGGCATTTTACCAACGAACTCACTTCATAGTGTGTTTTATTATTATTATTATCATCATTTTCATGTGTGGCTCAAACATCAAGCAGAAAAAGATTGTGGACTTCTGAGGCAGTTGTTCCCAGGGAGATATAAAGCGCTGATTTACCTCATGGGAATACTTTCAAGAAAGAAGGCAACCCAGTGAAAAAATTGAGTTAAAGCCAGGAGAATGTATACAAAAATAATATTTGAAAAAGGTAATATTTTATTACTGCTAGAGATAGGCTGTTACCATGTCTGAAAATTATACACATTTTCTAAGACACAGAAAGATGACAGTTAAAAGGACACGCTGCTAACAACAGCAATACTGCCTTTTTTCTGGTCTTTCCATTAGTTTTCTCCTTTTGCAATGTTTCACAGGAAATTACCCATCGCTCCCCATGTGCTTAGCCTCATCCTTCCCACCGGATTCATTGACTCCTTTCCTTCGGAGATGAGCTCTGCCCGGATTTCAGATCACTCTACTTCATCACTCTAAAGAGGAGAAAGCCCTTTCTGGACAGCAAGTAAGGGAGTGTTTTGCAGAGGCAGTAACAGGAAAATAAATGTGTCTGGTTGTAGGGAAGGGAAAAGCAGAGGAGTCAGCACTCCCGAACCCACAGCCCCCCTGGGCTTCACTGAGCTCTTCATCCGCCTTATTTGCTTTCCCCGCCTGGAAAATGGGAATAGCGGCCTCGCAGCATTGTCCCGCATCCTCGTTAATTAATACTTACATCACCTAAGCATCTTTTAATCTCAGGTCACATTTAATTACTAAACACATAACTAAAATTACCAAACATGGAACACTGGCCCAGGTTGCCCAGAGAAGCTGTGGCTGCCCCATCCCTGGAGGGGTTCAAGGCCAGGTTGGAGGGGGCTT
>JAOXNO010000002.1:39248933-39264131 GCA_028565335.1 Limnodromus scolopaceus
CAGGTTGGAGGGGGCTTGGAGCAACCTGGGCTGGTGGGAGGTGTCCCTGCCCAGGGCAGGGGGTGGCACTGGGGGGGTTTTAAGGTCCCTTCCAACCCAAACCAGTCTATGATTCTATGAAAATATAGAGGGGGGAAAAAAGTCAGATGTTACTGAACCAAGGGACTGAAAGGGACTCTAAATCCCCGAAGTTACCCCCAGTGGGTTGATACAATCTGAACTGTCCCCCTCAGATGTTTCCCAGCCCCTCGCAGAACAAGGATGCAGACCCACAGCCTCCATGGGCGCCCAGTGCCCCCCTGCTCCTAGAAACGGCAGAAAACGTTTATTAATAACTAAAGAATCATCGTTTGCTGTAATTTAAGAGCATCCGCCTTCGCTCTGCCCTGAGTGGACACGGATAACGGCCTAATGCTTTGTTCTCTGCAATATGCTTTTACATAATTAAAGACTTCTCATGTCTCTCCGAGGGATCCGTGTCTCCAGCCCCAACACGCCGGCGCGTGCTTTTCCCCCTCATTAGCATGTACTGGCATTTTCTTGGGAACTGTCTAGAATAATCCTACTCTTCTGCATCACTGCTCGGGTTATTAAGGAAAGGGTGAAAAGGAGAATTATTCTCATAGTATTCCACAAATTCTTGCAGGGTTAAGCCCTCCCCAGGGTAAATGGTCTTATGAGATGCAGAGTAAATACTATGAGGATTAGCCTCAAAATGCTTCTCCACTTCAAAAACTAACATTAGTCCAAATCAGTCAACCACGCTTGGCTTGGTGAAGTCTCAAGGTTTAAACAAGCACTTTCTCATAGGAAATTATTTCTAGGAATGAGTTTTTGTCCAAATGTTCCTTGCTTATGAGAGGAATGAGTTCAAAATTTGAATAAACAGACTCAGTCCCTCTTAAGTATAAGATTATATTGTGGTGCTGTTTCACACCTGAGAGACTGCACCTTATGGAACGGTGATTTGGGGGTGTCTGGATAAATTTCTGAAGTGAAGGAGGAGGAGAAAGGGGGAGTTTTCTTCCTGTGCAGGCATCGTTTCAGTCAGTGCTTACTTTTCTTCGTGAGACAGAAACCCCCTGTGGGTAAATACATAGATTATTAAAAAGGGCAAGCTTCCAGAAGAGACTCACAACAACTTTTAAACCATTTTGTTCAAAACACCGTCTCTCTTCTGTGTTCATGGAGCACCTAGAAGTTGACAGTCCCAAAATCTGAAAAAGTGCTACCAAGGTACAAACAAATATTAATAATATCTGGTAAATATTAATAATAACACACGGCTGACTCAGAGGAAGCACGGCCGCCTGGGAGGCTTTATGGAGACCTGGGGTTTTTCTCTGTTGTAACTTAGTTGGGTCTCTTCTAAAGCCATGTCCTTGCCTTGAAAACTGTCCATGTGCGAATGGGACAGATCTAAGAATAGGAATAATTTGACTTACCTGTTTCATGACCCTAAATTCCTGACATTTATAAACTTACTTGGTTTCCATTTAGTTTTTCAAATGCATGGGACTTGAACAGATAGCCACCTGAGGACATGCAATACTGAACAATAAGCAAGTAGCAACAAGAACACTTGACTTTTAGAGCAGAGATTAATATATGTTCTCCTTAGCTGGAAATTGCCCTTCGGACAAATTGTCTATGGCTATTTTTTCACCGCTATATTGGTTTTTTCCGAGGATGCAAGAGTCCTTCCCCATTATTCTAAGAATTCTTATAATATATCGATCTGGAGCCACTAGGAATAAAACCTTACTTGAATGAGTGTCTGTTCCCCTGGGACAGCAGCAAAGAGAAGGTTTGGTGATATAAAAAACTGGAGAATAAAGACAATTTTTTAAATTCTGATTTAGCACGTCTTGCTAGAAGGATGCCAGTGTTATCTTCTTTCTATAGAGTCTTCATTTTCTTTCAAAATATTTAGTTTTAACATATGAAAGAAATTAAAAATTGAACATATGCTAAAGAAAATGATTTCACTTGTGCTCTGAGATGCCAAAGATGGACAAAGTTTTTTTGTTCTGATAGAATTACACGTTTCCAAAAATCTGACAGCATTTCTTCACGCCTGTTCATATGGTATATTTTCTAGATTCTCAGTTAAGATATGATATTATTTCTGCTAGTCCCCCAGCTGAAACTTGCAATTTTCCTCAAAACAAGTTGTCTAAGGGGCCTGATTAGATCATTTAACAGTGATGCTTGATTTGACACCATCATCAAAGCCAAGTGTGAAGATCCACAGGGTAATATTGCCCGGACACCAGTGCTTTGCAGCCCTGTAATATTCAGTCCCAGAAGTTGCTTCCTCATGTTGTCCCATAAGTGAAAACAAGATTCATTTTCCTCCTCCCCAGGAACCGTGAAGACCAAGGATTCCTCTTATAAGAGGAATATATAACATCTTAGAAGATGTTGTTACCAGCACCGGAGTTCTCCGTAAGACAATGACTCCTCTGAAGCTGCTGCCTCAACAAAAAGCCTGATGAGCAGAAGGGTTTGTCTCCCTCTGCTGAACTGGGGGGAAACTGGCCCCCACTGGTACCAGGATGGGACTGTGCAAGCCAAGGGGAAACGCAGGGGAAGGCACTGCCTCTGCCCAAACCATCCCCACACACTGGTGTCTCTGCAGGTCTGAGACTGAGGTCCCAGAGCCCGCGTTCCTGACGGGGCTGGGAGTCTCCTCCAGCCTCCAGCACCTCCAGTACCTGCTGTTTTGCAGGATCAGGCAGATACAGGTGGAGAACAATTTATGAAGAAAAGTTTAAAAATCTTCATTACAATCCTGCTGCCAACAAATGGGTTTCCCCCTTGAAACAGATTTTTCATTTTTTTTTAAAGTTTTGGACTTTTTTTTTTATTATAACTTTATTGCTAGTATCTCTGTGACTGAACATCTTTATTGTCCGGGTAAACACCCATCCCATCACAGAAACCTGCTGAAGTCTGACCTGTCATCTGCTGGCTCTGGGCCTTAAATCACAGAATAGGGATTGGACAAGCACTTCCAGCTCCGCAGAGCTTTGCCCGAGTTCCCAGTCCTGCTTTTTACGATTCACTTTTCATTTTACAGAAAGGACAAGAGCTTATATAAGCCTGAAATAAGCCAGAACTTCCTTCTTTTTTCCTTCTTTTTCTTTTTTTTTTTTTTTGGTGGGATTGTTTTTTGGTTTGTTTGTTTACTTTCAGGGAAATATAACCCCCAGAAATGCCAGATTGGTCCAGACCTCTTAAAGACTGCCAGAAAGCGATAGTCCACCTGTGTTCCAGTCTCCAGCTGCCGTCACCCCAGGGTGGCCTGAGGTTCGGAGAGTTGGCCAGGAATTGCCAGGTCCAGAGCCCTGCTGTGAACCCCGGGGAGCTCCAGCCACCTGGGGTCCCCTTCAGAGCCCACCAGGGCTGAAAGACCATCTGCCTTGCAAGAGGCAGGGGATGAAAACTGGAGTCAGCCAAAACGACAGCAAACCTGCAAGAGTTTTTACAACGGACCATCAAGGGCTGGATCATCTCAGGATGAGTTTATCGGAGGGTCCCCAGCCGCTGTGCTGAGCAAGGAGCTGAGCTGATGTGGGGTCAGACCCCAGGTTTCATACTTAATGTCAGTATGATATCCATGGAACAGCCCTGGCGGCTGGACGAGCTCTGAGGAACACCCTACACCCCATAAAATAAAGGGGCCACACGGCGAGTAAGGCCCCACTCTGCACGGCAGGAATTCAGTACAGGAAAGTCTGAACACAAACCCCCCCTTTTTACTGTGGGGATGGGGGGACACCGGGGCAGGCGCCGGGGAGGCTGTGGGGCTCCAGCCTCGGAGACGGCCAGGGGTCCCCATTCTAAGACAAACGCAAGTTCAACATTCTGGAAGAAAAGAAACCAATGACAGAGGGCTTGAGATGGAGGAAACACTCAGATTCTAATTAACCAAAAAAAAAATAAATAGGGTAGTCACACTCCCACTGCCTCTCTTTTTTCAGATCCGTTATCAGCCCGAGTTATCGGCTATTTTTACACCGGGATGTACAGGCAGCACTGGAGGTGCAAAGTGGATGGGCAAGGATGGATAATTTATACAAACAAGGGAAAAATAGAAGTGAGTGCTCCAGCCAAGGAGAAACCCACTCTGTGTTCCTCTCACAATTACCTTTTCCACCTTCCCCCCTGCCCAGTGGCCCCCCCACCATGTGAGAGAGGTATCTGCATCTTCTGTAATGAGGGGGAGCAGGGGAGGAGAAGGATGGAGCTGTGGCTCCAGCTGCACCGGGGATTGCAGCGGGAGGAGGAGGCGCTGCACCCAGAGAGATACAGTCAGAATGAAGCACAGCCCCGCATCGAGATGAGACATTTTCTTTGTTTAGCCCGGAAAAAAAAAAAAAAGATCAGGCAGGAAAGGATAAACTGAAAGTCTTGTGATGGACTTTTTTGTTAAGCTGATGGAAGAGGTGACAAAAATATTTGTGTGATGTTAAAAACAGGAACCCTGGCAAGCTGGTCTTGAGTGACAGCAGATTTTAAGATAGTTTGAAATGATGAAATACGAGGACATCACTGCTTCCCGATGGTGCCATCCTGCATTCTTGCTTTCCCCCCGTGGTATTCGGGCCACGTGCTGGTGAGCCCTTTGTCCATCTCTCGGGCACTTTGGGACCTCTCCAGAGCCCTGGGCTAACGGCGTGTCGTGCTGTGCTTGTGACACAGGGAGATGCTGTTTCGGCTCCTCAGCAGCAGCGTAAGGTGGCCTGTCACTGCAGAGTGCCACTTGCATTGCTCGGTGACGGGGTGCTAGGGCTTGTGCCAGCCCAGGCCAGGGACGGGGAGGAAGGGCCGGGCACCAACCGTCCCTGGCAGCCGGGGTCGTGCAGAAGGGCTCAGCCCTGGGGTCCTGACGGAGCCAGACCCCCGTGGTTATCCTCAGAGCTCCAACTCTGGATCCAACTTTTAGACACTTCTCTGGATATTTTTATCAGTCAGGCTCGGCAGAGTGAGCTCGGTGGGCACCTGAGACTCTCTCTGCCCCAGTTGCCTTCTTCAAGTGCCCAAGGGCAGAGTGGGGACAAGCAGTGGCATCACTGAGGATGCACAGACACACTCCCGCCTGGAGTTCCTCTGGTGATGGTGTGTGGGGAGCCACAGAGAGGGGTGATTTCGAGGGAAGTGGTCTTCTAACCATGAGAAACTTCCAGTTTTAAGGCACTGCCAGCGGGAGGTGGGTGGATTCTCCCTGGCTCGGTGGCCACAGACAGATATTAATGGCCATGGACCTGATGCTGACCGTGGACCTGCACTACCTTCACAGATGGTCAGTCCCCTTATTTCAGCTCAGAAATCTATTTCTCATGCCCTTCACCAGCCCCAGGAGGTGACCCACCCCCAGCCCACGACACCTCTGCGTGTCCTACAAATGCTCCATCACCAGGTGACAGTCGGGGACAAAGTCCCCTGGGGCTGGAGGGGACCCCGCGGGCACCTCCCAGCCCTCTATGGGCTGATGATGATTTGGTTCTGATTGAGACTCTTTCAAACTTTATTTATCTGCTTTCTCTAATTCAACCTGCGCCACAATTTAAATTAATAACGGAGATTAGGAACCCAGAGATATTTCCTGCAGAATTAGTACTATGAGCACTGTTTATTTTTAATTATATTCTGCCTGGTACCCGGTGTGCCTGCACTGCTATTCCTCAAGTTTGCTGAGGCTTCTCTGCGGATCACAGAAAAACCCCCAGCCCCGCAGAAACCACAATTCCTGATGTTTTGGTGTACCTGCGACTCGCTTCCCGAGCCTCATACCTAATACTAAAATACTGAACATGAAAGACTCGCAGCTGAAATTGATTTTTTAAGTTATAAATTACACAAAACATGTTTTTTAATTGGATGTGCAAGAGAACATTTGCAACAACAACTGAAATAAATAGTGTTTAAAAATAACTTTCCTATACAGAGTAATTCCTTTGAAGCAAATAGTCTGAATGTAATAACACGAACTTAGCATTTATATATTTATTTCCTTACTTGTATCGCTTTCTAAAGTGGAAAAGGGTATAATTTTACTTTGGAGCTCATAACAAACAGGCAGAGGGAGGTGATGTGACTTGCTCTGCATCACACAAAGTTAATAGCAGCCTAGAACGGAGCAGAACTGCATCTTTCTCCCCGGCAAGACTCGTCCCTGCCCCACCGTTAGGCTTTGGGTATTGAAAGGGCTGGACGTGACGGTTGGACTAGATGATCTGAAAGGTCCCTTCCAACCTAGACAATTCTATGATTCTATGATTCCATGAAATTGCAGCCCCACCTTGGTCAATAGAGAGCTGTCACCAAATGACCCAATCCTGCCTCTGGTTCCCAGGAGAACACGAGCCCTGGATTTCGGACACCGCTTTACAGAAGGTCAGAGCAAGGGCTAAAAACAATCCCTTGGGAAGCGAGCAAGCAGCTGGCACTGAGTGAATGTGAAAAGAGAGTATGTTCTCATTAACAGGAGGGGAGAACAGTCAGTAGACATGGAAGTGCCCAGAGAGGTGGGAATTCCTGCTGTTCCCTGTGAAAACAGCTCAGAGGGGATCTGTTCCCGGGTTTTCCCAGACCACAGGTCAAAGCACCCGGGCACTGGCGGCTCTGGGACACAGCACGGGCTTTGGAATAATGCCCATAAAAGAATAAAAACATCTTTTCACAACTAAAGCAATTAACAATTGTTAATTAACCAGTAAAACTATCCATCTTACAGATCTGTAAGGTTAAGTGCAATCAATAGTTATTGGATTACAGCGAGCAGGGTCAGCAGTCTCAGCGCACAGCCGTGTTTGAGGAATTACCTTCGAAAGAAGGAATGGTAAATACACAGCTCTCTGGGAGACTACGCTCCCAGCTGCGTGCGGGGAAGAGCACTGGAAAGGTGCGGGGAAGATGAGTAAAATGACAACTGCAGAAAAGAGAAAAAAAAAAAAAAGAAAGAAAAAGAAGAAAAAAGAAAGAAAGGGTCCTCCACCCGTCACCCTCAGGCAGAGCTTTTCGTTTCAGCCACCCCCCAGTTCCCTGCTCACTCATTCCTCACCTCCACCACACTGGGCAGAAAAAGGTTTTGCCAAGAGGTAATATTTTGTCTCCAGTTCCTTGGTTTTAGCTTGTCCCTTTAATTTTGGATATTTTTTCACTGTGCTACGGGCAACTTTTTTTGTTCAAAACCAACAAATACCCTTCATTTCACTGCTCACCCCCCCCATCAATGGACACCCTGTTCTGCTGGAGTCTCATAACAGGAACATGGACATCTTCAGAAGTACAGATGTGACCTACCACTGCCTCCTTCACAAGGTATAAGCTAAGATCCTTAAAAAAAGTGCCCATTTTTATCCAAAAATACTACATATGTACTTTTCTTAATTTTCCATGACACTGCATCTCAGTTTTACACTCCAGGATGAGTTAGTTACACTTCTTTCTCCTTTAGAAGAGTTTAGAGTGAAGGTCTCTACACAACAGTTTGCATCACTAAAACAAAGATTGTCTCAGAATCCAAGGGTATTGTAAGTAAGTCCTCCATTTTGATCACTTCCTTTAAAGAACAAAACCAAAGAAACCCAAACCACATATAAGAGAAAAATCTACCTGGGCACAGTTTATGTACCATATACAGAGATACTTGTGAGTGCTCAGCATCTCTAAGAATAATGTACAGAGGTGATATTTTCTTCTAAATCAAAACAAACAAAAGAAGCCTCAGAAGGACCTGATCCACCACTCTTTGAAGTGGAAAGAAAACTCTCACTGACTTCAGTGGAGCTGGATGGAGCTCAAAGTGTGCATATTTCTGTTTTCATGAGTCGTGTAAACTCCATCTGCTTGCCAGTCCCCGTGGGGAAATGCCATCTTTCTGTTTTCATTTTTCAGTTTGCTCTCTCCGTTGCAGTCTGTACTCAACTCCACCAGTTTCACATAACACACTATATTCTGGCGCGGTGCTCAGCTGCCTCATGGAGGTCTCGTTTCCCACAGCACGACGGGCATCAGGCACTTTTTCAATTTAGAAGAAAACATTATTACATCCTAACCACCTCTTCTCTCTTTCCTCTGGAGAACAGGACCCTGCTCGTGGGAGACAGCACAATGTAGAGCTCCTGGAATTTGTATTTCACGTGTGTGCTGCCTCCCTGATTTATGCAGGAGGTGAAATGTTCCCAAGACGCTCGTCTCTTCCATCCTGACCTCAGGGACACGTCCCAGGGCACATCCCGATGGAGGTGGTTCCATGCAGGACCTTCGGCGTCCAACTGGTGCCCATCCCCATGCCTATCCCTGGGTCCATCCCCATCCCCATGCCCGTGCCCAGTAACGTTTATACACGGCCTCGTAAGAGAACATAACATTAAGGTCAGTCACGGGTAAGACCAGCGACAGCACTCGGGGATTCACTAAACACACCTCCCGGATCATGTGGAGGGGTGTTGCAAATTGCTCAAACTAGCATATTTTAGCTCTTTATTCCTTTCAGATTACGCAGGTATGCTGAAATAGGGTTTTTATAGTAAAATGCTTGTTGTAAAGCCACATCAGTATACTTTGGCTCTAACAAATACAGGGATTGTTTCTTCTCAAAATACTAGAAGTTTTACCATAAATGAGAGACTGAATTTTCAAGTGAATGCAACCACACACATCATGCAGACTAACATCCTAGAGCAGGCGTCAGAGGCTCCTTCCGACAGGCTGAGACGTGCCATCAGCTGGTGACCAAAGGCCAGTGCCCGCTGCCAGAGGGACCGACCAGGGCCACCTCACTCCTCACCAGGTCTCCTCCACACCCACCCGCCCGCAGAAAAGGAGGTTTCCTCTGCCACCTACAGCCACCAGGCACAGCAGCCAGGAACCAGCCCGGAGCAGACAGGCAGGACAAGCCTCCAAAGGCTGAAGAGCAGCAAAAAAGAAATAATATTGGTGGAACCACGCTTAGGTGTGCAAAAGCTCCAGCCTAAAACCACAAAAAATCCCTTGCAAGCAATTGTCTGCCTCAGTTGGTGCTGGCAAAGACGGATGACGATGATAACTATGATGAATTGGTGCTGTAATTATGAATATATGAAGTTTTATGAGGAGACAACAAATATGTCACTATTTATACACAGCTGAAAAAGCACTGCCATATTCCTTCTAACTGTTTCCAGCTTCGGCAATGAGTCACCGCTGCGGCTCTGCCCTCTGGTAATGGCTTGCCCAATACGGACACTTTTGCACCTGAAGACCATCTAGAATTCCATACTGAAATAAGGTTTAAAGAGCCAAACATTACTGGAAATATTACGCCCTTTCCCTTGTTTGTTATAAGCCATTCTCCAAGAAAAAAAAAAATATTTTGCAAAACTTTTGCGCAGTGTTCTGCAAGACCCACCTCTGCGGAGGCTGTAACGACCTGATTTAATTCAGCTGCTTTGGGGCCACCCGCAGTGACAGACGGGGCTTCCTGGTCCTCTCCTGGGGACACGGAGCAGGACGTCACCCAACGTGACAGCAAACGAGCTGCTTCTGCTTTGCTGGGTCTTCTTACCACTCACCACGGGTTATGTACTAATAATTCATTCATGCTTTCAGACAACAGCGCGGGTTAGAGAGCAGAGGGGAATCCGTAATTATGAGCTCTCCTTGTCCTGTAGTCAGCCTTAAGCTTCTACACGTGTCAGCTATATAAGGCTTAATTCCAGCCCTAATAAATTGGTTTAGAGGTTGGTTTGTACCTGGTGCACAGCCACAGCTGGCAGCGCCATCGACCAGCAGCGGGGACAAGTTCCTACCTGTGAGGAAGGCTCTCCCCGTGCTCCTCTGGCCACCTGGATGGGGCAGAGCAGGTGATGGCCAAAAGCCGTGTCCCCGGGGAGGGTTTCAGAGGAGGGTGCTCTGGCAGGCGGGGCAGATCAGTGCGGGGACACAGTTTGGGTTTTTCAGACAGCAGCACTTGGACCCAGCGCAGACTCCCGACGCTCAGAGAGAGATGGGGGCTCCTCCGTTATCACAAGGGCTGATGCATTCCTGCACGATAAAGCAGCTCCTGGAAAGCACTATTGTTTGTCTTACCATTTATCAGGAGAGAACAGCCTAATGTTTTGGTAGAAGGCACAAGTGAGTATCTCTTCAGTGATGAAGGAAAATAAGCTTAGTGCTAAGGCAAATAGAAAATATTGATCTTTCTTCAGGTAGTGCAGCTGAGAACCTTTTGTGAAATGTATCTTCTCCTTCCCCCACTGATCAGCGTCCTTTGTCTCTTACCAACTAATTCTCTGTAGTGGGAAGTTTAACCTTGAACACCGAGAAGGAAAAAAAAGAAGGGAAAAAAAAAAGAGGAAAAAAAACCCCATACATCAACAAAATTGGCAGTATGAAGTATCCAGGTCCTGCAAAGACGCAGCTGGGGTGAGACCCCTCTGTCCCTTCTGGTGGTGGGACCCCGGCCGGGCAGCACAGACACCCCGGGACGGTGGGGGTTGCTGCCACCGGCGGCAGTGCCCCAGCAATACAGACATTCCTCAGCATTTCCTTCCTTCCCTCATCACTCGCGCCCATGGTCACAGGTCAGAAAAACCAACACCTCAAGTACTTCCCACTCCTGAGACACCGCTTCTTCACTACTTTCATTTACTTCGGGAAATCAAATTTTGAGACTCACTTCTCAGTAAGATTTCCAAGGCTGTTTAGGAATAAAGAGAAAAAATTACCTATTAGGTAAAACCAGCAGCTTCATAAATCTGAATCTGTGGGCTCCCGCCTCCTGTTAGATCGTGTCCCCATCAGAGCTCGTCCTGTCCCTTATCGCTGCTCAGCCAGCAACATCAGCCCATCCATTTGTACATAAAGCCCCCAGAGGCTGGATGTGGAGCTCGAGAGGAGAATATTCCCCAGTGGGTATTTCACCCTGCTTTTTGCCCCTGTTTGATGCTGCCAGGACACCTCCAGCACCCGTGGGCAGCCCTGGGAGATGCTGCACTTGTGTCCCCCTGCCTCTGCTGTCCCCTCCATCCTCCCCATTCTCCCCCCCTGGCACCAGCAGGAGCCCTTACTGCCAGGGTGTGCATTAACTGCAAAACAGACCCCTAAATTGTGCTGTCTCCCATCACACGTGTTCCTCTCCATCACCTGGGATGGACACCCTGTCTTTGCAAGCCAGGCTGCCTGCGGTCCCACAGCCTGGGAGGAGCAAGCGGGACAGGAGCCTGTCTCTAGGCACATGGTTAATTATAAAAATCAGCAGAAAATGCAACTAATGCATACAATAGCTGAAAAAGAGGAATTGCTAATATCATAGAATCACAGAATCATGGAAGGTTTGAGTTGGAAGTGACCTTAAAGCCCATCTCGTTCCAACCTCCCACCAGCCCAGGTTGCTCCAAGCCCCCTCCAACCTGGCCTTGAACCCCTCCAGGGATGGGGCAGCCACAGCNNNCCTGGCCTTGAACCCCTCCAGGGATGGGGCAGCCACAGCTTCTCTGGGCAACCTGGGCCAGGCTCTCACCACCCCCAGAGTGAAGAATTTCTCCCTAATATCTAGCAATGGTAACTTCTGTCATCCTTCCTACGGGTGAGGGCTGGAAAGCCGACCAGCTCTCCTCCCCACAAGTGGCACCGTGGCGCAGGCTGACAGCAGAGCGTTGGCACCAGACCCCCTGGAGATGTGAGAGGTAAAACCCCCAAAGAGCTGGGGAGGAGTCTGGGAAGCGCTGCCTGTCTCGCTGAGACACCATCATGAGCCTCCAGCTCGTCTAGAATTACACCAAGACGAAAATGGGAGGAAAAGGAGAGTATTTGACTAGACAGGGTGTGTTGGCAGCAGCAGCCCCTCTCCAGCAGGCACCGGAGTCTTGTTTTTGGAGAAGGAACGTGGCAGATCTGCAGAGCCACCTGTGACACACACAGGACGGTCACCAAACCAAACCCAGAGGGGCACAAACACAGCCCGAGCAAATTCAGCTCTTATTTAAGCAAATTCCCAATCAGTGCCCCGAAGCAGGCAATCAGCTCCAATTTAAACCAACACTTGAAAAGCTTCCTGTTTATTACAGAGCTCATGATTTGGGATGGGATTTTTCAGGCTGGCTTGTTTGTATCTCCTCTCTGCTTTTATTAAGAGCAGGCCTCTGCCATAATATTGTTTTTCATACTCTCATACCACCGACAGCACATCCATCATTCTTCATAATTGCATCTAACAAATATTGATTTTGTCTCCAAAAGAGTAAACAGAAATATTAAAGCGCTTTTGCAGAAGGCATAAACGCTAGTGGAAAGCATATTTAAGTAGACCGAGGAGGATGGAGCCCGCATCTTGTGATGGACCATATGGCTGCCAAAAAAAAGCAGCACCAATTTACACTGGCTCAATAATGCAGGAAAACAGCCTGTCATCCCGAGCTGGGCAACCGAGCTCCGCGCCAAGAAAATGCCATCAACACAAGTGGAAGCTTCAGTCCACTCGGCCTCAGACATAAGTGCCTCCAAACATTCTCACAATCCTCCCTGAATGGGAGGAAATAACTGAATTTTAGCCTCAGAAAAATATTAAGGCTGAGGAAATGCGATGCTGGGCTGCATTTGCTGTAAAGGGGAGCCCAGGCGGCCGCCACAGCTCCCGGAGCCAAGTGCCCAGCGCTGCTCCTAGCTGCTCCGGGAAAGGTCCCCTTGTCCCCCCAAAGATGCTGGGATGCACGGTGGGCTCGGCATCGCAGCAGCAGCCACAGTCACTGCCCAGCTGGGACAGCCCGGCTTCCCTGTGCTCTCTTCCTCTCAGAAGCATGGTGCTGAATGGGCTTCAACCCAACTTGGTGGCCAGTCACAAGTGGTGTTCCCCAGGGCTTGGTGTTGGGGCTGGTTCTCTTTAATGTCATCATCAACAACCTGGACGAGAGGACTGAGGGCAACCTCAGTCAGTTCGCAGAGTACATCAAGTTGGGTGGGAGTGTTGATCTGCTTGAGGGATCTACAGAGGGATCTGGACAGGCTGGATGGATGGGTCGAGGCCAATGGTGTGAGGTTCACCAAGGCCAAGTGCTGTGTCCTGCCCTTGGGTCACACCAACCCCATGGACGCTCCAAGCTGGGGGCAGAGTGGCTGGAGCTGCCTGGCAGGAAAGGACCTGGGGGTGTTGGTCAACTGTTGGCTGAACATGAGCCAGCAGTGTGCCCAGGTGGCCAAGAAGGCCACCAGCATCCTGGACAAGCAGCTAGAGGAGAGGGAGTGCTAAAGCACAGCCACTCCAACGGAGCACGAGAGTCTCCAGTCCATGGGATGCTCCCATCCCGGGGACAGTGGCTGGGGAAGGGATGTGGGAACAGGAGCACCAGCCCTGTGCACATCGTGTACCCCCAGCTGGAGCAGCACAGCAGCAGAGCCCCCAGTGCTACGGGAGACACCTCTCATGTGGGCAGGGGTGCCCAAAATTCCATGTACACAGAAGTAGGATTTTCTATAAAACCAGCTGCTGCCCCAACAGAGGAGAGCAACTCGGGAGCCTTGGCCAGTTCGTGCCCCGCGGTATGTGGCCATCACACTTCTTCATACTTTTCCATTTGTTTTAACGACACTATCACACCTCCCATCACGTTCTCCAGGACCATTCCAGGGGACAGATGAGCACCGCGCTGTTAAATTCCAGGACACAACCACGTCTGAGCTGCCAGCCCCCTTTAAAACTCAGGGAAGACACAAACTGATATTCTTGACCTCGCTAAAGGCCAGCGTAAATGCTAAAAATGCTAATTCCCAGAAATACTTAAGGCCGCCTTGCTACATCTTCATTAGGAACAAATATCAGAAGCAAATTTCTACCTCTGTCCTCAGGTCCTGCCTCATCTTTGTACCCTTGAGGTATCTAACGATGCATTTCTGAAAGGCACGTGTACATGATGTACATAAGGTAGAGCTTTTGTCCAGGCTAAAGTCCACATTGGTCAGACACCTTGAAGAGCATCAGCAGCAGTGACTGTCTATGTGCGTACCTGTAGATGCATTAAGCAGGTAACGCAACCATATTTATCACTGACCACAGTAATTAACTGGACACTGACATTTACCATGGGAGATACAACAACTGCAGCAGATACAAAAGCAGAGCTTTGCATACGCAGTCTCTTACGGGAAGCTCCATCAGTGCCATTTCCCCGGCTCGGGGGTGCACACCTGTAATTTGGCATTTTTTGTGGCTGCCGTGCAGGAAGTTCCCTCTCCCCGGCCTCGTTAGATGGGCCGTGCCAGAGAGCCTGCTCTGACACAGCTCTGTCTGTGATGCTCCGGAGCAGGCAAAACTCTCCTTAATTAAATGGCAGTTCCCCAGCTGTGACACCTTCCCCCCAAATCCCTACCCGTGCACAGCATTACCTGTATTTTAAACACAAACATAGAAAAGAGAAAGTAAACAAGCAGGTGAGGGAAAAAACCCCAAGCCAGGCTGAGAGATGGGATTTTTCTGACGCCCTGGAACACTCGGAGCACCCCGAAACCCCCAGCCTTCTTTGCAGGGCACTGGGATCCCACATGACATTTAAGACCATGTACAACAAACAACACCCCCAGCTGGAGCTCCCCATCTTTTTTTTTTGTTTCGATTGCTGGGAAGGTCTAATTGCCCTATTTTATTTTCATACCCACTCAGAAGTGGGATAATTAAGGGTTACTAATGAGGCAGCAAGACCCGCTCTCCCTGGCAGCTCCCCCTCGGCGCTGCCCCCGCAGGGAGCCCTTCCAGACACCCCTTCGCGTCGTCCCAGGGAGCTTCCAGCCCCGTGGGCACACACGGACACGCTGTGCCTCCCGGGACTTGGGACCTCACACCAGCGCTCCCAGTGCTTTGGGACAGCAGGTAAGAAGGGCTGGAGCGGCAAAGCCCATGTTAAAACTGCACGTGGACAGGGACCAAGGGCTGGTTCTCTTGAGTTTTGGGCTAAAAAATGTCAGGAGTGAATTTATGCATTTTCCTGTCTAGCATGTAGAGTACAAATTCTTCTCAAGTTTATTCCCGTCATCTGATACCTTTGCTTTATCACACCCAACCTCTCGCTCCCTCCTCTGATGTCTCGTTTGCATTTCCTCTCCTGTTCTGTTCCTAATTCTTTCTTAATTCTTCCCAGAAATGAAGACGGAGGAACCGGTAGGAAATGGCCACAGGGGCAGAGAGTCAGGTTCTCACCTGCTCTTACGGAGGCAGAC
>JAOXNO010000002.1:39284969-39330491 GCA_028565335.1 Limnodromus scolopaceus
TTTCGGGGTTTCAAAATGGCGCCCATTGCCGGTCGGCCTGGGCCGGGCCCTGCCGGGGAAGGGGCTGGGCCGGGGGCGGCGGGGGCTCGGCGGGGCGGCCCTTCTCTCAGCGCTCTCTCTTCCTTTTGCAGGGGTGGCAGGAGGTGGAGGTGGCGGCGGCAGCAACGACTTCCAGTGGTGCTTCTCCCAGGTGAAGGGGGCTATCGACGAGGACGTGGCGGAAGGTAAGGGGGAGGGCCGGCCCGGGCCTCTGCTGTGCCACAGGCTCCCGGGGCCGGCGGCTGCCGCTCCGCTGGGGCCACGGGCACCAACACCCTTTTTTCTTTCCCAGCGTCTGTGGCGCGGCCGCGCTGAGGGAGCCGAGGCTGGGAATGTCTGAGCTGCAGCATCTCCCCTGTTCCTGCCCGGGGCTCGGAGGGTGGGGAGTGTGTTGCCATGACTAAGCGAGCGCCCCTGCTTCCAGGGCGATGGGCTTTTTCTGGGGGAGAGCATAATAGAAAAGGCACGGTGGCTTCCTCCTCTTCTTTAATTCTAATCACTGGGGAGAAAAGGTAATGACAGTGATAAAACACGGCGGGGGGGGAACCACAAATGGAGTCTGTCAGGCTTGTCAGGTTTCACTCTGAGGCAAAGAGAGCAACAGAGTGAGCGGGCAAGTCTCTCATTTGTGCTTCACTTAAAAAGTAGAGTTTAAAGGCTTCCTGCAGCTGTGAAGAGGTTTTATTCCTGCTTGAAGAGATTTTATTCCTACTTGTTAACGTTTGGAAGCTATAAATAGGGATATTTAAGTAGGGATAATAGGCACACCTTTGCATTTCTCTGAAACTTTCTAAGCACAGCATGCTTTGGAAACACTAGAAAATAAGCATTTTAATTAGAAAAAGTGGTTCTCTGCATTATGTAGAAACAATGTGAAGTTTTGCTCGACTTTGAGAGAGTTCTTTTTTTTTTTTTTCCTAAATTTTCTGTGTTCAGGCTGACAATAGTGCTTAGAAAAGAGGGTGTGAAGTATGTGTGTGAAAGATAATTCCATGCTGTTTATTTGATTTTTACTGCATTAACTGAAATAGCTGTATTTACTGTATTTAGTGAAATAACTTGCAGTGCCAGTGTGTGGTCGTCTTGGGTTTTGGATTTCTTTTTTGTTGAATGCAGTAAATATTTTTTCCTACTGTCTACTATAGGGGAATTCTGCTGACAATGTTTTCATTTTCTTGCCACTTGTTTGGCATTCCATTTAAAATAATAGCTATGGGAGGAATAGACTTGAAAACTGCTCCAGAAACTAGTACTCTGACTCAGTTGTTGTTTTCTTCCCTTTTTTTTTTTCCCCTAAATATATTTTGTAACTTGTACTATTGTTCTGAAGTTCCCAGAATTCTTACGAAAATGTATTTAAGTAGCTTTTATGAGTTTCCCAAATAGTTCTTTTTTTTTCTTAGGATCTATCATCTGTGTTACTAAAAGTCAGTTCACCGTGTTGCAAAAAATACACTTCTATGAGCCTAACTCCCATCAATTACTGAGCAACGTGAATTTGTGTAGAGCTTGGAAAGCTTCTGCTTTTTGAAACACCAATGTGTCCTAAACCCAGTTAATTATTGAAGTGCGTAAGAGGACTGTTCAAAGAGGAACTGACATGGCTGAGGAGACACATCACGGAGGCAGAGCTCTTTGGTTAGAGAGGGAAGGGGGAATGGTGATGGTAGCGCTCAACGCTTTTACCCTGGGTTTTCCCAGAGGTACCTTATTAATGGGACTTTTCCTGGAGTGAGCACTTCAGATTGTGCGTGATGCTACTCCATGGGAGGAATTTCATTTTCTTCCTAGGGCAATTAATATAAGTAATCATTCAGCACCTGGTTTTGCAGAAGTGGTTCTAGAGTCTTGCCTTCCTGCTGGGGTACAAGAGCTACTTACAGGCTTCGTGACTCATTGTCTTTAGTTTGGTTTGTGGACTTCCCTGCCCCGTTAGTTTTCAACTTGAAATTGGAATTAAATAAAGAAAATATACATTTTATTTACTAATAATTGTCTGAATTTGATTCAGCAGTATGCAATAAGAGTGCATGTCCAGTGCTAGATTTTTGGCCTCAGTCATGGAAATACTTATTCATAACAATTTTTTAAAACATCTTTTACCAAACTGCACGTGTAAATGTATTTGATGGGCCACTGGTGCCTTCAAATAGTCTTGCTGCAAATGTTACATAAAACCACTGTGAATTTCATGTGCATTTTTGTGATAGTGAAAACTTGCTATTTCTGATTTTTTTTTTCTTTTCTGTTTTGTGAAAAATAAGCTCTATAGAGGAAATCTGAAAAGCACAGTATAAAGTAGCTGTGAAACGTTATTAAATGGAGGCTTTTTTTGCTAAATGTTCTTATAGGCTGTTCCTTCAGTAGTTGAAATTGTGAAGCTTGTTGTCAGGCAACTTAACCAAAAAGTCACTTTACTGAATATAAAACATATTCTAGAATAGCAATTCAAAGTTGTTTCTCATGTGTATTATTTTAATAAAAATATTAACATGTCTATGACAATTTGCTGTAGTTAAATTTGCAACTGCTCTCTCCATTCCCAGGATTTTTTCTAACTAGGTCATTAATATAGAACATCACTGTCTTTTCCGTGTATTCACTTTCTTCATTGAGTAATCTTTGCAATGTGTACAATGGTCTCTTAAAAAAAATAGAAGAACAGTGTTTTATGTGA
Source organism: Limnodromus scolopaceus (assembly GCA_028565335.1). NCBI lineage: Eukaryota > Metazoa > Chordata > Aves > Charadriiformes > Scolopacidae > Limnodromus > Limnodromus scolopaceus. Next base: position 39,287,686 of record JAOXNO010000002.1, read on the forward strand.
CTAATCTGGCCATTTCAAAAAGATAAGGAAAATATACCAGTTATTGAAAAACATAGTTTTCTAAAGCAGAGAAGTTTAATTGGATTCAAGGAGGAGGATTGGAGGATAAACCAGATATTGAATGAAAAAATTGATACTGAGGATGGCAACAAGCTTAATTAAAAAAAAAAACAAGTAATTTAAAATTGTGTTATAATTTTGCTGGTAGTGTAAAACCACGTGATTAGTAAATCACACTGATTGCCTGTGAAATTTGTTACTCTTGGATTACCTTTTCTGGTAGAAAGTAGCTTTCTAAATATAGGGCTTTTTTTTTTCCTTTCCTGTAATAATGCTGCCTGAGACATAATAAGTTTTGTGACTTCCACGTTTAATTTGTTTATCATGTTCAAAAAGTTCTGTTTGGGTTTTTTTTGCAAGCAAAATATGGAACAGTTTATTAAATAATGTACAGATATGCCCAAATTCCCTTGGACCAGATGTTCTGCATATAATCCATGGCCACTTCTGGATATAATTAACAGAATATATTTTTATACTGGGCACTGTAAATCTTCCTGACGGACCTGTGCTAGTGGCGAGTTGGAAATACTGAGAAGAAGGTCCCATCCTTGTCAGAATGTGAAGCTGTGTGCTGTGGAGGTGATGGGTTTCCCATCACTGACCTGGGGATTTCCTTGGGTTTGTTTCTATCCGCTCCCCCTGGCAGTCTATACGGGGTTTGGATTGCGATGGACTGCTCCCTTCTGGAAATGCTGCTTTAATTTGGCACTGGTGAGCTCTGTCTGCCTGTTTCTGATCCAGGCAGCTTTAAGGGGTTGGTTACTCCACTAAATGACACAGGTACTCCTTTCCTCTTAGAGCTTCGTCAGCCTAAGTCTTACGCTGTTTTAAGTGCTGTATGAGAAACCTTTTCTGAACCAGTCGAGTGTAACACAGAGTCTGGCACATAAATGCTGGCCACGGTGCTCTTCCATAGTAGGCAAGAGCTCCTCGGAAGCTCACGTTCATTGACTTGAGGATGAAATGTAAGGGATTTCATGTCAGCAAAACTTTTGTTCTTCAAAAAAACTTGTCGTTGACTTTCCAAATACTTGTCTTGTTGTATTGGACTTTCTACTTGTTCAGAAATTTTGTATCTCCATGTAAAGATCAGAGAAAAATACTGTTTGGGTTTTTTTTTTAATTTTCCAACTATCAATTGGTATTGACAGCCCAGATAAGCTAAAAGATGTCTTGTTATCATCAGTTCAACAAATTCTTTTCTTCTCCTTTTAAGGCTTTTTACAGTGCCAGGTCAGTCCATCTCAGAAGTCTGTCAGAATGCAGAGCACAAGTAGAGGAGAAAACCATGATCTAATAAAAGTATATTGGACTGTAATCCTGTAATTGTTCTCAAGTCCGGGTACAAGTGATTTAAGAACACTCTTAGCGTTAAATTGTCTTTACAAATCCATGGTTTAAATTCCTGAACAACATATAAGAATGTTTTTAACTGGCCTATCCTCACTGTTTTTAAAGCTAATTCTGGCATGGTTTCACACTTTTTTAAAAAAATATTCCAAAAGAGGTACAGCTATTTGACATCTGGTTAAAATTGCATAGAAGAAATGACAGAATTGGTTGCTATCTTAAAGATTATGTTTTTTCTGTAAGAACTGGAAAATATGGTGATAATGACTCCATTATTAAGCCATACATGTTGTTTCCTTTCATCATAAAATTGGTTATCCCTGAAGATGTCACTTATTACTGGAATGGGGCAGAAGATGGGCTTTTAAGCTGTGAGATTTGGTTTTTTCCTTGAAGAAACAGTGTTTTGCCATAAACAGGGCTTTAGATGCCTGCTCTTTTGCCCTCCCTAAATCACCATGGCTTGTCCCTGGTTTGTGGTGGTGTGTAGCCGAGTGCTTCTGCCTTGGTCCATTGGCAGCTCTCGCATCTCTGCCCCCCGCAGGACTGCTGGGAATGTTCTGAAGAGCCACCCTTTCTTGCAGGCACCAAAGATTTCGAAAATTTCCTTGATCTTTCCTGCTTTGTGTGGGTTGTATATGGTGTTTTGCATGATGCATATGATGACATAATATTGACCCTGGGAAATGTTTTGGTATTTTTTAAATGTGGGCAGAATAATATTTTGCAAATAGCATTGACCTGAGCACTTGTTCTGTAGCGGTTTCCTGTTGGAGAAAGTAGTCTTGGTGTGTCAGGTAGAGCCCTTTAATCTCGAGTCTTTGTACAGCCCAAGGACCAAGAATTTGTCTTCACCCTTTATTCCAGAACATACTATTCCCTACAAATATTTTTCTTGCACAGTAGTATTTAATAATAAGTGTTCTTTTGAGTTCCAGTTCTGTCAGACAACAAAAAACCCAGGATGTTATGCCACTGGAAAGTAGATTGCACTGTCTTGCTGTATAGTAAAGCATAAGTAAGTCTAGAGACTATTAAGACAAGGTGGTGTGTGTGTGAGAAATGCTCTATTAGTGAGGCTTTTGAAGTTCCTTTCCCAGAAGAGTTGGAGTACGACTGCTCATGGTGTGGAGGCACAGATTTAAAAGTGAGTAGCTGTGCTTTAAAGAAAAAAAAGTTCCAGTTGATCTTCAGACTATTCAACCAATAAAAGTGGTTGTGTCAAGTGATGATTTCTTGGTGTTCTGTGGAGAAGAGAGTGTGTCCTGCCAACCACCATGCTTACACTGAATGTAAATCTGTAATCTGGACTGCGCTGTCAAATTTTGATTCGTTGTTTTTCTGGCATATGCACCTGATGGGTTAATGGAACTGCAGGGGCAGGAGGAGGAGTACAAGTACAAAAATGTCTAGTGTTCTGAGAATTGTGAAAGCAGTATCTATCTTTTTTGTAAAGGAAACTAGGAAATTTATAGTCTAAGTGGAGACCTTAAAGGCAGTCACAAGTGGTTCATAAATGCCTTACTTTACTGTTGAAGTTCATCTACAGCTTTTGCATCTAGCATCTTTTTCCTCACATAAAGGAAAGTTAGGACAGTCTTGTCAGAAAGCTACAGAGGTGTAGGCTTATAGGCACTAAGGGAAAAAAAGAATTCTCAATACCAGTGAAAGACAGCAAGTGGAATATTAAAGAATAGATAAGAAAATCCTTTAAAAGACTAAGCAACCACTAAGCTGCAAGAGAATAGGAATTACCAGATGTGGCTGGATGATGCTCTGATTAAAGCGTGAAGCTGCAGGAATGCATAGCTCATGGATGAATGATGAACAGTCTGGGTAGGCAGTGAGTATCAGTTGTGGAATTGTAAGGTGGGAATGCAAGATAACCCATGTTGAGTTGTGGGAATACAGAAATCAGTACAAGTCTTTCCATCGATGCTGTGAATGTGTGAGCAGTGAGAGCCAGTGCCATTGGGCTGTGGTGGCAGCAGGTTGTGGTGCCTCGTGACCCAGTTTCCACGTGCACTCTCATTACATTTAAGTATTTTAACATCTGGGGGGAAAACTTAATAAAAAGTGACAAACCCCACTCTATTTAAATTTACGAAAAAGAGACAAGAAGGTGTGAAAGCTGCAATGGGAAGAAAAATTTTATTTACGCATCATGTTAAGACTTTTATTAACTCCTAATAAAATGAAAAATGAAAAGCGTGACAATTGAGTACTTAGAAAAAAATCCCAACAGATTAACATGAATTAATTAAATATACTTCCAGTAGGAGAAAGGTTACTGAAATTACTATTCCAGAGGTTAAAAAAGAATACTGAGGTGATAGAATTGCATGTTGAATCCTGGATCCTGTCCTGGTGGTTATAAATAGCCTCCATAACCTCTCACTGCTTATGAGCGAAGGCACAGCAAGCTTTGGCGAGCACAAAGGTAACATTTATTTCTGTCTTACTGAACTTCAGCTTCACTGGTCTCTTTTCTTGCTGCTGCTTTGCCCTTCCTTTGTAGTAACACATCTAGACAACTGCATGGGCTTTAAACTCAGGGAAGACAGATTTTTTTTTTTTTTTAAATTCAAAGGACTTACAGCATCGAGTTAGATCTGGTTCCATTGAGAAGGAAATGCAAACCTCAATAAGTGAGGGAATTACACTACTTGTCTTTTAGGAGGTGCAGACTTAGGTGAGAGTTAAATGGGCTGGGGAGGTGTTTGGTTTGGGGAGCGTGCTGGGCAGCCCGGCCTTTGAAGCAGCTCTTGGGACCAGTGTGACACCTTCTGTCACTTGTTTTCTGCCAGTTTGTCACAGCAGCTTGAACAGAAGAGCTCCTGTGCCCCTGCTCCTTGGGAATGCCTAGTGTCCTGGCTCCACATGGAGCTGGGGCTCTTCCTGAGAGAAATGCTCTTGTTTGGTGTTTGCTGGGGCCTGGCAGCAGCAGCGCTGACTTCACCTGGCTTCTGTGGCTCCTCCAGCCACACTCTGCTGGCCAAGCCACCACGCTTCTCCTGGAGCAGCTCCGGTGCCCTCTTCGTGCCCTTGGTTGACCTTAAATCTCTTCAAGGGTTTAAATTACTTCAAAAAGCAGAGTTATTTTGGACTAAGTTAAACTCTAGCAGGTACTTAAAGGCAATTCAAGCCATTTTGCAAGTTGTTTGAGTATTAGGGCATAAAAAATGGTTAGACCTGATGGATACTCTAGGTGGGCAGAGAACTTAGCGGTGTAAGCCGGAAGAAATTTGGTCTGGGCAAAACTATACCACTTTCGGCTTATTCTCCTGACTTTTGACACATCTCACTTCTGTGCTAGCTCTTTAAATAAATCATAAAAGTGGAAACCTAAAAATTGAGTATATGAAAGACTGAAAAAGAGTAACTTCCATGTATATGTGTATTGTGAGTGATTATTGATAACTGTGAAGTTCAGTTCACCTTTCAGTGCAATTCAGAGTTAGAAATCTGATTTCTATCAACTGTTAAATTAAGAAACGATATTTTAGGAGTGCTTAGGCAGGACAGTAACAGCAATACCAAGCTTGGTCCATCCTACATTTCTTCATTCTCTGATTATTCATTCCCTCTAACAGGTCTCTGGATCTTTTTTTCTCTGCTAATCTTTCATGCTCCTTCTATATTATTTTATTTGACTCGTCACTTAGTTGCTCTGAGACATACCCTGTACAGGCCCCAACTGACCATGTTTTTCACCAGTTGTACCTCACAATGGTCTGATGTCACTGGCTTTTGCAAGAGAGTTGTGTTCGTTCTGAACACGTTCACGTCCTGCGGTTCAGCACAATGTCCCAGGGAGATCCCAACTTGTGATTTCAAGTTGATCTAGAGCACACCCCTTCTGTGCTCGCTGCTTCATCCCGTCAGCTGTAGGAGATCACGCAATGTCTCCCACAGCTTTCTTCAGCCGCAGAATAAAACGCTCTGTAGAATAAGTGTGTATTGGAGAGAAAGGTGTGTCACCTCTGATCCCGATTCAGAGGCACAGAGATGTTCTTTCTCTGTTGAATTTCCACTGGCAGTCTCCCTCCCAGTTCATCCCAGCCTCTGGCTTTGATCCAGAGCTGGTCAGTTCCTCGTCAGCGGGTTTCGCAGTGCTTAGAGCAGGTTGTTCTTTGGGGCTCTGTGACAGCTCATGGGAAAAGGTGCTCCCTATTAAAAATATTTTTAAAGGGGAAGGACAAGAGACAGGTTTGCTAACTGGCTTTTTTTGTCAGTCTGTGCTGAATGTGAAGCGATGTGTTGTCCATTACATATTTGGAAAGTTTTAACTTTTAAGTAAATCCCCTAGAAGTTGGAGCAGCCCCTTTTTAGATAATATTGGAAAGCAGTGACTGACTTGCTCGTTAAATGTCTGAGGAGTGGGATTTTGGCAAAAGTCTTTGGGTGGCTTAGAAGAATGAGAGAGAATTGATGCTGCTTGTGCCGAGTTAGCGTTAACCCCCAGCGTGGGCTACAGCTGCAAATTCATTAATCTGTTGCGTGAGCTATGAAGTAATTATGTTTTTTCAGTTCCGGATTTTAACCGAAGCAGGAATGTGCAGCCAGCTTAGAAAGGAAAAGTTCACGGTAGCTAATTTTAGATATCTAATTTAGATGTTCTGGATCTCTTTGCGTTCTCCATTACCTAAACAGAGAGCGCAGAGGCTGATACTGGTGTCAGTTAGAAATACCTGGTATGGAGCCTTTGTGGGATTAAATTAGTTTGCAGGTCTGAGCGTGCTGTCATCTTGGAGTTCTAACAAATGTTGGTCTCTGGTTTTGACACTGACTCTCAGCCCTCACACATCAGGGTTTCACCAGGGGGAAAGTGAGTTGCCGTTCAAACATTTCCACGATTACCATATACATCTGTTATTCGGGTTGCTATGAAAGGGGCTTGTTTAAGTCTTTCGTTCTTAATAAAGAAAGAAGTTCCAAGTTAACAGAAAGGTTTCCCTGGAGCAGCCCACACACCTTGGGTGTATGTGGTAATTCCTTGCCCATCTGCAGACCTAAGCAGGGGATGAGACGCTACCTCAGAGAAATGTGGTGGCTTTGGAACAGGGAAATAGTGTATTGGTGTCACAGGGAGACAATTCTTATTTCTGATAGAAAGTGTATTTAAGAAATGGTTAACGTAATGTACAAGGGAACCTATACATTCTTTTTACTTCCTTGGGGTAAAAAGTGTGAGCAGGATTGAGTGGGAAATCAGTGAGCTAGAAACTGCTCTCTTCAGAGCCACCTACACTGTCCATCGCCTCCTGAGTCCCCTTCATTTATTCCATAGGAAGGGCAGGTATTAATAATCTGATTTTAGTGTACCAATAATCTGAGTTTTCCTTAACCTTTCGAAGAGAGGAACAGAGATCCATTCACATGATGACAGATCTTGTGTCGTTGTTTAAACTGAGGTCTTTTGCTTCTTGTTTTAACCCTGAGGTTCAGCACAATGTTCTTGCTGTGCTTGGTGGGCAAGTACAGTTTTGGCAAAGTGGATCTTTGTGGTAAGGGGAAAGAAGTAGCTTTTCTATTTATATTTTTGGATTGAATGCACCTTGTACTACTCTAAGTTTTTTATTTACTTATACGTGTGTATAAAAATACATATTATTTAAGGATGTGTGTGTATATGTGTATGTATGTATATCTTAAGGTTTTATCAGTGTTGTGCTACTAGAAGCTCATAATTCTAAGGCAATTACCAAAGTAGGAGATCGTTTAGTACTAATGAAACCTTTATACCATATGCTCTTTTCTGTAGGTAACTACTTATTGTTGTAAAATCATTTTAGCAGTTTGGAGAGTGGAAGGATTGTTTGGGGGTGTTTGTGTTTTCTTCATAGTCTGTTACGGGAACAAATGGCCACGTACCAGAAATTGACTACAGAAGGTGGAACTGCTGTAAGGAGAACAGAGGGGGTAATTTCTGTTCTGCCAGTGGTGGTGGTGAAAAGCCCAAAGAGTTTCCTGCTTAATGACCTGACAGGGTCATCAGCGATGGGGCAGGTTTGCAAAGAGCTCTGTGGCTGGGGGCTTGGGGACTTGAGGTGGTGGTCGGGGGTGTTGGGCTCCGCAGTGGCAGGTGAGGGTCACGTCAGAGGGAGAGAAAACTGGGTAGAAACTAGCAATGCTGCTAATTTTGAACAGTAGGTGGGCTGAGGAATGATCGGTGTTTCCAGTACGTGCAGCAACGGCATGGGCTTGTTCCTGTGTTTGGGATCTGAGGATTTGGGATTGGCCATCACCCTGTTCTTTACCAAAATGGGATCTTTTCATCACCTGTTAAAGAAGGTTGAATATAAAAACAGACCTGTCCAGAAGCACATTAGTAATGCAATTTTGAAGGCTGGGGATTACAGAAAGTTTATTTTTTTTTTTAAATAATTTTTTAATCAAAGAAGGTAAATCATGATCTTTATACACTAGGAAAAGGCCGTTTCAAGGGCATCTGTTAATAAAAGATGAAATATGAATTATAAATCAGGAAAACTGATTAGACTTCCTAATCACCATCCTCCTAAGAGTGGGGGATTATTGAAAGGAATTTAAAAGATAGTACATCAAAATCAATCCAGGAAGGTAGTTTTCAGCTAGTCTCCAATTACAAACTCTGAAACTTATTGATACCATATACATCAGATGTTACAGTTTTTATAGCAGTGCAGTATAATGAATATTCGCATGGGTGGCGAGCAGCAGCACGGACACATGTTTACTTACAATTTTATGCCAGGTGGTTTGTTGGTTTTGTTACCATATGCCCCAAACCTGTGACAGACATTTATAGCCTCTTATCTCTCTGCCCCTTGGTTAGAGATTGTTTAATGACAATTATTTCTTTATTGCCACCTCCAAAGATTAATTGTGGTAGTGAATACATACCGGTTGTTTTCAGGGTTCAGTCCCAAGGGCGGTCGCACCTTTTCCTTTGCACTCCTGTTGCTCCAGTGGCAGAACCCTTGTCTCTCGGTGGTTGTACCTGCTGGTGCTTCTGCACAGAGCTGCTCCAGGAAGCTCAACTGAAAGAATTTCCTTTCTTTCTTTCGGTTTTTTTTTTTCCTCTTTTTTTCCCCTTTGGCAGAGGGGGACGCCCAGTTCAGGTTCCTGAATGCACTCCAGGAGCACTCAGCTCAGGGGAGGGCAGGTTTTCCCCTGCCTCACTGTGCTGGGTGCAGGCTGAGGTGCTGCCCCACAGCAATCCCACAGATCGCCCACTTCTGAGATGATACTGACCTTTGGAAGCTCTGTGGGGGCCTGGTTCAGTATTTACTGTCAACAGGTAGAATACACAGTTTGGATTCTTAAAATTGCATGCCTTCTCTTGTAGCATTGAAGGCCCTCAAAAGATTAAAAAACTATGAAATGAGGAAGTGTTTCAGATTGTAAATAACAATTTTGTTAGGCTTTGAAACATGGTGTAATTTCTGGATACTGGTGGTGTTCATCAAGAAGTTGTGCTGTTGCATTAATACAAGTTGTAATTTTGTTTTGTGTTCAAGTGTTGAAACATCTTGATTTGCTTTACACATTAAAGTGCTATTTTATTTCTGTTCTATTTACAGCTGATATTATTTCAACAGTTGAATTTAATTACTCTGGTGATCTTCTTGCAACAGGAGACAAAGGTGGCAGAGTGGTTATATTTCAAAGGGAACAAGAGGTCAGTGACTAAAAAACAAAAGTGCTGTTACTACACTGTTCTTGTGTTGCACAGTCTCACTTCACCTGTTCATGCTGTGAGGTTTAAAAGGCTGGATTGTTTTCTCAGGAAACCCTAATTTTTCCAAATTTCTAGCATCTGCCATGTGCTAAACTTGGTAGGTTACTCTGGTGGTGGATCCCCTCTCCCCCTTTCAAAAAAAAAAAAAAAAAAGTCCCCAAAATACACAGAGTTGTTTTCATCTGTACCTGGTCTGCTCAGGAGCATTTTGCAGAATTGCTTTTGGGCTTTCTCCTAAACTTTGCACTTGGTCAGGCTGATCTAAGGCAAATGGTAATGCTTTTGAAGGGAATGCAAGAAAAGTTTATAAAAAAGGATGCACGTTAAGCAGCAAGGACAACAGGCTAAGATAGTTCAAAAACTGAAGAATTAAGCATCTGACATGTTTTAGGATCTGGTGAATCAAAACCAGTGGGAACAGCTGTTTCTCCACAACCACTTGAGCGTTTTCAGTTTATAGGGCTCACGTGATGGTGTTCAGTGGAGTGATGATGCTGTAACATATTCTGGCCGTTCTTCAGTGCAGATACATCACTGAGCTTTTTATAGCCAGAGAAATAGTGTCTATTGGAAAAGTGCACTGTATGCTCAAAAATAATTGTTGTGCCTTGTTATGTCTGGGAGAAATCTGGAATCATGTTCTTTCAAAAGCCAATACTCCACATGGCAATTCTCACCTTCTGCCCCGCCACCCAAGAGCATCTTCATCCTTCCCTTTGAAGAGCTGATGAGAATTTGAGCCTTTGGTTTGGAGCCTTCTCCTGCATCAGAAATACCGAAATTGATGGTGGAATTTTCATTCAGCTTGTTCGTGCAGGAAGTGTGTGAATCCTGAGGTGCTGTGTGGCTTTTTCAGCAGAATCCCACTTCTTTCATTGTGTGGTTCAAGTGATGCTCAGTTCACAAACAGACATGCAATATTTTGCATTTCTTCCTCACTGTGGTACTGTTTATAAAATATTTTACCAAAGGTGACTTACCTTTTACTGCATGGATTTTGAGAGGTAGTGAAATGAAAATCCTGTTGCTGAGAAAGCTGCTGAAATGTTACACTGCTGCACCTAGAGAGCTCCTGCCTCATTTATCATTTACTCTCCCGGGTAGACTTAACTAAGGCACAGGGAGATCAAGGTCAGAAGTGTCCACCCGCTCCGATCTCTGACTTGCCTGATGCTTGTTCGGAGCGGAACTATTATTGGTTGGCTTTCAGCTGGTGGTGCCCAGTTGCTCTGAAAGTCAGAACCCAGCTGTCACCTCAGTTCCTCGTGGGGGGAAAAAAAAAAGCAAGTCAGACTATTGACCCAGGAATATTCCACTGTCTGCTTGGGAGCACGTGCAAACTGGGAAGAACTTGGCTTAAGGGTCATTTGTCTTGTGCAAAACTGCAGGATTTCTCGAGTGGAGGAAAAAATCTGAAATAAGTGTATAATGCTAGCACCTTGGTAAAGTCCTATCACTAATATTTTTAAAGAATGTGGATTTTAGATTGGATTAACTACAATTTAGGATAGTTATAAAATTTCCCATGCACTACTTTGGGAAGGCAGGCTGAAATGCGCATCACGCCCTGACCTCGTGCGACGTGATTCCAGTTCCAAGCAGCTGATTATCGCAACCAAAGGTGCGAGTAGAGCGTGAACCCACGGCCTGGTGCCAGGCAGGGCAGCGCACTCCAGACACAGGTGGCTGGGTAGGGAGCGTGGGTGACCATTCTCAATAGTGTTGGTTGAGAGGACTCTGTCCAAAATGCTTAAAAGTTAAATGGCAAGTTGGGAATGTGAAGCGTCAGAATTAACTAAAGCTCTACGTTGCGAGAGCTTGCAGGAGGAAAGACCTTGCCTGAGAGAACCTTCCCAAAGCTGCTGAGCTGAGCGTGGAAACGTGAGGAAGAGTCAGGACAAAGGTTCCTTCACAGCCTTGTGTTGGCTGAGCAGTCTTCGGTCTGGGAGTCACTGCTGGCTGCTCCCCGGGGCCGTGCCAGGACAGACTTTTCCTGCTGAGCCTCGTGCCTGCCGTGGCAAGTAAGGGATTTCCTGCTTCCCAAATGAGTGATTCCCAGCGGTGTTTGGGGGAGTCTGTTCTTTCAGAAGTTCTGGGCACTGCAGTTCTACAAGTGGGGCTGTGCTCCAAACACAAGTCACTATCTAACATTAACTTATTTGGGGAGCCTGATAACTGGTTGCCTCAAATCATGCTGCAAATCTGTGGATACTTGTGACTTTGATCTGTTTGTGCTGCCCCATCTGCCAAATGAGGGCAACCCAAAGGGGTCTGCGAGCTCTGTGAGGGGAAGGGTTAGTGTATCTGTCATTGTCTCTGGTACGTCATGATGAGCACTGCGGAATGGCTTAGATGAAAATGTCCTAATCCCAGCCTTCAAGTTTCTATAATAAAAAAGGTGGTAAAAGCTTAATTATAAGCTTTGATACTGCTTTGGGACACAGCATGTTTTAAAATGAGTGGGAGAGGAGCCAGATCTAAAGCTCGTACTCAGTCTTGCTGTGCCTTCATCAGAATGACTTTGTGCAATCATGTTTTATAAAAAACATATTTAATTACTCCATGTCCTATGTCCTTTAACATATACATCCTAGTCTGGAAGCCCCACATTGTGTCCATACTGTGTGATGAGGGGACTGAGTTTGGGAAAGGATGGGAATGGGGATTAGGTGAAGTATCTTTACGTATAAAGTCATGTTTTTTTAAAAGTAAGTCTGTGTTACTGATGCTAAACTAGATACAGTATCATAGAGTAAAAGTGTGAAAATCATCAAGATCTGTTGTAAAAAGTTTATTTTCTGATTGACAATTTTCAGTCATTAGTTTGGATGTACAATTACTAATGAACCGAGAAACATCAGCTTCAAGAACTATTGTGTTTCCTTGCAGAATAAAAGCCGTCCTCATTCTAGGGGAGAATATAATGTTTACAGTACCTTTCAGAGTCATGAACCTGAATTTGACTACTTGAAAAGTCTAGAAATTGAGGAAAAAATTAATAAAATTAGGTGGTTACCACAACAGAATGCTGCTCATTTCCTGCTGTCTACAAATGGTAAGGACACTTTGTTTTTGCACAAAGAACTTTTGACGTTATTTGAATGTTATCTCACCTGTGATCCACTTGTGGGGGTTTCTCTGGAGTGTTTTGGGGTTGTATTGGTGTCTTCTCTAGTTTTATATGCAAAATATGTTTTGATTGTAATGCTCTGTAAGTTACTGATTTATGAATGTAAATATAATGAAGCAGCAACAGAACAGACAGAGGTGTGTTCTGGGGATAAACTGACCGTGCTCTCAGTTTCCATACCCTGTTACTCTGCTTTACTGCTCCTGTATAAATGGGTTCCCAGGATGCTGAACTGTAGCACAAATCCCAATTTCACTTGATCATCCTAATTTTGAAATTGATTTTTTTTGTGATCTCAGATGAATTTTTAATAAAAGCATTTGAAATTGAAACACTGTGGTTACAACGCTCATTTTGCTTTTCCAATACCAGAACATAATGTGTGCTTTGACAAGCAACTATTTAACAGACAACAGTCGCTCCAGGAGGAGGATGTTCACACCGTTTTCACTGTACCTTAGAATGCATAAAAGCAATGCAAAAATTACAAGTTGGAAATTACAAGTTTTCATTCACTTCGGGTTTTTTATTTATTACTTCCAGTATTTTAGTGGTGGTTCTTAGGCATTAGGTCTGTTTGATTTTGCTGCATCATGGAGCAAGCTGTTACTGTAAAGGCCGAGCTGTGCATGGAAAAACTTGCTCACGCTGTCAGCGGAATACTCTTGTTCTGACAGCTTGGGTCCCTTTTTGCCTTGTCCTTAAGTGACTTTATGTAAGGGCTACACCACATTTTAAATGTGGGACTGACTTTTGTCTACTGGACTTTGAAATTCAAACAATCTTACTTTGATTTAAATCTTATTAAATTTTAAGCAGTCTTTAAGGTGTGTCATCGTAAGCGCTTTAAAGATATGCAGTAGCTTGGGGAGGAGAGGTGGATTTCCAGTTAGCTAAGGATCCAGCTCCTGGGGTATACTTACTGGCTGCACTGGGAAAAAATTCCCTTAGTGAGACCTGGGGATGCAGAACCCAAAAATACTGAGGCGAGCCCTGTTGTCACTTCCTGCCTGTGGTTGTCCCTTAGCAGACACCTGGGACAAAGCTGGCTTTCCGTAACGTACTTGGAGTAAGTAATTAATGGGGTGCTTGGCGATTTCCCTACTATTGGTCCGTTAAAAGTAATTTAGATAGTCATATAGGGCTTATTGGTGAAGTTTGGTAACTGAATTTCAGTAAACTTCCCCTGTGAAGGGTCATTTTGGGGAGTGACTGTCATAGGCCCTATTGTTCGGGAAGAAACTTACAGTTTGATGAAACTGAATATTACATTGGAGTTAAAATAGAATCCATCTCTTTTCTTTTTCCATTTACTGCTATTTTCATGCCTTTCCCACCTGCACCCTCCTAGCATGTGTGTCTGCTATATCTTTTGTTTTTCCTGTATCAGTGCTGCTGAACACTAGAGCTGGAAGGCACAGGACTTCCAGTCCCTGTGGGACAGGGAGTGCTTGGGATTACCTTGTTGTGTAAAGCACTTCCTCGGGGTCCTTCCTGCTGCAAGCAGTGGAACCTGGGTGGCTACATCCACTCTGCTGACTTCATTATTTAGTGATTTTTATTTTCAATTTAATTAATTCTCAAGCATGTGAATTTTTGTTGGTTTTAGATAAAACTATTAAATTATGGAAAATAAGTGAAAGGGACAAAAGAGCCGAAGGTTATAATTTAAAAGATGAAGATGGAAGACTTAGGGATCCTTTCAGGATCACAGCACTACGGGTATGTTTCTGCTCTTTGACTTTAAGTCTTTTTGCATGTACTTCTCTACCTTTGCACTACCAGAGCTGTCAACTGAAATGTGTGGATTAGAAATGATGCTTTGGTCAGGGTCATGGAAGACTTTTATAAAAAATAGAGACACTTCTTTATAGAAACATAACTGTTTCATAAGGTTCCTCTGGAAAACTTGAGGCAAACTTTTATGATTATAATATTGTATTAAATTGTTAGCTTCCCGATAGTTTGGGTTGTTTGGTTTGTTTCCTGGAACAACTTGGTATATTTAAAATTTATTTGAAATTTAAACTGTTTTTTAAAATTAAAATATTTTGATAGAGACAGCCTTCACCTCAGTCTATCTGAATTGTAGAAAAAGGTACACTGATTTATTGACGGCAACAAAATACAACAAAGTGTTGTTATTCAAGGCTGAAAATGCAGCATTTTGAGTATCTGGCTGGGGCTGTGCTGCTCCTGTACTGGGTTCATAGAAAGCAGGGGCTCCTCCTGCTGTGTTCTTAAAGCAGTCTAATGACTTGGGGTGACATGAAGAAAAGTGCAGGGAAGATGTTTCTTTCAGAGGCCGGTACCACACGGAGTTCTGCTGTCGGCGCTGGTCTGTAGAGCACAGTGCTCAGATCGTAGTGATAATTCTTTCCCACCCACACCCCTCGCTGTTCCTTATATTTAACTTGGCTGGTCTTTCTTCTAAGAAGACTAAAATGTGAGCAGGGTGCTGGGTACTCCATGGGTAGGTAGAAGGCTGCTTTGTTAGAGGCAGGTTATGAGCATGTGGAAGTTGAATACTTGAATAGTCTTGACATCTTTGCACTTGCCCAGTGCTGCAGGGCAGGGTTAGCACCCCAAACTTGGGAGCATCTAAAGCAGAAGCTCAAGAAATGAAATAATATGGTGTTGTGGTTTTTCTTGGGTTTTTTATGTTGTTGTTACTGCCATAAATAGGAATCGAACTGAGGCTCTTGCTACTTTCTAGGGAGGAGAAGCAGCACCTGAGAGCTGCGCCCTTTGCGTAGGGACCATGGCATTCCTGAGTACATTCCTGATAATTCACACTAATGCGTTTTCGATCTCACAGCCAGGCTAGGAACGCTCGTGTGACCAGATAGGAAAATTGCCTAATAAGACGTAATGGATTAATTTTAATCATTACAGTTTGATGTAAACAGACTGTCAGGTACAAACGTGGTGAAAGCAATGACAGAGTTCTTGGATTGATTTTTTTTCTTGTTCCAGGAAGGCAGGTTATCTTGGACACTGTCACAACTTTTTTCTTGGTAGGTTAGTGTTGTGTTGGGCTGTGTGTACCGGAACAGCGCAGGACGTCCTTGGGCAACCTTAAACCATTCACTCACAGCTCGGTGAGGAGCTGGAGGAGAGCTCAGGTCACTTGGCCCCGACAAACCCTGTCACCCTTGAGATCAGGTGGCTGTGGAAATCATGTGTTCCCAGCGCCCTACTGACTGTTCAGGGATTTGCTCTGCAGACTGCTACCAATTTCACCCCTTTAAGAGATGGGGGTCGCTTTCAAGCGCTTGTTTCAAATGAACAGGATCTTCAGGTATTGCTAGAACGACACACCGTTTTCCTGCGGTTTGTGCTGGCAGGGTGGCAGTCACCTCCCATAGCCTGTTGTATTATTTCTCTTGCTCAGTGCATTTGGAAAGTACTTAGTCACCAAATCAAAACAGAAACTGTGGTGTGCAATTAACTGCCATCTTCTTAATTAGAAATGAGGTTTATGCCAAAATTGACTGTTGTTCTTCGTGTTTCAGGTGCCAATATTGAAACCCATGGACCTAATGGTAGAAGCAAGTCCCCGAAGGATATTTGCAAATGCACATACTTATCACATAAACTCTATTTCAGTAAATAGCGATCATGAAACTTACCTTTCTGCAGATGACCTAAGAATTAACCTATGGCATTTAGAGATCACAGATAGAAGTTTTAGTATCCTTTTTTTGTTCTCTGTGAACACTGGGACAAGTCTAAGTTGTTTATGATCTGGAGGTTTAATACAGTGAAAGCAGGCCTGAGGACGCTCTCATTCTTTCTGTGGAGAACTGCCAGTAGAACTATCATAGTTTGATCTCTAGAGAGCAAATGTGCAATTTTGGGAGCATCCTTTATTTGTGGAGTTCAGCCAACTTAAGTAAGAGTTGGAAGATTTGAGAAGTAGATCCTTTGTTACTGTAGATACTGCTTTCCAAAGTTAAAGGTCTTTTAAATGTTCAAGTGACACTTCTAAAGGAAACAAATTTTAACTTCTGTTATCTCAAGTGATATCATCAGCTGCAGAAATAATTTTATAATCTCTTTGCAAGCATGTGTATCTAAAACTTATTTTCTACAGATTTGTCAATGTAGGACATACTATTAAAGTAAAATAAAATAGTAAATAATCTGCAGTAAAAGAAAGGTTGTAGAAATGCTGGATATTAAATGGGTCATACTCAAGTTTTTCTGAAGCTTTAGTTAACTAGATGAGGTCTATTCAGTGTTCAATAGGAAGTGTTATGAAGGAGGCTTGAGAGGAGTCTTAAATTATCTCCAGCATCTGTTAAAGTTCATTTGTAATCTGGGTGAATTTTTTTTTTTTCTTTAATCTCCTCGGTCACTGTAGTTTGTGTGGATTGCACACAGTGGAAAATAAGATGTTGCTCTGGTTTTCTCTGTTGTATTTTTAACATTTTTTAATAGTTATCCCTGGAAGTGATTTGAGCGTGTAGTGTTACCTGCCTTTACAACCCCCTCCCCAGATATTGTAGATATTAAGCCCGCCAACATGGAGGAGCTGACGGAGGTGATCACGGCCGCTGAGTTCCACCCGCACCACTGCAACGTCTTTGTCTACAGCAGCAGCAAAGGCACCATCCGGCTCTGCGACATGCGCTCCTCCGCCCTCTGCGACCGGCATTCCAAATGTGAGTTCCGCTGCAGCCCTGCTCCGCGGGCGTCCGGGGGGGTTTCCGGCCAGATAGAGCGTGTAGGTTGTTCTGCTTGTACCTAACCGTAGCCAGCTGTGCCGCTTGGGAACGAGGTGAGGGCTGGTAGTTGTGTAGAATGGAACATTTTAATTGTCTTGTTCTAGGCCACCAACAAGCAGAAGTGTAGCATGAGACAATTGACGATCTGACTCTGCTCCTGTTTACCCATTTATGCATCACAAAGTGATGGGAACAAGTGCTTTTGGCACCAGTGAGACCTGTCTTCTGTCCAGACTCAGTCTTGGTGCTTCTCAAAGGTATCTGCTTATCGAATGCCAGTTCAGGGCAGTGTATTCACCTTTGTGCATTAGAAACCAGGCTGATGTTGCCAGAATCCATTTACTGTGTGACCGTTTGCAGCTCCTTGCATAGAATTAATTCTTACAAGTACATGCTGCGTTTGAAGGGAGTTCCCAGGGTGCGGGGTGGCTGCTCTGTACCCTCCTGTGCCACCCACCCTCCCGCAGGGGAGGAGAGCTGCTCTGTGGATGCCCCAAGGGTAACTGCCCTGCCTCGCTCCCAGGCCCTTGGCCGGCCTTCGCTGCTGTGATTTATTGGGGTTACTGGTCCTGTGGCATGTCCTACCCTCCTGGTATGTGCAGGTAAGCTTTCTGTAGTGCAGGTCAGGTGTTCCTGTTGGTGGAAGGAAGTGCGATGGGACACACAGAATGCTGGGCCCTGTCATCTCTTTGACTTGGTGTTATGTTAAATTACTTAAAAGCACTGTATTTTTAACTACTTGTCACTGACTAACACCCTGTTAGAAGGGGTCTATTCAGAAATGAAATATATAGTTCTGAGGAGCTTGTGTCCTAAAACGTTGCCTCCAATCTTATCTCTTCAGTTTAAATAGTCTGTTTTCTTCATTTAAGACCGTACCAATTGCATTTCAAGTGAGATGGTGTATTTCAGTAGGCTGTGGTGTCCAGCTCTGCTCAGATCTAGAGAAGAGCTGTGCCGTAGTCTCAAGGCACGGGTGCTGCGTGAGGAGATGGTGTGTGGGATGCTGGTGTCTCTGGCTGCTGCTGGTGACCATGATGTGGAGATCGGGTGGAACGTTTATGTACCCACCTGCTGGGTTTTAGATGTTTTTTTCTCTGACTGATCCCTGAGACCTGTGAATTGTCGGTTGCTGGTGCTGGGCTCCAGCTGGGGGACGTTGGAGACAGGCACCCAGCAATGATGACTGAGAGCGCGATATTGTTTAAAAACAGCTTATTTTTTAAAAGTATTTGACAGCAATTTTCCTCAGAAAGAAACTAGTATATTGAGTTAAAACCTTCCTAACACAGAAAAATTTTGGAAGCTGTAAAACGTGGTGTTGGTTTCATTTGTGATTGTGTCTTCTCTCTGCAGTTTTTGAAGAGCCTGAAGACCCTAGCAGCAGATCGTTTTTTTCAGAAATAATCTCATCGATCTCCGATGTAAAATTCAGTCACAGCGGTCGCTACATGATGACAAGAGACTACCTTTCTGTCAAAGTGTGGGATCTCAATATGGAGAACAGGCCCGTAGAGACATACCAAGTATGGCGTTTGAATCTTCTTAAATAGCCCTTCTTTCCCCTTCTCTACTTTGTTCTTATATCTAACGCCACTTTGCGTGTTCCTAAAAGGTCCATGAGTATCTCCGGAGCAAGCTTTGTTCCCTCTACGAAAACGACTGCATCTTCGACAAATTTGAATGCTGCTGGAACGGTTCCGATAGGTGAGCTGGGGGTCGGCGTGTCCCAGTTAAGCAGAACTTGACTTTAGGGATGGAATTCCTTACGTTCCCATCAACTGGGTGGACTCTGGGGGAATTTTTTATTGTTGTTTTGGTGGTGGTGATTTTTTTTCCAAAAGGACTTCATTGTTCAATCCTTCCCCCTCCAGCTGCAGAGGTGGAATAAATTCTGTGTGTCAGTTTGCTTCTAGTGGGAATTATTTTTGAAGTTTCTATGTGTTTTTTTTTCAAGCGACTCCAGTCAGTCTTTTTTGGAGGGGTAGAACAAGTCAAAGCGAGGCCTTCTCAGGCAGGGGCTGTGGGAATGGTGTCACATTCTCCTCTGGCCAGGAGCTGTTTAACGCAGTGAGGACAGCGTGTGTCGGTGACGAGGATGAGGAGGGTGAGGTGGCTGGCATTTTAACAATCCAAGAGACTTCTGCCATGTGGGCAACTGCTCTTCAGTTTCAACCGGTGGAGATAGGTGTTCAGTACAGGAAACCAGGAACTTGGCCTCAAGTTGAAGCACGTTTTTTGGGATCTACAAAGCAGCTGGTCATTGCAAGTCAGATATGGGAAAGCATTTTCAGATGCAGGTTTTTTTTCTGCCTTGTTCAAAAGCAAACTTGATTCTGTGCAGACTGTGCCGTGTTCCTGCGGGACCGGGTCAGACACTCACATGAGGGGTTTCTTTTGCTGATTCAGGACAATTTTTTGTAATTAATCCCTTGGCATGCTCATGGTCCTCCAGGAAGCACTTGGATTTGTGGTAGTCCCTTGAAATTAGACAGTTTAGGGTGGCTCCGCTTCCAGCGTGACACCAAGGGACAGAGCAGTGCTGGGAACCCCGCTTTGCTCCCGGGGGGGTGAACAAAGCGTGAGAGCACCAGGGGCAGGAGAGGGGACCAGGGAGGACCTGGGAGAGAAAGCGTTAAAGTGCCAAAGTCAGAGAGGAAGAGACACTGATGCCACATCCTGGCCATGAACCGGGTCTGAGGGTCACCGTATGTGTGTGAGACTGGTAAAACCTTTGCCTTTTCTTCCGCTTTTAACCAGCGCTATCATGACTGGATCCTACAACAACTTCTTTAGAATGTTTGACCGAAACACGCGGCGGGACATCACCCTGGAAGCGTCTCGGGAGAGCAGCAAACCCCGGGCCATCCTAAAGCCCCGGAAAGTGTGCACGGGTGGTAAAAGGAAGAAGGACGAGATAAGCGTTGACAGTCTGGACTTCAACAAGAAGATCCTCCACACGGCGTGGCATCCCGTGGAGAACATCATTGCTGTAGCTGCCACCAATAACTTGTATATATTCCAGGACAAAATTAACTAAAGGTGACTTGCTGGAGGACGGCGCCGTCATCTTGCATAGTTGAGCTCGGTTGTTTGTCTGTAACAGAGAAGGCCTCGTTGTCCTCCCGGTGAAGAACATTGATGCACTTCCTTCCCCTTAGCGAAAGGCGAGGACCTGGCCTGGCTGTTGAGTTCCTGGCGTGGTTCTGCCGTCGGTGGGGCCGGGGGCGGCCGGCACAGCTTCCTGGGAGCGACCCTCGAGGGGCAGAACCGATGGATGGGGCTCAATGAGGCCAATACTCGAAACAAATGTATTTATTGAAGTCTGAGCCTTCCTTTCCAGTTTATAGACCAAAAAAATTTAACACCCAAGAAGAAAAAATTGTCATAAAAAATGTACTTTCTATCTCTCGTGCTCTTTCTCTGCTGTAATATTTGGGCCTTTCAAAACATATATTGTGCTTCACGCCTGTAAACATTCCTCCTCTGGCCCGGGGCCAGGCTTCGGTGTTTTTACCTTCGAGCACTTCGGTAGGTCTTGAGTTGGGTTCGTAGACAGGTTTCCATGGATATTTACTCACCAACTGTATCTATAACCACACCTTCTGGTGTAAACCACTTAATAAAATAACAAGCTATAAAAAGTGTTTTTAAATCTGAAGGTATGTATTCAGTCTTTTTATTTTTTTATTGCATGTACTGAGATTGTGCAGAATAATCCTGGGGGGCAGATGTTTAACCTGTTTGCCCCAAAGCGTTGATTTTTGGCAGACTAATACAAACATTTTTATGTAGTATTTCGAATTCTAAATTTAGAGTTTCCATGAAATTGTCATTTAGTTTAAGTTGCACTGGTTTTCTTGTCCCATGCTCTCTGTGTAGCACGTAGGAGACGGAGAAGGTCGGAATAAACCATCCACAGCCTTAACCGGGAGCGACCGCCCTGCGCGGGAGGGGAAGCCAAACCTCCCACCGCTTCTCTTCTTCGAAGATAAAAGTTGAGTTTCTCTGATGCCTCTCAGTGGTCGGTAGAGACAGACCTTATGTGCATTATGGGGTTTTTTTAACCTTTTTCGTATTTGTCATGAAGATACTGTTTATTTTAAATACTTGGCATAACTCTGTGTTTGAGGCTCCAGCCGGTGGGAGCACGGGGAGGGTTGGGTTGTGCCAGGCAGCAGCGCCGTGGGTCTTACCACCTCCTGACGGGAGCGCGGGCCCGGCGCTGGGCTCGGCTGTGCCTGCTCCAACTCTCCTCTACTCCAGCTTTTTTTTTAAGCCTTAGGTACTTTTTTTTTTTTTTTTCTTCTTTTTCAAAGAGGCCTAAAACATGTCGACCTTCTCTCCCCCCAGCCCGGGGCAGGAGCCGTCCCCCGGGGCTGCGGCAGGTTTCAGCAGCACCCGGTCGGTAGAGATGGGGCTCTGCTCTGCGCCCTGTGCCTGCCGACCAGAAACCCCCCCCAAACCCCCCCGTGCTCCGGGTGAAGGTGTGAGCAAACCCCCTCCCCATCCCTGTCCACTCAGTGGGTGCAGCCAAACTCGGGCTTCTATGGATACAGTTTAAATTAAAAATAAGAATCTTGCCCTGTCTGTGGGTTGTGACACTATTTGGATTCTTGAGCTGCGGAACGGGGGGGGTCACCGAAGCGTTAGATTCGACCTTGTTCCTCCCCCCGGCAGAGCGACCGCAGCGGGACTGTACATACTTGTTCAGTTATTTTGACCAAAAAGTTTAATAAATTTTAAATGTTTACCTGGACTTGCTCTGTGTATTTTGAAAAAGCTTCTTCCGTTTGTGAGAGGATTGGCCGGAGGAGCCAGCCCCAGGAGAGTTCGTGTTTCCAGTTAAAGGTCAGTTTGAGCAGCTCCCCCCCGGCGGGGCTGCCCCTGGTGGTGCCGGGTGACAGATCAGTGCTGTCTATTTTTGATCTATTTTTTCAGCAAATGTAAGGGGAATATGAGTAAAAAAAGAAAAAGGATATGATGAAATCTTCTATAATATAAAACATGATTTGCTTGTACCGCTTTCAATTAAATAGTTTTTGATGATTCATGAAACTTTCATCATTTTGTTTTATCTGAAAACAGATTTTATTGTCAATTTGATGAAATTTATTATTCTTTCAGCTCTTTGCCGCAGACCCCCCCTTGGCAGCTGGGTGGGGTCAGGGAGCCCGGCCTCCCCGGGGCTGTGGGGTGGGTGGGGGCTGGAGTTGTGATACTTGGCTTTAATGTGATGAATTCCCGGTGGGAGACGCGGGGAGCAGAGATTTCCTGTGAGGCAGAGGGAACCCCGGGCACGGGGGGTTCAGAGGAGGGGGGTGAAGAGCAGGGATTTGTGGCAGAAAGGAGAGGTGGCAGTTCTGGAACTGGAAGCGAAGGCGCCGCGATGGCGGGTCCCGTCACCCTCTGTTACAGCCCAGATTTGAACAGGAAACACAGAAACCGGTAATGGCACGTTACAGCCACCCGAGGGAATCCTCCCGGTGCCGCTTCGGTGAAAAGAAACACCCAGAGCCAGGGAAAGGGGTAGGACCCCCCAGCTCAGGTAAAGGTGAGTGTGTCCCCAGCACCCCGGGCCTGAGGCGCTGGGGAAGCTGCTGGGGTGCAGCAGTCGATCAGGAATCTTCGAACAAGTCTCGTTTTCCAAAGGAGGAGCAGATGCTGTGAGTCTCCAACAGTCCCTCGGTACCGCTGTGTTTAATACTATTTTGGTGAATGCTGAAGTTCAGAGCTGTGTCTGGTGTCCCACATGGGAAAAAACATGTATTAGACACCTAAATAATCCTATAAATCCATTTTTTATTGCACATACATGCAAAAAACCCCAACAGATGCTGGTTCTCCTGTCACGGGGGTGGGTGAACTCAGGTCTCAGTGTTTCGGGCGGCCACAGGAGGATTCCCCCGGGGAGCGAAGCAGCAGCTCCCGGCTCGTGGCCGCAGGACGGGGCCGGTGCCACAGGAGTCCCCGCGCTGCAACCGGGTGCTACGTCTTCCTAGGGGCCCTCTCCAGCAGAGGTGAGAAGGCAGCACCGATAAGGCCAAAAAGCAAGCAGAAAGCGTGTTTACTCCTGTGTGCTGATGGTGCCTTTGCCCATCCAGGGAGTCTCTGCTCGAGCTGAAGCCCAAAGCACCAAAGCTTTTTTTCTACAGAAACTGCTCATTTGTCAGTTACATGAGGAACTGTGAAAGGCTTGGTAACAGAAGAGCCTCCTCAGCCACCTCCAACAGTTATTAGAGAAAAAGGAATGAGAAAACTCCAACTCCACAAGGAACCTTTTTATTTAAATATATAAAACATGATATTTTGTCAAACATTTTTTTCCCCCTCATTAAATAAGATAAAATCACTGAAAAGGCATTCCATTAGTAAAAACAAATAAGCAAGCAACCATTTTTTAAATCTATACAAGGCTGAGGCAAATATAAGATGCAAATTTATTATTTTACAGATAAAAGCCTGAGAAGCGATAGGCTGCGAGGAGATACTCCAGAAGGAGCTGCTACTGATTCGGGAGATAAATAAATGCCTTTGCAAAAGAAGCTATTTATTAGGCACTAAATTCCAAATTGTAACTCGGGCTGTTGTGCGTCACACTCGGAACCAGTGCAAAGGATGAAGTGTCACTGGGATCACCGCTCCCCTCCCGCTGGCGGTGCCCCCAGACACCTCACCTCGCACACCAGAGAGCTCAGCCGCCTGTGGGGAAGGAAGAGCCCGTCCCCAGCGAGGCGGGAGCTGCTCCGAGTTCCCGGCTGTGATCCGTGAGGCTGATCCCTCCCTGTGGCGATTGCGGCAGCAGTGACAAATACTCACATCGATGAGCTGGGCTGAGCACCCACCCCGACCACAACGGCTACGGGAGAGCTAGGATTGGCTTTGAACATCGACTTCTTCTAATTTCCAAGGTACTTCACTACAAAGCGCTACAGCGGCTGTTAATGCACCGGACACATGCTCTAGAACTGCCCCAGGGCTATGTATGATACAGCAGCTTCCCTCTCTCCTCCCCTTCCCGCCACCCCAGGAACACCACGTTCTCAGAACCAGCACACACCGACCACGGAGCCATCGCAGACATTCCCACTTTTCCTCCTCCATTCCCAGACGGATCTTTCCCTTGCCTTGAACGGGGACTCCGGGTGCCTCTAGAAGCTGCTGCTGGAAGCCGTGGTCGTCAGGCGCCTCCCGATGTAGACCCTGCGGATGCAGAGCAGACGGTCAGGAAGTCACACCGAACGCGAGGGAACACTTTCTCACCAAGTTACCGGGGATGCCGTTCCCAGCAGAGCTGCAGAGCCAGCTGTAATTAAGCAGGCAATCAAGGGACTGCTGTGACAGGCAGTTTTCAGCCGCAGGTGACAGTGCCCACCCCTGGGACAGCCCTGGGGGCTGCGGGGCTTCAGGAACGCGAGAGCGAGGTAAATGCAGGGTTGAGGAGAACCCGCTGCTTCAGTAGGGCTCCAGCTCCCAGGGTTTATTACCTTTTCCTTCTTAAGTTTTTCACTTGCTAAATACCTCTGAAGCCTGTAAAACTCTGTCATCGTTTACTGTCACTTTCAGGCACTTCTTACTGTTTCTCTGGCCATTGTTTCCCAGCGTGGCGTGCTCTCACAGCAGCCCCGCGCTGCGCCCTCTACTCATCTACCTGCAGCTTAAAGAAGTGATTCTTTAGAAGCGTCGCTCCCACTGGCTCTGCGGGAAGCGCTTTCTGAAGATGTGACTTTGTTACTCGCTCACTACAGAATGGGAACGATGCAAGTTCACAGCAATGGTAGAGTGACCAGGAAGAAAGTAAGTACCTACAGCACCAAACTTAGGTTTTTTTTGGAAGGAAAATTCCATTTTGCTTTTATTTGTCTTGTGCAATTTCTTATTTTAACTTAGGAAGGAGTTGATTAGTTTTGTGTTACCGTTGCAGTCCTATGTGGCCAAGATCTTGATTTTGTAGCGGCAGATACCTCCTCTCTCTGCCCTCATCCATGCGAAACCATGCACAGACCTGGGCTGTCCTTCCTCCCAGTTCTGTCTCCTGCAGCCCCTCACGCACCCCCTGGACAAGGCTCGGGATTGATGGGAGGGAGGGAGCAGAGAAAGAGCAGGGCCAGGGCTAAGGGCAGGCTCCTTGGGAAACAGGCGTCACCCCAGAACTCGGATCTCCCCCAGGCCCCCGTGTCACAGCGTGCTCCAGAGGGAGAGCGTTCCCAGATTCTGTGCTGGTACCGGGGGATGAGCCCCGCTGAGGCGCAGGGAAACCCTCACCCTGCCCAGGAGGGATTTCATCTCCGCCCTTTGGTCAGTGTCCTGCAGCCATCTCTAAAGTAGGGCCCTATAACCCCTACATCATCTAAAGAAACCCAGTTCCTGGTTTGGTTGGTGTCCCCTGAACCTCCCAGGTGTCAGTGGAGTTTTAAAATACATTTTAAAGAAGTATTTTTTTCCTTTGCAATTAGTTGTGAGGTTAGAACTCCTCTTTCTAATCGAACAGAATATTGCACATGTGTAATTATAGTTCATCTATATATAAACCCTCCTAATTTCCCTGGCCCTTCGGTATTTTGAAAACTTCTCAACTAGCAAGAACAGCAACAAAGGGAAACTCAGTACATTCAGCAATCCACCAGACAAGTAGAAAGCACCTCCTCCCCACAGCAGGGGACAGTCACTCAGAAGTGCTACCCACCTTTCAGTCAGAGAGGGGAACAGGGAGTCAGAATTAGGCCTCAGAGAAAACAGGTGACAAAAATCTACTTTTTTTTTTAAATTGCAACTTACCCTAGTCCAATGGCAAGCAAATGAGAAAGCAGCAGAGACGGAAGAAAAACCTTCAAGAATTCGGCTGAGAATATCCCCCCTTTCTTCATTACACTGGTATTCCTCATGCTGAGAGTGGCCGTGCGCCTGGGGTGTTTGAAAAGGAATTCCCTGGTTTTGAGGAAAAAAACAGTCAGAGCATGAACAGATCCCTGTTTAGATGCACGGGAGTAGAAGGTGCCTCCGAGCTCCCCCAGCAGCAGCGAGCACTCACTTGGGCGGGATGTTCTCGGGCCTGCTGGACCAATCCCAGATCCAATCCGCGTTCTTCCGCAGCAGCCGCTCCACTTCCCGCCTCCTCTCGAGGAAGTCTTCTTCAGACTGAAACACAGAGCCCTTGTCAGACAGGACTCGGGACTGGGACAGGCAGGAATCGGAACAGCAGAACGGAGCTCCTGTTCTGCACCTCAGACCACGCATCCCCAGTTCAGGCACCTGCCTGAGCCTGGGCAGCAGAGCGCTTCTCCCCGTGGGCTGTATCCCTCTCACAACCCTCCCTCGAGCCAACACCAGCCAAACCCCGTCCGGCCTCATAAAGCTCCTGGGCCGGGGCTGGGAATCCGGGTGTGAGCCCAGGGCTGTCTGCACACATCTGGGCAGAAACCCTCCCAAACAGTGGCTTTAAGGGAATTACAGCATAAGCGCTAAGTAAGAATGCAGTTTCTTGCTTAACACATGTGCGTTAAATGGAGCCAAGGTCCTGTGATAAAAATAGTATCTGATCATAGAATTAAAACAGCCACATGAGCACACGTACACGCTTTAGAATGGAAATAAAGTTGTCCTGGCAACTTTAATTCTGATCGGTTTCTGACTTTTGATTACTTGTTCTCAAAGTCTAAATAATGATCTTTAAACATAAGAAGTGTTTTCTGGAGATACAAAGAACAGTAATGTATTTAGCTAAGCCAAAGGCAGATTCCTGGAGGGGCTGTAGAGCCGATGGGGAGTTTCAGGCAGAGAAAGGGGCAATGGGACCAAGCATATTTCATGGAATTTTGAGAACTGATTAAATCTAGGTATTATTGATAGAGCTGTATAATTTAGAAACTGTATGAAGCTGAAACCCCACAAGGTTAAATGCTGTGCAAACAGTGAATACACAGACTTTGGTTTAAAAAGTTAGTAACGCTGGATGGAAAGAGATAATCCATGAAGGAATACACACAAAGCCCGATTCCGCAAAGATTAATCGAAGTTATTCAAGTCTCTACATTAGCAGCTTCACCTCTTCTCTCCTAATGCTGTTTTTCAAACAATGAGAGTAAGAAATTCTCTCTCCCAAGGCAAAATGAGATTTTTACCTGAAAGCTATTCTTTTCTCCGCTGCTGTGACTCTCTATTTCCAAAGCTCTGTGACTGTCCTGAGGCGTCTGGGACCGAGGAGGGCTTGATAAAAAGAGAAGTGCAAGTAAGAAAGAAGTTATCAAGTTTTTTATGACATCATTTATGGTATGAACTAAAAGCTCTCCCGAAGAGCTGCACTGCCTTGACCATAGAGATGACCCTGTCAATGGGTGATACAATCCAGCCACCACAGCCAATTAATCTCTCATCTTCTAACATCTGCTCCGCAGCTTGCTGCACAGAGCTGCTTTTCAGCAGCACAGACGCCTGCGGGACTGTACGATCTGCCCATGTCACTCACTAAATAACGACAGGCAGCAAATGAGGACTAGAAGCGGGGTCTGGTTGGAAGTCACAGTAGCCAGGTAAGACTAGGAAGTTTGCATCCTGCCGTTAAACTTGAGGCTACAGACTTCACAGCCCACCAAAACCAAATAAATGAGTTAGCAACACTGACTGACAACTTCCATCAGATGTAAGTTCTTTCATGGCATTTTACTCATAGAAATCTGTTGTTTTGTAAACTAGATAGAGGACAATTCTTTAGCAATTACCTAAGAACTAGTACCTGATGTACCTCATTACAGAACACGTTCCTTTTTACCTCCTTTCTCTGCCACCCGTCCTGGGCAGCAGTGTCAGTAGCACTACACGCTCCCCAGAGCCGCACTGGCACTGCCTGCACAAGGGCTGAGCCTTTGGAGGGAGGGCCACACATGCCCAGGGTGGTTTATCTGCCAAAAGGTGGCCACTGCTGGCACCCAAGCAGCGCTCCCATGGGAAGGTCAGCTGCTGCTGCTGGACTTCTCAGCACGTGTCAAAGCCCAGGGTGGCATTATCAGGAGATGGGAGAAGTCTTCTGGAGTCCTCTCCCCTCTAAGTTCAGGACAGGCTTCTACACCGAAGTACTTGGGTACTCTGGTATTTAAATATGGACTCCAGTCTTTTAAATATGAAAGCTTCCTCTCTCTCCCCCTCTGCAGGTGTGTATATCCCTGTCCATATGTATGTACACACACGTGTGTAAGCATTTCTATATTTGTCTTTGCCTCTTAGGCATGAGAATGGCTTTGTGTAACAGTGATCTTTACTTTGCTTACAATAAAGTGTTTTGTTTACCTGTCGCAATGTGAACTTTCTCTGGAACTGCTTCTTCCAGACTCGTGTTGAGCATCGAGGAGTATTTTCTCCATGTCACCGTTGTGGATGGAAATAGAGGCTGGTACCTGCTCCTGGCCGGTCGGCGTGGCAGCGCTCCCGCTGCCGTTCCCATTACTGCTGAAGTGGAGTTCCACCCAGGAACCTGCGCCACACCATTGAAAACAGAACCAGAATAAACCAAGTGGTTTTGCATAAAGGCATGTACAATATGCGACTGCTGATCCTCCCCAGCGTGCCATTACAGTATGACATGAGAAGTACCAGCACTGACGCCTCGGCTAATAAACACCACGGAATGCCAAAACATAGGGGCACTTTCGTTAGTGAGCTGGAACGTCTCACAGAACTGGGAAGACGCTGGTCAGTACATTGTGTCTCTTTCTGCAGCTGAAGAGCTTATTTTGGGATGTGTTTAATTGTTATTGTTCGACACAGGTGGTAGCCAAATGAAATAATCTCAAGGACTTTCTCCCCCAAAAGTTTGTTTATTCATTTATTGAAAATATTTTAGGCTCAAGAATCCAGTGACTGCATTTTGTTTAGCCTTTTTTCAGTAAGCATTTTTAGGTGTTGCTGTTAAGCAATAGAGGGTATGTGGCAACCACCAGATCATGTGTTGCTACTCGCAGTATATTTACCACCAACAGTCACATGTTGCTTTGTTTTTTTTAAGAGTGTGCTGAATAACAACTCCCTCCTGAGCTAGGAGTAACCAGCACAAAAGGATCTGTAGCTGTTCTCTCATTTCTAAAGCAGCTCAAGGGACAGATAATGTTTGAATTATACAAACATCAGTGGAATTCACCTATGTAACACCTTTGCGTGTGCAACCAACAGCACAAGTAGCCAGATGTGCTACTGGCTGCTCACCCACCCTGGAGCAGTTCACAGGAATTTAACAGTAAGGAGAAGGAGAAATTGGCAGGTGAGACCCCCCCCAGGTTGTGCAGAGCAGAGGATGTCCAAGGCGTAAGGAGAGGGGGAGACACAGAGTCCGGTCCATTCTGTTCTAGAAGCTCGGGCAGTAAGTCATGTTCCAGAGAACGGCAGAAGGGATAAGGGAACAGTTTGTGAAACAGAAACATCAAACGCAGAAAGATGTTCCAGTTGTGAAGAGAATGAAGGTTCATAAATGAAATGAAAACAGCAAAAAGCCAAACTGCTTCATCTGCATTAATGGTATTAAACTCTCTCCTCTAAAAAGCCAGATGACCACTAACTCTTGAAATGAACCATACCGAGTTACGGAGTTTTGAAGAAACATTTTTTTCCAGATAGCCTCTTTTACTTTACAACTGTTTTGTTGTTCTGGTTTGTTTGTGGATTTTCTCCCCTCCACGTGACCATATGTGGTATGTGTCTGGGGATCTGTTTATACCCAGACAAACTTTTCCCTACTGTTTCCCTCCGAGTTTACGAAAGCTGAAGTTGTTACCCGAGAATGATCCCAACCACTGCAGCTGCAATTAAGACCATGTCCAACCCGAGCTCTGGCTCCGGCCACCCTGAGAGCCTGGGCCAGCTCCCAGCCTACCTGTCCCTGCTCCTCAGCTCGTCCCACCTCCGCTGGGCTGCACCATGGTCCTCTGTGAACACGCTCAGGAGCTATTTTCTCCCATAAAGATGTGTGCTATTTGAGCCACGCTCACATTTCAACAGTCATCCACACCATGGGTAAACCCAACTGCTCCACACAACAAACTACTGGTACCCACAGAAACCTTCCTGGGTACAGCACAGCCAACACACGTACAACAGGGAGAAAACATCAGGACTGTAACAGAAAGGTCACAGTACATGTGTTTTACACATTTTCTTTTTTTTTTTTTCCTTTTATATACTCTTGAGAGTAAGGTTGTGCTACTACACTAGGAATGTGATGTTATATTATCATTTAAAGATAAAAGAGCTTTTATTTTTATGAATTCGGAAATACACGCAGATAAGAGCACGTGTAACGTGGCAATGTAAACCAAAGACTGGGTCATAGGTAAGGATTTTTGAAGAGAATGGTATTATATGATGTTCTGGCCCAGGATACATACTGTGGGAGTACACATTAGCACTAAAAAAGGTACTCAATCAGTCCAGAAATCTCATTTTCTTAACATATGGCTTTCAAAACTAGAAACAAAAAAGCAAAATTCCACAGAAAGACGAGAACGTCTCCTTAAGTTGCTAAAGTCTTGGTGTAAATCACACAATTTAACACGTCATTGCACACAGATCTTCCACTTGCAAGGTAAATTTGCTCCTGACTTTTGCTGAAGGCACGAACACGCGACCGACCCTGATCTCTCCTCAAAGGCAAATCCCAAACGGCCCGCAGAGCGTTTCTTCTGACGAGGATTTATGTTCCCCACGGTGCACCGATCTCATGAGGATCTCTACTAATCCAGCCCCACCGGGCAGTTCAGCCACACCACCGAGCCACCAGGCTTGTTGAACCTGGCCTGTTCTTCCACCCAAACCCTCAATTTCTCAGCCCGATTAGGAAGCTCTGTACTCGGTTCAAGGAGCAATGACCGCCAGGCTGCGGCACGGGCACGGCCTGACGGGGGGAAACCTGGCCCGCACAGGGCAGAGGTACCGGGACAGAGACACCCCAGGCCTCGCCCGCCGCTGCCGAGGGGCACAGGGCCGAGTATCGAGCCCCTCGAGGCTGCTACTGGCCCCTCATCGGCTCCGAGACGCCGCCCCGCCGCTTCATCCCCCGCAAAGCGCCCGGGCGAAGGGCTGGGCCGGGCCCTGAGGTGAAACCCGACCGCCGCGAAGCCTCCAGCCAGGGCGGCGGTGGCCCGACCGACCGCCTCAGCGCCGCGCAGGCCGGCGGGCACCAAGGAAGAGAGGGCGGGGGAGGCCCGGCCTCCCCTGGCAGCGACCGCGGCCCTTACCCTGCAAGTTCTCCTCCTGCGAGCTGAGCCGCGACATGGCGGGGCCTCCCTTCCCCTGCGCCACGGCGGAGCCACACGCTGGACCCTCGGTGCTGCGGTCGCGGCAGGACACGTACTGACCGCCACCACCGCCCCTCCTGCGGGACTAGCCGCCGTGACGTCAGCGGCCGCCCCGTCCCCATTGGCCGCCGCCGCGGGGCGGGGGGCGGCGGGGTGGAGTGCAGCGGGTCGTGCGCTCCCTCACGTTCCCAGCGGCCCGCTCGTCCGCGGTCGCGCTGCTTCACGGTCCCTGTCACCACTTAGCGCTGCGGCGGGGCTCCGCAGGCTCCTCGTGCTCCCCTGGGCTCCCTCAGGGTCCCACATAGTCCATCACGTTCCTTCACGCTCCCTCACAGTTCCTCAGCGCTCTTCCATGCTCCCTCCTCATCCCTCACGCTCCCTCAGGCTTCCTCATGGCCTTTCACATGCCTCCACAGTCCCTTGTGCTCCATCATGGTCCCTCATGGTTTGTCAGGCTCCTTCACGCTCCCTCATGGTCCTTGAGGCTCCCTCATAGTGCCTTAGCTCCTTCATGCCCCTTCATGCTCCCTCGTCTCTCACATTCCCCCAGGTCCCTCATGATCCTTCACGCTCCTTGACAGTCCCTCATGCTCCCTCGCCATCCCTCACACCGCCATGCCGTCGGGAGCTGTTGGGGAAGGTTAGCTGCTGCTTGGGCTTCCCCCAAGCCTCCAGGAGGTGAGAGCCCGAGCCAAAAAACGGTAATTTTCTCAGAGAATTCCTCATCTTCCCGCTCGGTACCCACTGGGTGCTGTACACAGCTGTGCACTGCACTCCCCCGTGTCCTGTGGGCTTCCTGCTCTTCGTAACCAAATACTGCGCTTCTTACATAGAGTTACACAGAGCAAACAGAAAGCTGTGCTTGGATTTCAAGGGAAACCATATCTAACTGCAGAAACACAAGTGCTGGCCTCTAAACCAGCCTCTGACAGCTCTCACACTAATGGCACAGGGCCTTGAAGTACGTAATAATGAATTCCTCCTCTTTTTCAATGCTGGCTGGGGCTGGGATGCCGTCCGAGCAGATGGCGAGGGCTCTCCACATAGGAAACCACTTAGTAAAGATCAATGTTGCCATTGGAAAACAGGTGCTGATTTACTGCTGGGTATTTATAGACACATACATAAAATTTTATTTTATTTAACTAGAGGATGGGCAAAGTGTTGTTTACTTAATTAGAGGACGCAGGCATTTTCTCTAGGTTGAAATTGTCCTCATTTGTGCCTCTCTGCAGTAGGGTATCGTGAAATCCAAGTAATATATATCTTCTGGTAAATTTTTGGTAAGTTACTGTAATAGCAAGGAGTATTAACCTACAGCCTTCCCAGAAAGACAAGGTCAGGCTTTCATTAATATGTGCATTATATTCAGTACAGCCAATGAATTATCGGGCAAAGTGGAGTGACGGTTTGGCCAATGAAGACATTTTCATTGAAAATTTTAATTGAATAACTGTTCAAAAAGCAAGTTCCTTATGTTTATGCGTTTATTTATGATGTCCTCCTGTGCTAGGGTGATGGATGGGCACAGACAGGGCTCAAAGCTGGAGCTGCCTGGGTTCGGTGCTCGTCCCACAGCCCTCTGCTGCTCTCTGCTGTCTGGCAAACCGCGCTTGGAAGGGAAATCCAGGCAGCCTTGGACACAGAAAGGAGGAACAAATTCATCATCCCAGGAGTGTGTTAGTCTTCTCCAGGTGAACACTGCACTTTCGTGCCTCAGGGACTGCGGTGGTGTTTAAGGAGCAGAAAGCTCACCGCTGTATTGACATGGATATGGGCTGGCTGGCTCGGGAGGGAGGTGGGGTCACCAAAGCAACTGCCACCCCACTGACACAGTCACCTTTCCAGTCTTCTCCCACCGAAAAAATATATACATTGAGGAGCTTTACAGCCATAGGATATCCCCCTGTCGACAGGCCTGGATAGCATTTTCCTCCACTCCAGGAACCAGCAGTAGCTCCACGATGTCACCACAGGCAGCAATGTGCCGTGACAGTATCTCCTACTAGCACAAAAAGCCCTGACAAGTATTTTATCTTCTGGTGCTGTGCAAACCCTGAGCATATCCTGTGTGAAGCAGTGTATTTGCCATGAGCTCTTGCCTGTGTCAGCAGCACAAATATCTCATCACCTCCGAACTGGTTTCCTCTGTTACTGGCTTCTTGGAAACAACAGGCTCTTTGCTAGGAGGAATTTCTGCAAACACGGAGCTCGGTTGAGGTTTCCTGATGAAGTCTCTCTCCTGTTGTTCTCCTGGGAGGAAGAGAGGAGCTCACCCCACCTCATCCCCTTTGGAGGATGCCCTTCATAATTGGACAACTATACAGGAAGGTAAGTTTAATATTTCTACCAATACTTGACAGTACTCCCTCATCCTCAGTGTCGCTGCAAGGAGTCCTGGCCAGCCCACCAGGACACACGCCTCTAGCCAGCCCTCAAAAAAGGGGACTAGAATAATTTGCAAGCCCTTTGAAGGCAGGCAGCCAAAGGTGCAGCATGTGTGGAGCAGATGTGAGCTGCCAGTGCTGCTGCCAGGGCTCTGCCAGGTACCCTGCGCCACCACTGCCATCCCACACGACACATCTCTGACACTCACTTTCTCTTGTTTTCTGTTGACTGATCTTGCCTTCAGGAAATTGATCTACCAGAAGCCCTTTCTGCTCTAAGGCAGGTATAAAGCACGGTCAAGTTAATCTTCTTCTATATTAGTAGATGTCACAATACAGCTGTGACAGATTACCTCTGGGATCTTTCATTAGTAATTGGATGAATGCATTTATTTTCATATAAATCTTTATGGTAAATGAGTTTTGGTTATTGCCAGAAAAGCACTCTGCTGGGATCATGGAAAATTGGAAATTGTATTGGATGAAATCTTTAAAAGCTTATTAATTTGTTAAGCTGTGATCCTCTTTCAGGTTGGAACTCACTTTAATTTTGTTTACTTGCATGTCAACAGAACAATCCTGTATTGATTAGTTCCTTTAAATCAGAGACAGTGTCCCACCTCCTCCCTGGATTAAAGGCAGCAATATTTTAGGTAGTTATGAAGTCACGCTTGCTGCTCAGACAACTTCAGCTTTGTGTTCAGTTTGTAGCGTGTGCACCCATGTGGCAGCTTGCAACAGTTGTGAGGAACAATTATTGTAGGCATTACACAAAAACTGCTTGTAATCCCAAAGGGATTATAAACTTAAATTAGTCTAAAAATTGATAATATTGATTGAAGGGCTTTTTTTGTTTCTTATCGATATAAATCAAAGTAATCTACACCAGCTTTGTAACGGATACAGTGTAAGACATGATCCCACCAGAGGGTAGTCTGAGGAGTGATTGGGGAGAATGTGCCGACATCACTCCAGACGGTGACATCACTCCACACAACAGGGATGCTTTCATTACATGTCTCCTATCCCTCTTCAGCAGCACCTGTGCAAAACTCGGGGCCTCAAAAGCTGCTGAAATCTGAGAACTACCTGCTTTCAGCAGCTTTTTCCCTGCCAACAATGGCTTAGTTATTAACCTTCCCGGCTGCCTCTGGAAATCAAGCCAGTATGTATATTTTTATGCTGTGCAATTCTTGGAATGGTGTTCATCATTAACTACCAAACTGTTCTGAGATACTCATTTCTGAGCTGTTCGTACTTACCCAGGCTGTTGACATGAAGAGATCTAATAGATACACAGCCTGTTGGTTTGACTTTTTTATATTTGAGAATTGAAAAAAAAAACCAATCTTGATGCAGTGAATTTAATGATCTTATTTAATATATAGTCTAAAGAAGGAAAGGAATTAGGGTTTATGTCTACACATGAAAGCTGCTGGTGAGGATTTTGTGCATTTCTGCTGGCAGCCCTCGAGTCGGCTGAGCTCATGGGATCAGGCAGGGAGACTATGAACGGGACATACCTCTTATAAGAAATTAAGGTAGCAAAGAGGAGTAAAATAACATCTTCTCATCCATCAGGATTCAGGAGAAACTAAATGAAAACTGAAGTTTCCTTTGGTGTAATTTTTAATGGTAGGTTTTGAAAGGCATTTACACTACAGAGGTAGAGAGCAAAAGAAAAGAGATCCTCTTAACAGGTGAAATAAAATCAAGACTTGGGTGTAAAAGGGCCCCAGTCTTATATTTGGGCCACAAAAAATCTCACTTTTTTGTGAGATTTGATTTCTTCAAGTTTAACTCATGAGCATGCATCGCTCTTTCTTGCCTATGCTTGTCTCTTTTCTATGTGTTATTTCTTTCTTACAGAAATTTCCGATGGCCCAGTGACAAAAATCTCATCATTAGTATCATTTATTCCTTACAGAATCATCAATTGTTTTCCAGCCTGGAAAGGTGCAGGAAACAGGACTCATTGACCCTAAGTAGGACTTAATTTATTTCAGATATTCAAATGGATACTCTACCATTGGGACTCAGAAATACCATTCTCTTAGTTCTAAAAGATGCTCATAGGACCAGGTTTGACGTTAGAAATACAGATCAAAGCTTGCCTGAAAGACAAGTCAGGAAGGGCTGTCCCAGGACATCTTCTATCAGGCTGTTGTCCCAAGGTGTCGTTTTCTGCTCCAGAGGCTGAGGAGTACAAAAAAAACCCAAACCAAACCCACCACCTCTGGCATAACTACTGCAATCCCCGGGCTTTGCTGTGTATTTTGTACAGGGCCTTTCACACCTTTCTCCAGCAATTACTGAGTAAGGGGCTGAGGAGAAGATTCGTTCCCAGTTCCTGCAGATTGCTGCACAGCGCTCCGTGTAAAATCACCGGGCTGACCTGCTGGTCTGTGTTTCAGAGAGGTTGTAAACAGAGAGAGCTGGAAAAGCCTGAAATCAGAATGTTTAACACAAAAAAACAGACTTGTGTTGGTTTGTTTTTCAGCCTCTAAAATGGAAGATATTCTGACTGCTTCTAGTGTGAATCAGAGAAGTGGAGCATAAACATTTTTTCAGCTCTTATTTACTTGCTAACATTAGTTTTTTTAGGATCATTAACATTTTTGTCCTGCGTGTGATAAAGCCCTGAGCAGCGGAGTGCTTTGGACAAGGCTGTGGATACAGCTCAGTACATGGAAATTGCCAGAAGAATGCATTTTCCCTGGCACTTGCCAGCTGAAAAACAAAACCCGATTCTTTGAGTGATGTGAACTAACGATGGCCTCTTGCTTTACCCCACTTACAACACTGCACTCAATGTTGTTTGTTTTACTTACAAACTCCCACAAAATGTTGCAATTCAACTCTAAAAATAGAAAATAGTTGTGTTTATCCAACAGTTCAAAAGCTATTGTTTGCACAGCCCTCCTCAGAGCCACAGCCAGTCCCCGTGCGTTGCGGGGGATGGCTCCCGGGTTAAGCTGGGGAGCCGGCTGGAATCTGGGTGCGGGGGGGGTCTGCCCATCACCGGGCAGGATGAGCTGTAGTGAGGTGAGCCAATGTGAAAAAGCATTTGTGTGACAACCAAGCAAGGAAAAGCGCTGGGGTTTTGTCGAAGCTGAGGACAGAGATGTCTACGTTGGTAGTGCACCCTTGCCTGTGTGTGACACTGAAGTCACCAGCTCTGTGTCTATAGATCCTGGCGCGTCTCTGGCAGACTGACCTCTGCCCACAGACACTTCCCCACCTCAGTGGGGTGCCAGTGGGGCAGCCAGTTTCAGATAAGCAGCCAGGACTGGGGCTTAGGAAAAGCCACCCCTGTAAATGGGGAGTCTGTCCTGTCTGTGAGTAATCGTCCTGTTCCGTGTCACACAGCCCGGTACGGATGGACAGAAAAAAAGAACATTTTGAGTTCCTTTGAGAGCAAAACTTTGAGAGCAAAACCCAAAGAGATTCTGTTCTTGCAGCTTCCTATCACTGGAAATTTTGTCATATTTTTGTCTTTCTGAGTGTTTCTGTGAAGTAAATACGAATTTTGTTCTAATGGTTTTCTTAAAATGCTGCTACGTGTCCTTTTGTCAAAGGGTAATTCAGCTGCAGAGTAGGGGGAGAGGGCACCTGAAATCCAGCCGTGGCTGAGCACGGGAACAGGAACGGGTTCCCTGGAATCTGGTTGGAAGGCGCACCCCTTCCTTGGCTTTGTGTTCAGGTGCTGCGCAGTCAGGGGCTTTGGACTTGGGTAAACCAGATTTTTAAGTGCAACATTCCCAATATTTAGGTATTGCTTAAGGGTAAAAAAACCTCCACACCCTCCGTTCTAAAAACTGAGAACATACTTCAGGGTAGGTTTCTGCTTCCCAGTCCCGTGCTCAGCTCCCTGTGCCATGCCTGTTGGCTGCTCAGTGACATTCACTGGGAGTGGTTCCCAGTCGTCACTGCCAGGAAAACATAAAAAACAAATAAATAGGCGTCATATCCTCTTTATTTGTAGATAATTTTGCAGTGTGAGGCTGTTACAAGTATCTTGCAACCAAATACACTCAATTTATCTGTATTGGTTCTGATGTGAAGGGGAAATGTGAGTGAGTATGAATATTGAAAACAAGTAATTTTTCAGTTATGAG
The DNA here is from genome assembly GCA_028565335.1 of Limnodromus scolopaceus. Lineage (NCBI taxonomy): Eukaryota > Metazoa > Chordata > Aves > Charadriiformes > Scolopacidae > Limnodromus > Limnodromus scolopaceus. The sequence continues at coordinate 39,325,466 of JAOXNO010000002.1, forward strand.
AGGTAGTGAGAGCCAGCACACAAGGGGTTAAAGGCATGCTTTTCATACCTGCAGTGCTGTAATTCTCAAGTCATACCTTACAGGAGTTTGTAAAGACACCTGCCTTTTTCCCACCATCATACCATCTCCCCATCATTTCAGAGAAGGGGGTTCCTCAGTAATGACACTCCTGTAAGGGATGAGCTCCAGCGCCTGGCCCTGCGCTTACACACGTCAGGATTTCCAAATAACTCGGTTCCATCTCCTTTGCTAGGAGCAAGTGCAAAGGCTGCTAGCTATTTTTAAATCTGAATCTCCTTCAGATCTTCTCTGCCCTTTTCAGTCATTTAGCCCCTGCTTCAGGGGGAGTTCCGTTCAGATTCTGTCTGTGCTGGATGCAAATCCTTGGCTTAATAATTAAGCTGAAAATGCAAGTCCTTCTGGCAGCATCCAGGTAACGGGGACCTCAGAGTGCACTGGCAGGGAGCTGTTTTGTACCAGCGGGCTCGACTGAGATTTCGGAAAGGGAGGGCTTTGGGTTCTCGGGGAGCTGGTGCGATGACGTGCCTGCGCTCAGCTGCGAGCTGCAGTGACACTGCAATGGCTGAGGGGCGGCTGCTGGATCTTCGCAATGAGCTCATTCTCCCCGGAGGGAGCGGGATTTACAGTGCATCACCCAGCAACTGCAGCCTTCTGCTGAAATTCACCTTTAGCTTCTCCTCAGTTAGGCTGCTCTGAGTCTTCACTTTGGGGGTGTGTACATGGTGAGCAGATTTTACTGTATGGTTGATTTTTTTAATTTTTTTTTATTTTTTCTTTTTCTTCTCTGTCCTCTAAATGCTTCCCCGGACTGATTGATGAATCATTTCTCATCCGATTCCACTATTCAGAGGACAGAGATGGAAAATATAATCTTACGCAGCAGGGATGGATTATTATTTTTTTCAGCCTTTTGCAGCGTGAATCATAAAAACCCTTTTAAATCTGTCTGCTAGGAACAGCCTACAGGTCTTAAAATGAAGTGCACTGCAAGGAATGGTGCTCTCCTCAGGTAAAGCAGACGAGCAGTGTGCACCATGATGGAGCATGCCTGTGAGGTTAGTTCCTATATGTGTTTATGCATATATAAAGATGTACGTAATGTGTGCTATATATATATATATATATGTTACACATGAATCATCTGCTACCTAACGGCTTTATAGAATCCATTTTCAAATGTCCTGTTTTGCATTCTGTGTTTGGGATTTTTCCCCCCCTTAATAGCTAGTTTCTCTTTGGAGTGGTTAATAAACATAGCTGGGATTTGCAGCAGCTCTGCGTTCGGATGCCAGCAGAGATAATGTCTCTGCCTTCCATTGGTTAAGTGGGCTGCTCCTTCCTGCTCCATTTATTCCTCAGGAGCTTCATAGAGTCTCTGTCGCGTAAGATTGAGTTAAAATGTCAGGGCCTGTAATTGTTGATAAATGTCCTCTGCAGCAGTAACTGTTGGTGTTTCAGGGTAATACAAGTTATGATGAATTGCTGTAAAAATAATCTGGTTTCTGTGCTCACTGAGTAACTCATTTGGACATTTCCCATTTTCTGAACTCCAATGCATACACTGCATATCTTGAGAACTGCTTCCTGTTCTGTGCCGTTTAACCTCTTAGATTAAAAAAAAATAAAGTTCAATTTTTCCCAGCTGCTTGCTCCTTTAGTGGTTTTATATGTCATTTATCTCATCAGGATTTCTCTTCCTTTCAGTTAATGTGCTGCGCCTCTACTGACACTGTTTAAAATGCAGACAGCAATTAGAAAGCAAATGCATTGGAGACAGATTGACTTTTGTCTGTTATTTCCCACACCATGATACTTGCAAAGAACTGTGTATCGTATAAAATAATAATTTCCTGGCAGGAAATGTTGGGTGCTGGCAGGCTGGCTTGCAGCCCTCAGCTGGCATCCAGCATTCTTAACCCACCACCTCTTCGGCACGTTTGCTCTCTGGATGTTTAAGTGTGCGGTAGGCGCTTACAGCGTGCTCAGAATTGGCAAGTTAGGTGTAGGGGCTGTCTTAACACTTTTGTGGTGGACTTGCTGCCTGTTTTGTATTGGCTCTTGTCAGCTTTCTGAGTAGCAACTGCTTGTTCTTCACCTGGAAATATCGGACTGGTAGAAAGTTTAGCTTTTGTAGTGGTGAATTGAAAGGCAAATGAGACTGGTATGAGGATACAGGAATGCCTTGGCTAGAGGAAGTTGGATTTGTCACTAGGGCCCTGATGGAAAAAATAGCACCCACTTTAAGATGACTTTAAGCATGTGCTTAAGGCCCATTGGTAGTCTTGAAAAGCACAGTCTTGAATATATTTGTGGAACTGTGTGCATATAAATCTTTCCCTTCTTATATGCTCTGAAAGTGGCAGTTGTCAACACCTCCTACTTGCTGAAGTTTCAGTAAGTTTTCAAGTGCACTGTCAATTTGTTTGAAGAATAAAATTTTGCTTCACTTTTTTTTTTCTTTCCAAAATGTATCTCTGAAATATTACCTTTTATTGAGGATGGCTCAAATTCAGAAAAGTGTCAGCAAATGAATGTTAACAAGTGAAGGCCTTTTAATAATAAGCTTTTTTATCACTTTCCTTTAAAACATCTAAGTTTATCGCCTTCTCCAGTGCAGCTCTTCATATATAATCAACAGCAGAGATTCAGCTTAAATGGAAAAATAAAGAACGTTCTAAAAATTTTATCAAATCTTTGAACACAAAGCTGTTCCATCCAGCTACTTTGGTTGTGAGGCTCTACCAGGACTGAGTCTTTTTGAGATGGATAACAGCATTTGTACTAATATATCTTATGGTAAAAGCAGTCAAATATTAGCCAATACTTCAGACTTCCAAATTAAATCATTCCTGTAATCCTGTCTTTATTTGACCACAACTGGCTTGTAGCATTTATGTGCACACGAAGGAAAAGGGAAGCTTACTTGTCCTTAGAGCATCAAGTATTGGCTATTATTGGGGGCAAAATACTAACTGATCTCTGCCTGTTGTCTGACCTAGAAAGGCAGTTCCCTGATTTTCCTTTGGCACTTGCAGCCAAGTCCTCTGTCGTCAAATAGCCTTAAAACCCAAAAGATCTCAGGAATTTAATATAGTTCTGTAGCAATTGTTCTAATGGAGAATGACATCCTTTTAGGTTTTTAAAAAAACTCTTGAGTTCTATGCAAATCCACAAATCATTACTTCCAGGAACACATGATTAGGGATTTGTTATTCTCCGATGATGCGGAATCAAGATGTAGGTTCAATAATTTTCGTTTGTGCCACTTCCTATATCCTCCAGCATGACCCTGCCTTTTGTATTCCGCAAAAGCAGAGGCAGTGTCTGAGGAGAAATTGTTCAGAAAAGCTTGGGAAAATGTCTGGAGGACAAAATTTGTTACCTCCAACAGCCACGCAAGCAGCAGGGTGTGGAGCATTGTCTTTCTCTAAGCCCTGATGCTTTTTCAAGTTATTCCCTTTTTTGAGTTATTCTAGTGACATGGTTCTTTGACCTTGACAAGGTCATGTGCAAACGGGGACCTTATTTTTCATGGGGCTGAGATGAAGAGTCAGTTTAAGATGCAGAACGTTATTTTCTGTCCTTTTAACTGATGTTGCTGGGCTCTGGCTCTCTCCTGTCCTTGGTTCCCGGCTCAGCAGCGGGGAGGCCTGGCTGCGGGGCTGCGTGTTGGAGGAGGCGTTGCCCCCTGAACTCTCCAGACTAACTGGGTGAGGTGTCCCAGTTGTCTGGTCTGGAAAGCTGCTGCCCAAATGGTGTTGGATATTGCAGGGGGCTGGGTTTGTCACAGCTCATAGCTATAATTTACTCCTCTGGAAGTAGGCTGGTATTGATCGCAGAGCAAAGCGTTAGCTGTGCAAGACCGCTGTGGTGTGAGACACTGTTCAGAATGGCCATCAGCCCCTGGCAATCCCCATTCCTCTGTTTCAACCCTTTGAAAATCAGTGTAGATGTAATTGATTCAACTCGGGCATTTAATACCAAAAAGGCTTCTCATGTTCTTGCTGACAGGTCTGTTGTGTCTTGCATGACCCTTGGTTGTATAATAGATGTGTCCCTTGGCACGTACGGTAGGTAAAGGACAGCATTAATGAACTCCAGATGGCACAGACTATATTTTACCGAGATGTAAATCTCAAACAAACTCCGTATTAATGGTGTTTAATTAAAAGAGAAATTGCACACAAAAGGCCTGATTCTGATGCCACCGAGTCAATGTCAGAAATCTTACTGACTGCAGGGTCTCAGGAGGTGCCCAGAGGGAAGACTTGGCTAAATATCCAAAGTGTCTGAAGATTTACTGCTTTGCACTAACTTCTAGTAAGACTCTTACACGGATAATCCCACAGCCCTCCTGAAAAGTTTTTGCTATATTTTGCATTTTAACTAATTCTATACTAAAATAATGATTTGAGTAATTTGATATTGGATTACTTTTATAGCTGCCTCCATAACAAATGAATTTTAGCCATGGTTTATGATAAGAATGTGTCTAGCTTGGAGGAGGACAATGCTTTTAAAGCAAATCTCTTGATAATACCCATATGCACTTCAGTTTGCATGATGGCATGGTCTCAGCATCCATGATCCTGATTCCTTTTGGATAAAACTAAATCAGAAGGTGTTTTCCAACCAGTAGCTGGTGCTTACACCACAGGATAACACTAGATTTTGAAGTTCTGTCAAAATGTTCCAGAATGTTGGCTTTTTATAGATACAGGGTTCATTCTTGTATGTGGTATTTTCTTACTCTGTCTGAAAAGAAGTATCATCAAAGAAAGTTGATGAGAAACTTGAAGGCATACTAGAAATCTAATGGAACCATCCAAAGCACTGATTTTACAAAGCTGGTGAGGGGTCTGGAGCACAGGTCTTATGAGGAGAGGTTGAGGGAGCTGGGGTTGTTCAGTCTGGGGAAGAGGAGACCAAGGGGAGACCTTATCGCTCTCTGCAACTCCCTGAAAGGAGGCTGTAGAGAGGCGGGGGTCGGTCTCTTCTCCCAAGT
>JAOXNO010000002.1:39338061-39362562 GCA_028565335.1 Limnodromus scolopaceus
CCAGTGCATTGACTGGGGCAGCGGGAGGAAGGCCAAGCTGGGCAGAGCAGCTGCCCAGAGAGCTCCTGCGGACTCTTAAACTGTGATTCTATAGCACTTCAGACTAATATTGATTTTATTTTTTTTTTTGGTCTTTTATTCAAGTATTCACCATGCCATGAAAATTTTATTCTTCTGTTTTCTTATTCACTCATTTAATCCATTCTAAAACTCTCAACTGCATCTTTTATTTCTCATTTTACACTGGTGACTGCATGAGGTCTGGGCTGGAGTTTCCATCTGCACAGTCGTTGAGATCTCTGGATGCTGGTGACAGAAGCAGTAGGTTTGCTGTGGTGTAGGTGCATGTGACACTCGCTGAGGACAGCGGGTGACATATGCGTGCTGCTGCCTGCCCCGTGTGACACTGGGTGCGTGGCACAGGCTCTGTGGCACCGCACTCCCAGCTGGCAGTTCCCTTCCCAGTAAGGTCCTGCTGTCACCAACAGGCACCTCTTGTATTTCTTGCTGCAAAGTGACACTCCTGGCTGTGAGAGCGGTGGCAGTGCAGCTGGACATGGGTTTTGTCATTCCCCGTGACAGTGTGCTGGTGTGGAGAGATGCTCCTTAAGGGCTTCCTGCTGCCCCCTTCTCCATCTTCCTGCCCCGTGGCACTGCGCTGTCATCTCTGACAGGTGAAGTTTTCCTTGTTGCTGCTTCTTACCCCACATCCCTCAACATCCCATGGCACACAAAGAGTCAAGGCCCTTTATTAGAAGAAATATTGGAAGCTTCACTGGTAAACCCCTGCCAGACTATAACTGGTGGTCTTGAATATTTTAATTATTTAAACAGGTTTATGGCTGCAGGTAGATGTAAAAATCATATAGTTATCTTTTCCACACCAATTTTTGACTGCAGCTGGAGTACCCCGTATCTTCTGATGGTCAGAAGTTTTGTAACCCTGAGGACTTTATTGTGTCCATGGAGATTTGCAGGGTATGATTGGGATTCGGTCATACTAGCACTGGAAGGAAAACAAGAAAATCCTTGTATGTAAATGGCATCCACATTCTTGCTTCTAATTAAAAAACTGAAGGGAACGACTTTATGTAATTAAAGTAGATGTTTGCTAATTTGTCACAGGCCGAGCTCTCCAGCACTGCTTGGTTAGATGCTTCTGGAAGTAAACTTTCAGCTTTCATTCTCCATAGTAACAGGCTGATCATTCATCTGAACAATTAGACTTGCTCCTGGTTGTGAATTCCAAGGGCTGGGGCTCAGGGAATGGGTAGGGCAGGGCTCCCCCGGGTAGCAATAGGAGCAGGGCTGGGGGCTCTTCCCAGTCTCCCTGCGCTGGGCATCGGCCGTGAAACCCCGACCTGCTGCGCCCAGAGCTCAACGGGGACGGACCTGAAGCCGCTGCTTTCTCTCTTTTGGGAGTTGTTAGCAAATAGAGTTTACAGTGGCAGTGACAACATCTTTCTTATCTTTGTTTTAAAATGAGATAATAAAAAAAAAATATATTGGAAAATAACCATGGGGAAGGAAAAAAAGAAACAGTTCTCTATTATTTGGTGTAATAGGGAACTGTGACATCTTAGATAAGGAAAATAATCTTGTAGGAGCAGTGTAGGGGCGCTGGGAGCACCCCAGATCCTGCCTGGGAGCTGCTGTGGGTTCGCAGGGCTCGGTGGAGCCGGGTGCGTCCCATACAGCAGTGTCCTCTTGGCAGGGACCACGGAGGGAGAGGAAAACAGATGTGAGAAGGACAGTAATTGGGTTTGTGTCTCAGAGCTGAGGGGCGGCTGGCACTGGGGCTGGCCTGGAGCTGCGGGCGTTCAGGTTTCTGCAGAGAGCTGGTCGTACCCGGATGGCTGTTGCCTGATGATGAGCCGGGCTGCTGAGGTTAGTGTAGGAGAGCAGGTTTACACTGGAATAGGCTTGGGGTTTTAAAATGTTGATTAGCGTTGGAATTCAGTTTCTTGAGGGTGAGAGCTGCAGGTGGCAGAGCCGGGGCAGCACAGCCTGTACCACCCAGGCACTGCTGCCCCAGGGAGGCTCAGCCTGACAGGGACCCAGCTCGGCTGCATGGCTCCCACCCGATCCCACGCAGAGGTCTCCGCGCAGGGTTCCTCCTGGGTCTCGGCAGTGCAGGGCCGAGGAGGCAGCGGGGTCTGCCCCGTGAGCAGGGGCTGGGGATGGGGTAACGACCTCTTTCCCCATTGCCCTGCCATGTGCCAGGGCTCATGCCGAGCCCAGCCGTGGGGTACGAGGTGGCCACCGACCCTCCGGCTGGTGCGTGTCGGTGGAAGGGCCAGAGGGAGGCGTTCGGTGGGCAGGAGCGGAGGCAGCAATCCCCACCTTGGGCAGCCTCCCCGGGGGCTCCTCGGGCAGGAGGCTCTTCTGCCGCTGAGCTTCAGCTGCGCCACAGATGCTCGCAGATCTGAGGATGTCTGACTAGAAACAGCATAACTCCTGGGCTAATAATAAGACGCCACCTTTTCTTTTAAATACAGCAAAGAGAGAGGTTGGGATTTTTTTCTTTCACACTCAGCCTGATTCCCATGCAAGCTTGCATTTGATTTTTCCCCAAAGAAACTGTTTCCTGTTGTGATAATGTAACCAGATGGGGAGGGTTCAGTGGAAATATCTCGGGAGAGACTGGCAGAGGAGTGGATTCAGGAAGGAGATCCTCCCCGTAATATTGGCACGGTTTGGTAAGTTCCATCTGAAAAATAAGAAGCTGCTCCCTTTGCTGAGTCACAGCCCCCTCGGAGCTGGAGCGGTGACAAGCCGGGAGATGCGGCGCTGCTGGAGTTGAAGCAAAGGTGAGGAAAGATTGTCCAGAACCCTTCTCGAGTGCATTTCTTGTCTGAAATGATTTTTAAATGTCGTTAAAGTCTATTGTAAGTTTGATTCAGTGTGTAGAAGCGTGCAGGTACATTTCTGTCTTGCAGGGCTTGGGGTTGCATGGCTCTTCTGAGGCAAATCCTGGGCAAATCGCGGTGGTAGCCCCTTCCCCCTCGGAAGGCAGAGCGTGGTCCCAGCTGGGGAACGGGCTGTGCCTGGCACCGCTCTTGGCGGGACGTGTTCTGGATGCAGCACCGCATCATCCCCTGCCCTGGGCATAGCGCCGCGGGGCGGGGAAGCCCCCACCGGCCGGGGTGGGGAACAGGGGGCAGTGGCACACGGAGCGGGTCTGCGGGGAAGGAGGTGGCCAGCGTGACCAGAGAGCTTGCTTCTCGCTGGAGAGGGACGTTCTGTTTGTCTTCCTCTGGCAGACTGAGCGGTGAGGTGGTGGGCAGCCAGGTCCATTGCCCCTCCACTGCCTCTCCCTGCCTTGCAGCAAAGCAGCTAATGATTTTCTGTTTGAGCAGCCTCTCAGTGTCCCGGGTCTATCCTGCTTCCCTCGCATCACTGCATCTCTCCGTAGCTAAGGCCTGGTACTTCTCCAGGCTCTGCACTGTTGTTTATTTGCTGGAGCTGTAACAGCTTTATTTATACGTGCTTCTGTACCGTGTTTCAGTAGTTCAGATGCACAATCAAAAATTGTTTGCTCTCTGAAGCTTTTTCATCTTCTTAAGTCTGCTGAACTGGGTGTCAAATCTGGAGAACAAGCTCATGTGGGGAGGAGGGAGTTATGGTTTTGGAGGAAGCCAACTGGGTTTCCTTCCACTGGAGAAGCTGCAGGTAGTGCAGGGACACGGGAGCCTTCACGGGTCACCATTAGATATAGCATTGGCATTTCAAAGTAATTCTGGTTTGGTTGAAATGCTCCTAAGATATGTATTATCTAGACCGAAAAATAATCTTTGGCTATTATTTCAAATATATATGTGGACATTTAATTCGTGGTCACCTTACTTCTAAACTGCAGATTTGTATTTTAAGAACAAGAACATGGTGAGGTCCCAGCCCACTTCGTTCTGGGAATCGCAACCTTCTCTGACAGTTCATGGAAGGCAGTTTTGGAATATATTGCTGCTAAAATCAATTTCCTAGCTTTTTTTTTTTACTCTAAACAGCTGATCAGCTATAGCAAAAGCCAAGGCAGAGTAGTGTGTAGGGACTGACCTGAAGCTGCCCAGCACGGGAGCAGCTGGGAATGGTGTGGAAAGGGCTCCTGGAGCGCGGGGTGGGCAGGTCTGCAGGGCCTGACAGCATCTGTGTCACGGGGGTGCCCTCTCCTTCCTCCTTTCCCTCTCCGTGCAGCTCTTATGTTCCTAATATGACGTTATTTATTTCATTGGGCCCACCAAGGGGAGGGGTTTTGTCACTGACTTCAGTGGGAACAGGACCTTAATTTAGTTAAACTGCAGTAGTAAACAGTTGTCACGGAAAAAAATATTGTCTGGGAAGTAGTGTACATATTCTTTATGGCCATGTTAATATTTTGATTCTTTCCTAATTGTAGCCTGGTGCAGGGCAATGTTAAGGTATGAGCCTGATTCTGTGCACATGGGGCTCCTTTCTGTCAGCCCGGCCAAACAGAATGGCCTTAAAATACCTGTAAACTGTGGTCGTGTTCACGTTCTCCCCCCTGTCACAGAGCTCCCAAAGTGCAATGTGCATCCAGCCTGTACTTGGGTCCAGCAGCGGAGATTTTAGCACAAACATTTTGAAGTGCTGTGCTGAGCTTGGACACTTGTTCGAGTCTGGCCGGGGAGCTCGAGGTGGTGTCTGGGCTGGTTGGAGGCCAGAAAAGCAACCGGCCCAACCTGACTGCGGCGGGATGCTCCTGTGCTGCTGGACTACACAGAGAAGACGTAATGTTTTTTCTGTTGGGTGATTTAACTGAATATGAGTTTAGAAACAGATGCAGAGACATGTTAGCTCCATAACGTGCACTGGGCTGGGATTACGGGGAGGCATTACCAGAAATGAGGACAATCTCACCATCCTCCTCGTTGCGCCGTGGTCAGACTGCGAGGCTCCACACTCCTATTTATAGACTGCAATAAAGCAGAATATTCCCCTGCAGGGGCTCCGCAGGCTGAGAGCCGGTTTGGGTCAGAGGGGCCATCGTCCATCCACACACGTGGGAGCTGAGCAGGGGGTGGTCGTGCTTCACCTGTGGTGGGTGAGAAGCAGAATTCACAGCGAAATGCTCATCCTGATGGAGACAATGGGGGAGGCGGCGGGTGAAGCACCTTGACGAGCTTTGTGTCCAGAGTTATTTTCTGGAGAACTCTTGATTGTGTAGGGAGAATGCTTTCAAGAAGTGAAGCAATGTGGAAATTTAATTGTATGTCCAGACTGTAGAAATGATAGCTAACACTGTGCACTACAGAGACAGTAATTTTAACGATGCTGACTTTATTTCTTTTAGCATCCTTCTGCAGTCAGAGTATGTAAAAGCCATAACAGATGGGGAAGGAAGGATCTCCTGAAGCTTTTCGTTTTAGGGCTGATGTAGGTGCTAAACCTGCAACTTAAAACACTTGTCTCTTCTATATTCTGCTTTACTGTTCCCAGAAGGTCCCCTCAAGGGTCCCTGTTGCAGGATGGTTTCTGATGAGTGTAGCAGAGGCTCCGTTGCTAACCCCAGCCCAGGGAACTCTCTGCTTCCTCATTTGGAAAGGATTTGTGCACTGCATATTCAAAGCAAGGCTTTCAGAGCAGTGTGGTTCTGCTCTTGACAATACTTGGGAGGCACTTGCAGCAGAACCTGTTGCACTGCTGCTTTGGTTACTGGAACTCAACCCAAGGAGACGGCCAGTGGAGTTGCCCTGGTATCTCTTACAAAGGCTGTTCCAGGTGGCGTTGGGTGGGCACTGCCAGTCCTGCCCCTCTCGCCCTGCACCTTGGGACACCAAGCAGCAGCCTTTTTCTCCCACAATGAATTTGGCTTGGGGTGGTTTAACCCCAGGAGCAGCAGAACGAGGGAGAACTGCTGCTGCCAGGGTTTGTGGTGGGTGATATAAAATGGAAAATTCATCTTTCCACTGGGAAAATCATGTAACTTCCTCCTGCCAATGCCCCGTAGGGTGGCTTCTTGTTCCCGCATTGGTGTGAAAAGGAAAATGAAACATCCTTTTTGCCTACACAGTATCAATCATTTTGTAACTGCCTGTTTAATGTCTCTTCAAAAAAAATCACAGATGCTGATTCTTTTATTACCTGGTTGTACTTGCTGTGTTTCTTTTAAACAAATATGAGTGTAATAATGAGTACCTACCACTTATCTTTCTGCAACATCATAATGCTTTTCATCTTATTTCCCATCTCCTGCTATTCAATCTAATATCTTATTTACCTAGCTGTGTACACAAGTGATGTCCTCAGTGATGACTTGGTCTTTTCTTCTAAATCTCTGTGAGCAGGATATGCCAAGTCGTATTTTTAAATATAGATTATCTTGTACTTTCTCATGTTGAATTTCTTGTTGCTTGGTTACCTAATTTTCTAGTTTGAGGTTATTGTTTTATTTTTTCTTCCTTTTTCTTGTTTTATATTCCTCTCTCATTTCGATTGACCTAAATAATCTTCTATTATCAGCAGATTTTTATATCCTAGCCTTTACTCTTCTTACAGGTCGCTAGCAGAATATCAAACCCCGCCAGCCCGAGCTCTGGGCCTCGGAGCTGGCGGCTGTGAACCTCCCCATTTCAGCAGTAATTCCTCCGTTGGTTCTGTCCCCCAGCCGTGACTAGACTTCCTTACACATCGCGTTACTAGATCTCCTTAAGCAGGTAATTGCGTCACCGTCCAGCCCTTCAGTGCACACTGTGAAGCTGCGATTCAGATTTACATTCTCACATCCCTCACACGTTACCGTGGCAGGTTTCACTGCGGCCGTGTCTGCCGGCCCAAATGCAGCTCCCGTTTTAGGCTGTGAAACCCTTTCCCTGCTGGTGAGTAGCTTCTGTGCCTCCGGCCATAGGAGCATCAGCACCTCTGCTGGGGCAGGGACTTCTCTTACCGCTTTAATGTTCTTTGTCCTACATATTTTATTGTCAAAACTTTAACAAACTCGGGTTACCCTGGGGCAGAGCAGCCACAGCTCTTGCTGTTCCTTATATTGCACATCTCCAGTCTCCCGGAGCTTGGCAGCCGTGTAGTTGTGATGCCAGCTGCTGGTAGGGACCCAGACCCCGGCAGGCAGCATTTCGGGTGCCCCCAGGCACCCCGGCTGGGTTTGTGCAGGCAGAATCCGGTGCCTCCGGTGCTGGCTGCTCCCTGCATTTAAGAGCAATGATGAGTTGGAAAATCAGAAGCCAGATGGATGCATCCTCTTAGCTAAAGATCAGTGAAGTGCAACCCCTGCGAGAAGCAACTTTCTCTGAAGGAGTAAGTGCAAAAGGCTAAAAGATTGGAAAATCCTGACTCCAAATCCCAGATTACCCAGACGCCACACTAGACAAATAGCTAGGAAAGAGCTCCTCTGTAGCTGTTTTGTGCCTGTAAACGGAGATGTCTGTGAGAATGTTTCCCCAGTTTTTTTTATATAGCACTTTTCATGATCATCTGAACAAATCTGCGAGGGAGATACCTGTTCTGAGATGAGACATCAGCAGGCACTGCTGCCAGAAGATGCCCCTCAGGAACGAGTGACTTGGCCGGAGAAGTGAACTCCAGCGAGTAAATTTTAGTCAGCCTGTCTTCTGGTTGTTAGTCTTGGTTTAAAAAAAAGCTATAGAGCTCTTGAAAATACGATTTTCCCAGAGGAATGAATCTTTTGACTTCTACTGTTAAAGACGGATTGAAAGAACCCTTGCCCTTTTATCCCCCTAAAAACCCTGAAGTATTTCAGAAGGGCTCTGGCTTTGCCGTGCTGAAAGGAAGCCTTAAACCCCCTCACTGATCTCTTCTGTAAAACTACAGAGAAACGGGTATCTGCATGCCAAGAAAATTGACTAGAAAGGTTTGACTAGATCTCAGATCAAATCAGCTTTAAAAAATCAGATTATAGCTTAAAAATTCTCAGCCATGTACATCTGGTTAATGCACAGCCACCTCCTAACAGAGCTCACCTTGAGAAGGTCAGTGGCAGTGACACTCCACCGCGGCTGCGCGGCCTCAGCGTGGCCGGGACTCGGTCACCAGCCTCCCAGGCACGAGGGTTTGGTTCATGTCACCAGCATTTCTTGCTCCTCACTGTCTGCTCTCCCATGTGCCGTCAGCATCTCCCTTCCTACTTGTTGCTTTGCCTCGCCTGTGAGAAACAGGAGTTTTGCTACTGCAAGGTTTTTTAGTGTTTCTGTTTCATTTTCTGGGCGGGCATTTTGCCCATAGGATTTTATTCAGTTATCTTCTGTGGGATGGGTTGGATTTGTTTGGTTTTAAAATCTTTTTTAAAGATCTTTATAGTTGGACATATGTATTTAACCAGGTAAACTTGGAGTGCTTCTCCCTTTCTAAGTAAATAAAGAGTACTTAGATACTTCAGATACTTGTCATGGGTTGCAGGATCTTCATAGCACAAGTGTCAGAAGGGTCCTTCTCTGCGCCCTTCAGTGCCTGGGTCAGGCTGGGATTTACAGGAGCGTGCCTGAGTCCCGATCTCCAAACTGACAGTTTATTTGCCAAAAAACGGGTAATCAGAATGGGTGCTTTAATTACCAATAGCAAATACAAAAAATATTCTCAAAGGAAGGTTGACTTACTCGGATTTGGTACAGACATGGCTGAACAGGAATTTGCTTTCACATGTAAAATTCTTTCAAGGTGGTCATCTGGAAAAAACCTCACCTTATTCAGTGTTATAAGGATCGGGTATTATGCTTAGAACTTCACATAGTGCTTTTCTTCGGGGTACCTGGCTGACTCTGCTGTTTCCCTAACATTCCAGCCGCACTTGCCCTGGCGATGAGCAGGCAAGGAGAGACCCCTCTGGCGTGAGTCCGTGTGCGGGTCAGGGCTGTCATCCCTCTGCCCCACGAGACTGGAAGAGATTCCTAGGAAAAGACCAGCGACCTCGGGATGGCTGGCTCCCGTGCATCATCCTGGTTCTAGCTCTGCACGTAAATACCAACATGTTTATGTTCCAGCACTGACCCTGGCCCAGCTGCGTCCCCGTCCTTTCCCCCTCCAAGGCACACGGAGGGCACAGGTGTGCACGGGGACCAGCAAGTGTTCCCAGGAGCCGACCGTGCACCATCGGACCACTTCTCACTTTGCATTGCTGCCTCCTCCTCCTCCTCCTCCTCCTCCTCCTCCTTCTCCTCCTCCTCGCGATTTACTCCATCCAGGGCTTGGTCCATCTCTGGAGAAAGAATCTTTTGCTTCTGAACGGAAGCTCTGGAGAAGTGGCTTTTAGGCACTTACTTTTGATTTCCGAGTATATTAATGACTGGATCATGACAGTGGATGGAAAGTTTCCTACCGACTTAAATGGACCTTGGCTCAAGTGCCTCATTTGTAACCAGTGGAACAGACGGGAAGAGCCTTGTTTCAGCAGCCGTGGGAGAGGCTGGAAGGGGATACGGCTGTTCCAACAGCATCCTTCTTCTCTACCCTCCAAAGTCCCTGCAGAGACACGTTTTTTCTAAACCTGAAGTGGAGCTCTTGTAGGAAGTTGACTAACAACATTTTTTCTTTTTTAAATCCTTTTCTGCTTGCTAAATATTTCCATGTTTTACCTTAACATGTATTCAGTTCAGTGTGTAACTGAAAATGTGCAGTATCCCTGGGCTGGGTATTTTCACTTCTTATTTCTTCATAACATTTATTAGCTGTGAAAAGATACTGCTTGTGTGCTGATTATTGGGTGAATTGTGAAGTCTGTGAAACCTTACGAAGTAGGTACACAGCAGTTCATATTAAACAGTGATCTGGTGTCCTTAAAGGTACTAGTGGTAAATTCAATACTTTTTCTAATTTTTTTTTTATTTTTTAAAAAACAACAAACTGCTATTTTGTAGCTAAGTTATAAGCTAAATACTGCAGTTCTGATCTCCTCAGCAAGATTTACAGGTAAGTGAAGGTTTGGTTTGTTTCTTGGTGTCTCCATTGGTGATTTCTATGAGAGAATTTGCTGGGAACGTGCAGGTGAGACGTGTTGTGGAGGGAGCCGTGTCTGGTGGGGCTGCTGACCCGAGTGTCCCTCCCGGGCTGCTCGGGAGGCCTTTCGAGCTGTCCTCAAACATCTGCCTGACCTCAGGTGTGACACCTGGCCCGTCCCATGCCTGCGATTGTTTTCAGTGGGAGCCAAGCTATTCGTATAACCTTACACTCAGTAAATTCACCGCCTGGAGCTGCCACAGGGCGATGGGAAGCCCCAGGTCTACAGGAGAGCAGCGATGACTTGCTGTTGCTGAAGTTAGTGCTGCTCCAGTTTAGAACTGCTGCTCTGACTTGGGAAAACTTGGCTTTTTAACTAAAACTGATAGTAATAACACTTTTGTTTTGTCTCTTATATCTGTGTATAGCTTGGACCTGTCTTATGTGTGTCTCTGGAGTGCTTTCCTTTAAGAAGACAAAACCTTGGGCTGTTGTCTTGTCTCCCAGTTTTCTATGAGAGATTGTACGAATACATGGATGAACAGCACTAATTAAAAAGCGCTGCTCTCGCTGAGTCCTGCAGAGCTCTGACACACTGAATTGCCAGCTTCCTTCAGGAAGGAATACAGGGCTGAGTTAATAACCCCCAGAGCACATAATAATTTCCAGAACTGTTTTTTGTTTCCCTTCCACATGCTAGGATGCTATCGTGTGACAGAAATCCATGTACCTGAAATAATTCCAGCTGATTGTGTGGCAGTACATATAAATGATTGTTATGTTTGTTACAGCATTCCCGCACCGGGCATTCGTTTAGTGCTGCCCACTCCAAATGTTAAGAAGCCCCATCGTGTGATACTGAGCACTAAATCTTAAGTGATGGACGTGTGATATTTGAACATCTTCTCTTTTCTGAACTGGTTTGTTATCTCTAAATTGGCTCTCTCTCTCTCGGCTCTGTCGTCTCTAGCTGTGTCCTTGCCAGAAGCTCGCCCGGTGTGAAGAGCAGCACGTTGTCTGTTTGGTTACTAAAATGCAAAGGATCTCCCTTTCACCAAAATTTACCAAAAGCTCTCTCGGTCTTTCCCAGGGACCATCTTCCCATCTGAGATCATGTAGGAGGGCTCACACTTGATTCCATAAGATTTTGGACCTCCAGCCCCTGCCAGGACCGCCCTCGTCAAGCAGATGTTTGTGGGAGAGGAATGGTGTTAATCCCCAGCGCTGCCGCCTTTGGCGGGGACTGCAGCCCATCCCCCTAGAGCATCGTCACGATAAATCTCCAGCAAGGCTGGTAGTTTCATCTTATTTTTTCTTTCTTTCTAAATCAGTTTATGGGCCAAGGGACTTGCTCTCTATTAAATAAATGGGCAAAGATGGACTGGAATTAGGGAGGGGAGTCTCAGCAGCTGGCAAGAAAATGTTATTTAAATTGGTTAATTAGTAATGAAAAAATCAAATTTGAAATCATCAGATCCTCAGTTCTTTCGTGTTGAAGGAGCAGTTTCCATTGGGGCTTGATGGACAGCTAACAACTTGTAACTATTTTCATGTGAGAGATTAATTGACTTTCCATTCAAATTCTTGTCTGTTGCTGTTAAATGTAAATTTTTCTCTTAGTTTAGATGGGCACACATCTACTGAGAAAAAAACCCGCAAATTATCAAATAGAAATATATCTTTTGGATAACCATCGTCAGCCTAAAGAAAGGTTCCTCCTCCCATCAGCATCCTTCCACGCTGCCCAGTTCCTCAGGCTGAGTTTGATGAGCATGAGTCATTCTGGAAATTAGTCTTAATTCTGAAATCTAAAACACAATGTTTTTGTTGCCACAGTAGAGTCTGTTATTTTCAAACTCATTTATAAACTGAATAATTCAAAGAACATACTGCCTTTTCCACTCTCAAATCCAGCTGTGTTGTGTGTTTATGCAGAAGAGGGTTGGAGAGGTAGCGTTAAATAGTTATTTAGGGATGTTAATAACATGCTTAAAATGTTTCCATAAAGTGCTTTTGGATCATAGGATGCCATCTGTGTTACAGTTGATTGTAGTTAATTATACAGGCATGAATTCCTTGGGAAAATGGATGGCATTGCTCAGACAGTTTGTTTGTGATCAAGATAATGGAATGACACAATATTAGACTGACGGAATTAAGTCAGAAATGCATTCCTCGCTAATAATCCTCCCCAAATCAGTGGAATTATTCTGAGTTGCTCCAGTTCAACTGAGAATTAGGGTAGGTGAACTATTGTGATATTATTGCGATAACTCCATGTATTTTTGTACCTTAAGTGTTGTGGAGTATCTGAGAAAAAAGAAAAATTAGCTTGCTACATAAAAGCCACTGTTTCTAATTAATTATTTCACTTTCTGCAATTTAGCCATAAGAGATGTAAAAGCTTAACAGGTGCTTTAAAATGTACATGTTGAGATTTAGCGGAATTATGCCTTCCAGTACTGAAATTCTATTAATCTCTTCTGTTTTGCTATAAACCATTAACTATTCACACAATTGACACCCAGCTATGTTTTCCATTTAAAAAACCCAAGACTATGTTTTCCATTTAAAAAACCTAAGAAACTGTAAAACCTATGATGAATAATGAGTGGATGGAATTTAGACGTGACTGTGTGTGATGCAAACAGGTAACTGCTCACCCCCCCGTGTAGAGGAGTCTGTGCACACTACGTGTGGATGTTTGCTTGGGGGCTGTAAACACGGTCCGCCCATCAGTGAGTTAAAGCTGACCGTGGTTAAGGATTAATCCTAGAGGAAAAATCCAGGTCAGTCAGGATTTGACATGTGTCTGTTAAAGCTGTTGTGGAATTGATCTAATCCCAAGCAAAACTTTGGCGAGACTTCCATCTGCAGAGGCCCAGCACTGTGTGCTGGGGTGGAAGGGTGGGGGGTTGTTATTTGGAAGTTAAATCAGATATTATTTCGTCAAAGATAAGTTTCAGAACTTCTTTCACACCGGGAAACATTGGTTGGGTTTTTTCCCTTATGGAAGCTGAGATTTGCTGGAAGCCAGCGGACTGTTGATAAAGGTGCTCAGTAGCTTTGCACTAGGGGTAGCTCCCGAGGGGTTTGCTGGCCCGTGGCAGTGTGCGGTGCTTCTCTTCAGAGTGGGAACCTTCAAGACAAGAAGCTCTTTCTCAGTGACCCAGGGCCCTGAATGCAAGTCTCTGGCCTCCTGAGTGAGTGTCCTGTGTGCCCGGCTTTGCTTCTGCTGGTTTGGAGCAGAAGTTTTGTTCTGGACGTGAAAGTTCCTCAGTAAAAACGTGGTGAGGACAGGCACGCTCCTTTGGGAGGCTGGGTTGTTTTTTTTAAAAAAAAAGTGTTTTATCAAACTAGTCTCCGTTTAATGATAATCTAAACAGCAGAGAGAAGAAGCCCTCATGGGCTGTGTACAGGAAACACACACCATAACCGTGTGTACATGGCAATACGGGTCGTGGCAGTGATTGCCCGATCTCGGTGCTCTCAGCTTACTGGATTTTTGCATGTCATTTCCAGTGGCCTTTCCTCTCCTCACATTGCAGCCACGTGAATAATGTGCTGTTTGTGACAAATGTTTGTACAGAAAAAAATCACCCCAAAACCAGCATGTGAGGAGATGACATTGGCAGAGCCCTTTGGCTTAGCATGAAATACCTTTTCAAAGGAAAACTCGTTTCTTGCATTCGGATCTATAGACTGTTGAAATCCTCAATGAAAAATGGAGGTTGCTCAAGAAGAGCTTCCCCATATGAGGAACTGGGAGCTCAGCCATAGCCAATATTACATTTTCTTTCTATTATAATATTTTGAGATACACCAGAGACTCAAAAGGTTTGTCTAAACTAATTAATTATAACAATTTGTCAAAAATGGAAAGGACCAGTGTTCACAAGGCCGTATCATACATTGGAAATTTTCAGTATTTGTAAGAATAGTGTTTTGTTTAAAATATTGGTACTCTGGGTAGGGATTTATTAATTTATTTCTAAGTGCACTGAAACATTGATTTCAGGAAGTACTGTCTAGAAAACACATTTTCCAATTAGCCTTGATGTCTGAATTGCAAGTCAGGAGGCAAAAAGAATGATGAGCCCTGCTACAGGCAGCTTATGATGCATTATTAATGCTATTTTCAATATCAAACGTGCCAGGAATCATATGCATAATATATTCTCCCAGAATCAAAAATATGAAGACCTTTCTGTTCTTTTAAGATGATGTGCCTTATAGATGTCCCCCTCTACATAACTCATTGGGGGGAGAAAAAAGGGTAAAAATAGAAAGGCAAGGTAAGTGGTTTTATAGGAAATGGGTCCCTGCCCACTGCTACCCAGCCCCACGGTGGTGATGGTGGCCCCGGAGCTGATGGGGTGACTGTAGGGACTGGGCTTTGGCTTTTGAAACGCTGAGTTTTGGCCTGAGCACCCCTTAGGGAGCCGCTGGGACCGCCAGGATTGCACGTCCTCGCCAGTGTGACAGACTTTCTCTGCTGCCTTCTCTCTCGGCACAGGGACGTTGGCTTGGAAATGTTTTTGTGGAAAATTTTTCTCCCGGTATTTGGGAGAAATATTCTTTTAAGACTGGCATTTGTCCACTGGTCCCCAGATGGCTTTTCTGTGCCCGGGAACGCACCAGCAGACACCACTGGCTCTGTGTTACAAGAGCGACACTTTTATTCATACAAATAACTACTTTCATAGTTCCCAACAATGGGGCTAGTCCCGGGGCACACACAGCTCACGGCTCTCCCTCCAGCGCTGCTGACTCTGCCCAGCCTGATTTCCCGTTACTCCCCCTGGGAGTCACAGCCCAGCACACACCAGAGGGACCGTGCTCAGAGCACACGTTGCAATACCAGCCTTGCTTTCTTGGAACAAGCTAACCAATTTTAAATTTTATTTTTTAGTAGAGAAAAATCAGATTTAGGCAGATGGTTGGCACGAAACTTGTAAACTCATACAATTAAAGCGTGGTAACACTTTAAACAAAAAATAAAAGCTTAAAAACTGAGGGTAAGAGGACACAGTGCTACAAATGGACCTCAGAGAGAGTTCCCATCCAGGGAACTGAGCTTGGGAACCATTGGGTCCCCAGCTCTGCAGGGGTGACACCGGGGTGGTGGGCTCCTCTGCACAGTGCTCCTGAGGGCTCTCTGAGACAACACCAGCACGGGGTAAAGAAATGGTTGATCTTCAGCCACAGGGAGTCCCAGGGACACCCGGAGACTATGTGTGCAGGGTATCCAGCTGCTCTGCACCATTGCCACCCGCTCTCTCCCAGAAAATCAGCCACTGGGCTTGCCCTCCCCCCCCATGCCTTTCAGTGCACGTGTGCCAGTTCCTTAGGTTTATCTCCTGTAAGAAAACAAACAAACAACAGTTCTTGTAGCCCTTGTCTATCAAAAATAATCCTTCTGATTGAAATTATTTTCACAAATCCCTGTATTGTTCAAATTATTCAAATGTGAGCCGTTAGAAGCTTGTATTATGCTGCGTCTCATTTCCTCAGGTAGCAAAACATCCCGACTCACCTGCTGCATCTGTCATTAGAACATAGCGTTTAAGAAAATAATTGTAATATGCACAAATGCTTCATTTGTCACAGTAGGTAGGATTCGGTGCCTGTGGCTACAGACTGCCCCATGTTTTTATCTGTAAAGAAAGAGGGTTTTTAAGGCCTCCATAGTAGAACAGTCACTGATGTAGGGCACCTTCTTACACAAAGCAGCAAGAATCTTAAATGCTGAGAACATCTACTCCTGGTTTTAGGTTTTTCAGACGGTATCTGTAAAATTTTATTTATTTCTATTTCTCTGAACAACCAAACACATGTTTTTATAGAAATTTCAAGGCTACAAAGTGAAGCACCAGACTGAGAAACAACAGAATTGGGGCTGTTCGTGCTGCCTTGGTTTGGTCAGCTAACACCAGGAATTTTATTTTTTTCCCCCCACTTTTTCTCGCGGTCTCAGCCTCCCTGCTGTTACCCTGACCCAGGGTGGGTTTGTAGGGTCTGCGCATGGTACTCAATTTCCCCAGCTCTCAGCAGCTTTGCCGGGGGAAGCCAAACCCCCTCTGCATCCCCCGGATGCTCTCAGCCCTCGCAGCGTCGCAGCCCATTGCTCCCTCCCTCTGCGCTTCCTCCCTAATGGATGCGGGTTTTTCCTCTTAGAGTTCAAGTCAGGCAGTTCTATTATTGGTGGTATTTATTATTGATATTTGACTACTATTATTTATTGTTCTTTTATTATTACAGCTGCCCTGTACTGTTAAGCCTCTTTACTCGTGCTTGGACAGGGAAAAGTGCCGCTCTGTTGGGGTTTTGAGGATGAGTCAGGATGAATAAACCAATGCATTGAAGGTCATCGTCCGAAAAGATCGTTATCCAAGTTAATAAGGTCAGTATTAACAAGGATGGAAATATTTTTCTAAATTTGAGCTTTTTGTGTATTTTCTATAGTATAAATTAATCAGATCTTTGAAACAAGGGTTTAGTTCAGACTGGAATTGTAGTGACAGTTAAAAATGAACCCAAATAAGTTCTTGAACTGGGAAATACATGCAATCTGTGCAGGATATAGTTTTATTTAAGCAAGTCAAAGTTTGCCAGTGAAACATTTTTTATTAGATTTTACATTCTGTACATTCCCATGCTGCTGTAAAATTCCTGATCCGTTCTGCTGTTTGCTCCAAAGCAGGGAAACCCCGTTGTCCTCGTCCTGGGGTCAGAAGTTGCCCCAAATCATCTCTGAGAACTCTGGTGAAAGTCAGAGCCGTTACAGCACTGGATTTCACTCCTCTCTGCTACCGGCTGTAGGACCCTCCAGTTCTGGGAATGTTGGTTTGATCCTTCTCCCTGCCAGTGGAGTTTCCCCATTTTGCGTTTCCACGCGCGTGTCTCTCTTGTGGCAGCCTGTTCACTGGTCCCTGACGTTTCATTCAGGGTTGTGCTCCCATTGATTTTTTTCCTAGACAATTTTAAAATGAACTTTGATAGTGGGGTCAGCTTTGTCTAGAGAAGCAGAGGCAACTCTTTCTTTGTGTGTGTTGCTGTTTCTCATTTAAATAGGCACGAACTGGGTTTTCACAGCCATAGTCTATATCCCCAGTTTGAAACATTGCACAGGGTAGCTCTCGAGGAGCTTGTGTGGAGATTCTCCTTCCACAGTGCTTCGACCAAACAGTGTTGTTAGAAGAGAGGATCCTTCAGAAAGTGTACGGAGTGCGAAAGAAACATTGGGGAAACCCCCATATTGTGGGGTGGAGCAAACAGTACCTTCGTTCCACTGCTCCAGAGCTAAGCACAGCCTCCAGGACACAGCGTTTTGCCCAGAATTTCTTGCTGCCCTCAGGTTTGCATTAAATTAAATCTGTTCATGTGATTGATGAGCCCTGAGTTAAATACTGATCAGAGGGAGAATTGGCAGCAACCTGAGCACCCTCCTGCTGCCTTGTTCAGCACAAACTGCGACACCTTCAGTCAAGTTCATCTCTGCACAACTGACAGATTACAAGGATTTCATTTGATGTAATGACTAGCTTAATTATTTATTTTTACGTAGAACTCTGATAGAGTTTTCTGAACAATAGGATGGATGCAGCATAAAAATGGCATTAACAGATAAAAAATACTATCTTTCTCCCTACTGTTATCTGTCGTTGTCTCGGATGCAAATTCTTCGGAGTGAGTTTGTGCCTAGCTCTTAGGGTCCCTGTGCCTGACAGTCATGCCAAACTAGAATGTGTTTTTTGCAAGGATATGAGTTTTCAATAACTCTTATATTCTTTCTTTAGTAGTATTGATTATAAAGGACCTTTGAGTTTCATTGATAATTTGACGTTCTGAATTTGGCACAGCCTCTGCAGACTTTATTAATGCTCACTCATTCCAGAGCACTGCTGTTTATTTTTGGACAAAGTGTTGGAGTATGTTGAAATAAAAATAGACAAATGCATGTAGCTTTTAGTACTGTACTTATGTTTTGTTGACAAATCTGAAGTTATCACTGTAAATTGTGTATGTTGTATAGTTTATGAATGTGCTGGGGTTAATGGGTAGGCTTCAAATGCAAACTATATTCATATCTGAATACTGTGAAGTTGGGTCCACTTTTGCCCAGTTCTCCACCGTTTAACAGAATGAATTTGCTTGTCTCAGTTTCATTTGTTTAAATTTGACTCAAAACCTCTCAGTGTGACTAAAACTCCCACTTTGTTACCAGCCTTAGATAAAGCTATAGAGATCTTAATGGCTGTTTTGATGATTCACTGCATGGTCCCATATAGAAAATTCCTCTTGCTTTTGGGTAATCTCTGCTCGCTTCTCTACTTTTTTTGTTACTTTTACTATTTTCATCATGAATATCTGAAAACTATTTATAGGAAACCAATCATTGCTTT
Organism: Limnodromus scolopaceus; assembly: GCA_028565335.1. Classification (NCBI taxonomy): domain Eukaryota; kingdom Metazoa; phylum Chordata; class Aves; order Charadriiformes; family Scolopacidae; genus Limnodromus; species Limnodromus scolopaceus. Next base: position 39,356,391 of record JAOXNO010000002.1, read on the forward strand.
TCTTAAGACTTTTTTTTTAAAGAACGTAAAAGTATTCTGCCTGTAGTGAAACCAGTTTTCCCACTGGACTGTCTCCAGGCCGTGGCAGAGCCAGGGGATGGTGCTTGGACATCCCTCCCCAACATCCCCATCCTTGGCTCTGGCTGAATTCCAGTGCAAATGAAGTGACAGAGAACGTTTATAGTTTGTGATTTAAATCTTGTGCTCTCGAAAGGTGTAAAAAAATATATTATTACCCCTGGCAACGTGCGTAGCTCTTGCTTAATCCAGGGAAGAGCCACTTTAGCTGGCTGAGGTGGGCCTCGTGCTCCCTGGAAATGTCTTGTGTCTGACTCTGCTCTTGGGGGGTGAGGCATCGCCCGCCTCTGCCATCTGACGGTGCGGGTGTGATTTCCCTCCTTCCAGGCAAGTAAGAAAATGTAGTGGGACGGAGGGAAGGAGGAGAAGCCCCGAGCGAGCGCTGGGACGAGGGCCTCGGGCAGGACTCCCCTCGCTGCCGCGCGGCCTCACCATGTCCAAGAAGGGCAGCAGCAGCCGAGCCAGGGGGGAGAAGCCGGACGCCTTGGCCGCCTTGCAGGCTGCCAACGAAGAGCTCAGGGCCAAGCTCACCGACATCCAGATAGAGCTCCAGCAAGAAAAGAGTAAGGTGTGCATCTCTTCCTTTGCTTCTGCAATTAATTAAAACAAAGTCCGTTGTTTCTGAGCGCTGACCGCTCTCTGCCCCACGCGTAGCTAACTCCTACACCACTTCCACAGCAAATCACAGTGCAGGCACCTGGAGCCTTCCCTGGGAAACAAGAGGAAACCCCTTTATTGCAGATTTTTAAATTGTTCTCCATGTATTTATAACACGCGTACGGTACAAAAGAAGCCTGAAGGCGAGGGCGCGTTGGCGCGGCCGCGGGTGGGAAGGGCGAGCAGCGAGGGGGCAGGAGCCAGCCTGCTCCCGCCAGCCAGCCAGGAATGGAGTTGAAAAATCACAGAGCTAAATCCCAGCAAAAGATCTGGAAAGACAAACATCTGCCCCAAACAGATGGCACGCTCGGAGTGGTGGGCTGAAAGCTCTCCCTGGCCTTTGTTTCTCTCGCTACAGCTTTCCCCAGTAAATATTTACCTATTTATGAGGTTGGCTACATTGAGGGTTTTGAATGCAATTTCATGTTATTCAGAAATTCTCTTTGCTGATTCTTCTCTTTCACATTTACACTAGTTTCATTTGGATTTTATGCTCAAAATCCCTCAAACTGGCTGCTTAGAGTTTCCAGCTATAGGTTAGCAAGCCTCAGCCCTGCTCCTGCTCTGGCTGCCAAAGTTTCAGAAGGCACAGTTCCACCCTGAGCCTTTGGGAGAGCGGCGGCTGATGCAGCTGGAGCCTCAGCTTTCAGAGCCTTCAGCCGGGGCCTTCAGCCCACGTCTCAGTGAGGGCATGAAAAATTGATTAGCTTTTCCCTAATCCCCCAAATTAGTTTCTACTGATAATGCTCTGGAACCAAAAAACCCCCAAAGTTTAATAGAGACCTGCATTACATGCAGGAGCAGAATGATATTCTGCATTTTTCCATTAATTTTGCATCATTATTAGGCATTGTAGACTATTAATCCAATTTTTAAGGAAGCTTCTAAGGGGGGCAGGGGGATGTACATATATATGTATATGTATATATATAAATAGAACATATACTAATCCTTTTGTTGTGAAGCAGCATTTGCAGTTTTAAGACTGAGGACCCTGTTTTCCTTCTCCCTGTCCTCCCCAGCCACTTCTCATCGTGGCTTTTTTTGAGTGTATGCTGTGGGTTTAAATTGAAATGTCATTTGACCCTTCTGTGGTCAGATATATTTAGTTATCTGTAATGCATAATTCATTGCTTAAAAAGCATCTGATAAAATGCAATTGTGAGGGGCTTCGCAGTGGCTTGCACAGAGCTGCTCGTGTCCTGCGTGTGCACCCACACGCGGAGCATCTGTGTGCCGGAGCGTGCCGAAATAATGGTTAGCATTGGATTTCTCACCTCTTCTTTTGGGGATGTGGTGTGAGAGCTCTGCAGGTACCCAGCTGAAAAACCAAGTAAGGACTCAGACTCGCTCCACAAGACACTGGCTAGCTCCTACATGTGCATTTTCTTAACCATTCGGCTGTTTCTAGCCCCGATTACACACCCCTCCACCTGTTTCTGAACGTGCCCCTCCTGGAGTGTTTGGATATGGATGCTCGGTTCACCTGGATGTTGTGCTTCTTGCATAAATCTGTGGTACTTATTTATATTGTGTTAATTCATGCTTTTTAGGGCACTGAATTGGGCAAATCTGAGAGTCCGTAAGATTGCAAGAGATTATTATTTAATTATAAAACTAGTATGTGATGCTAAATTCAGCCTTGGTGCTTGGACTTTCATCCTCAATATCAGTAATTTGCAAAGTTATCATGATACATTTTGGTTTTTCTTTTTCTAAATATGCAGATATTTCTGCTTATGATGGTTTCCAGTGTAAGAAAGGTCTTTTGTACAAATTTTTCAGGGTTCTTGTTTCTTATTTTTTGATTTTCCTTGTAGGTCAGCAAGTTGGAAAGAGAGAAAAATCAGGAAGTTAAGCAGATCAAAGAGCACGAACAGCATAAAAGTACAGTGGTGGTAACAGAGCTCAAAGTCAAACTTCATGAGGAGAAAATGAAGGAGCTCCAAGCTGTTCGAGAAGCACTTTTGAGACAGCATGAAGCTGAACTACTTAGAGTAATAAAAATTAAAGATAATGAAATCCAGAGACTGCAGACCCTTCTCAATGCTGTACGGGATGGGGCTCCTGACAAGGTGAAAACGGTGCTGCTCACAGAGGCGAAGGAGGAGGCCAAGAAAGGGTTTGAGGTTGAGAAAATAAAAATGCAGCAAGAAATTTCAGAGCTGAAGGGGGCAAAGAAGCAAGTGGAAGAGGCTTTGACTATGGTCATCCAAGCTGACAAAATCAAAGCAGCGGAGATCAGGAGTGTGTACCACCTGCATCAAGAGGAAATCAACAGAATTAAGAGGGAGTGTGAGAGAGAAATTCGTAGACTGGTACGTGTCGCTCTCTGCCTTTATGTTCTTACTAACACTTGCATTATTGATAGTAAGTAAGTGAATGTTCAGTGCTGGACCGGGATGAATGGATAAGGACGGGCTTTCAGACTTCTAGAGCTTGCTTCAAATCTGCTTTACCTTTACCAGAAGAGGTGTCAAAATGTTTTTTAAAAATGAATAGGATGTTTTGTAAGGAACTTTTTTATCTGTGTCAGTGCCTATTAATATTGTCTACATTTCAGATGTTGGGAAGAGGCCTTGGTTACTAACTGAGTAGGGGAATTCTATGAAACAGTTACGTTTCTCATCCCTTGCCTCTATTTCCCCACCATTTGTTCCTTGTTGATCCACCTTGGTCCCTCCCTTCCCCTGCCTTTGCTGGTCCCCGTAAACATCCCATAATGAGCTTTAGACAATCCCCAAATGCTCGCTCTTCTGCATCCCATGGTGAGTCCCACACCTTGTAGGCAATGACCCCTTCCCTCTGTGAGGCATTGAGGAAGGAGTTCCTCTCCATGACCCACCCCGGTGGCTTTCCCCCGGACAGGCACTGCTGCTCCTTCTCTGGTGGCCAGGACCAGCGGCTCAGCAGGTCCCTGACCTCAGGAGGTCACTTGGCTTCCTCACCCGCCATCGCTCACCTGGTCCTCACTGGGTCTTTGTGATCAGCTTTCCATCACCTACCCGAGCCATCTGAGTCTCAAAGGCAATAGCTTATGGCCTTGGAGTGTTCCTCCAGCAGCTTTGGGAACTTGTTGGAGAGATTAAATAGGATCATGTTGCTTGGAAAAGGGGAGAACTCCCTGCAGGAGGGAGCTCCCTCCAAGAGGGAAGCCTGTCCATGGCAGCCTGGCAGCCACCAGCACTTTCTGGGCTTTAGGGTGATGTTTTCTCCGCTGCCATCTCAGCCACTTGCCTTACAATTCACACAGCCTTGGGAGCACAGGACAGGATCCCGGCACCGTCGCTGCCTTGCCCAAGGACGTGGGGACAATTGTGTTTCAGGTTTTGTCTCAGTATTTATTTGACGTCGCCATCTTTTTGTGTACGCTGTGCTTTTTTATAGCATCCAGTGTCTCAGTATAAACTCATCCGGGTTTCTTCTACGTCATTATCCCTGGATTATTACCAAATCCTAAAAAAAAAAATCTAAAACTGCCCAGTGGGGTTGCAGAGCAGCCCAAGGCGAAGCACAGCCATGCCCTGGTGAGGGCCCTGCAGGACCTGCCCACCCCGGGGCTGGCACCGCATCGTCAGTGTCCTAACGAACCAAGGCGACTGACACAGCGGGCGCTGCTCCATCGGTCAGGGGAACGTCACCCACCCCTTATTTGCCCACCCGTTCTCTCAGACTTTAGGTTGTGAAGTTGTTTTTTTCTCCTTGTAGATTATTTTATTTTTATGAAGAGGATATTAAAATAATTTATAACCAACTGATCTATTGATACTGTTCAATATCCTGCAGTGTAAGTACTTTCCTCTCTAAACACACGTTATTAGATGCATTGATTTAATGCAGCCGAGTGAAGGGGTGGCTAATGGCCATCCTGACTAAACTTGCTGCGTTACACGAAAAGTCCACGCTAATGGCCTCTAATGTAGAAGCTATAAAATAAATATGTTCTTAGTTATAAGGAATAGAGTGGTTTGATGTTATGTTTTTTAAATTGCCTTTGAAAATCAAACTTTTTAAATTCCTGCTTGACAGAATCAGATTATCTAACTGTACTAATTAAATTACATGATGCCATGGTTTTACCAAGCCCTGAGTGCTTCCTGCCTGACTTGAAGCGCTCTCAGCCCCACTGACTCCCCATCATTGATTTCTGGGGGAGCTGTTGGCTCCTGGTACCTTGCGGGGGGGCTCTGCCGTTTCGGGGGGAGAGGCTGGTGCCTGCCCCATTGTACGATAAAAGCTCCTCTCTAGGAAAATGAGGCAACTCTCGAAAGACTTAAACTATCAATGAAAACCAGTGCTTTTTTTCCCCTTTTAAGACAGGGGCCACCAACACGGTACAGTCACTGAGCCTCGCTGGCTGCAAGGAGACACAGACACAGACTGGCCCAACGTGAGCGTCCGTCTGTCCGGAGAGCGCTGGGGCTGCTCCTCCCTGTGCCGGCCGTGGCTCACAGCCAGCCCTCAGCTGCTCATGGCTCCCCATCAGGGCTGTGAAAGCTCCGTCATTCATGTCCGATGCATTATTTAGTCATTTTAATCAAAGGGGGAAGTAAACGTTGCACAAATTATTATTTCACGGCTAGGAAAAATACGAGAATAGAGAAAGACCAGTTGTACTCATTGATGGGTAGCTTTGCAATGATGTGAAGTCCTTTAACATAGAGTGATTTTTGAAGTTACTAATCTCTGATAGATACAGGTTTTCATTTCCAAGTCGAGTATATCTATGCAGACTTAGCTTATGGAAAGTAATTCCATACATAGTCAGACAAAGAGTCTTTTAAAAAGGTGAGTTAGCACTAATCCATTATTCTCCTTTCAAATTAAATCTAGGGGTTTTTCCTGTATTGGGCAGACGGGAGCACATTTGTTGATGTCTCACTTCAGACTTTTGGAAAAATGTTAGATGGCCTTTAAAGTACTGGCTGTGGTGGAAAGGTACAGCATTATGTGAAAAGGAACTGCACAGCCATCACATTTCCTTCCAGCAAATTGGATTTTATTTTGCTCTTCAGCACCCTCCTCTTCTGTCACATTTTGCCAGGGAGATGCAGGGTATAAATGCTCAGGCTTTCAAAGGAGCTCTGCTGTGAACCTTCCCGTGTTGCTGACTCACTACAACTTTGAATGAAGCTAAATTATCACACCCAGACCCAGTGCCCGTGACTGAACATTGTGTTTCCCAGATTTCTGAGGGAATCCCTGCATTTTCACCCTCTTCCAGAAGAGACCTGGTGACGGCACAGCTGCCCTGCAGCCCCTCAGACCAGCTCTGCCTGTGTGCTCTGCTCCTCTCCAGCAGCAAAACTGAGTCCAAAACATAACAGAGTCCATTCCATTTCTTGTGGAAAAACTGGCTGCACATGGCCTGGATGAGCATACGATCCGCTGGATCAAGCACTGGCTGACTGGAAGGTCCCAAAGAGTGGTGCTCAAT